>CAUDMG010002887.1:627500-830000 GCA_958450375.1 Homarus gammarus | reverse complement strand
AAAGAGAGAGAAAAATACAGGAATTGCGACATACAACTCCCACCACCCGTCCTCCCTAACCCGACCCCCTACCCACCCAATCCCCCTAACTCCATCCCCCTCCCAGCTCCTATCCCCCTACCTGCCTCCCCCACAAGCTAGCGACATTAGTCAAACATGAACAGTGTGGTGACAACATACCAGATAAGAACCACGTGCTGATGGTGAGATACAGCTGCTGCACGCTACCACTATCACCACCACCACCACAGACGGCATTAACAACAGCAGCAACAGCATAGACAACACTAACAGCAACACTAACACTACCAATGGCACCATCAACAACACCACTCCATGATAACCTCTCTAGACCTCTACACAACCCTTATAAAGTCATCAAAGACCTCTACACAACCCTTATAAAGTCATCAAAGAACCTTTACACAACCCTTATAAAGTCATCAAAGACCTCTACACAACCCTTATAAAGTCATCAAAGACCTCTACACAACCCTTATAAAGTCATCAAAGACCTCTACACAACCCTTATAAAGTCATCAAAGACCTCTACATAATCCTTTCAAAACCTCTACGTAATTATACCTCCAAAAACGACTCCTCCCGCCCCCCCTCCCCGCCCAGGAGACACGCTTCACACCCATGTCCCTCCAAAACCCCAGGAAATCCTTATCACTCCCCGTGTCCCCCTAAAACTTTAAGGGACACGCCCTAATCTTTGACTCGGACATGTTCTCAAACTACCAAGACACGTCTCCAAAGCCCCACCTCCCCCCCCCCCCAACACCTCCTCCTCCTCCTCCCAAGTTGAATAGAAGATCACATTTAAGTACATGTCCTCTCGCCCTTTCAACCCGGCGCTGAATAGGTAACTGTGGACGTGAAGAACTGGCCTCCTCCTCCTCCTGCTGCTGCTGCTCCGCTTTTCTTCTGCTGTGCATTTTTCGGCCTGCTACAAGGAGGACGGAATCAAAGGGGAGGGGAGGGGGAGGGGAAGGGGAGGGGAGGGTGGATTACCGAGTGCAGTTTGGCATAGTGAGGTCGTGTCTCTTACTGGGAGAGAAGTTTCTTTTTCGTTGTTATCCTTTCCGCCCAAGGAACAGATGGTGTGGGGGCGGGGAATGACCGGCTGTGGGGGGGGGGGGGGGACTGGCCGGCTGTGGGGAGGGGGGTAAGAAGAGGTGGGGTTGAAATGGGTGAGGGGTTTGAGTGATTGGCCGAGTGTGTGAGGGAAATGGTTGGGTGTGGGAGGGAAGGATAGGGTTAGGTGAGGGGAAGGGTAAGTGTGGGTGAGGGATGTAGAAGGATGAGAAGATGGCTCCGTGGGGGGACTATGGGCGGACGTGTGTGGGAACGTAATGAGGGGTGTAGGTATGGAGGTGAGGGATGTAGGTGTAGGGGTGAGGGAGTGAGGAGGTGTGGGGGTGAGGGGGTGTGTGACGAATTTGGGAGAGGGATGTGTGACAGCCTTCAAAAGCGACCCTTAAAAATCACCCGCATCAAAATATTCTCTATACCCACGGGAATAGTTATTGGGCCATATTCGTTTTGTCGTGCCCAGGATACAGCGTTCCATTGAGGGTACTGAGAAAGTGAATGGAATGTATATATATATATAAATAGATGTATATTTTAATCTCGGCAACAAAGAAAGTATGGAGTTCTTTCCCACACAAACACACACAGAAGGTCGTCGAAACGCTTTTGGAATAAACGTGAGAGAGAGAGAGACTGTCCTCACTATGATATCATTATTTTTCAATTAATTTCCCTTGTCATCTACATAATGATATCAAATCCCCCCTTGATCCCCAAATAGCCATATTCTTGCTATCTATGTATGGATAACTCCTACCTAGATAGCAGCCATCCTCCTCTGTTATCCATAACCCCAGATAACTACCCCCTTAAGATAGCCATCCTATTGTTATCCTACCCCCAAGATATCCCCCTTTAAGATATCGCTGTCTTACCCCCTCCCCAGATTGCCAGGGGTGGGGTGAGGGGAGGGGGGGGGGGGGTTCTTAGACGTTTCCCCTCACCCTCCAAACGACTCTACGGCACGAGGGGTTGCTATTAGAGGGGAACTCCTTGTGTCGCCTTAAACTACTAGTACTGTACTTGTGTGGGTTTTTTTTTATGCTAGTTAGTTGCCCTTTCCCGGTTCCTGCTTTTATCTTTTTTTTCTTTAATCTCTCTCTCTCTCTCTCTCTCTCTTACTCCTCCGACTCCCTCTCTCACTCCTCCATCTCCCTGTCCCTCCAATTCCCTATTTACCTCCTTCCTTATTCCCCTCACGGCTATATATTTATTTTTTGTTGTTGATAAAAAAAAAAATATTCCCTTTAGAAAACAGGTAAGAAAATATTTCCCCTCTATAAATTAAAGGATTTTTTTTTTAAACTTTGAATGACATTAATATATAAGTTAGTTGTCGTAGGAGATGGAAAAAGTATATATATTTTCTCTTATATGACATGGAAATATATAAAGTGAATATAGTTTCTTATATGAGCTTATATTATTATTGTCCAAAATACAATGAAGTAATGTTATAAGTGGATATATTATTTATTTATATGAGCCTCTCATTATATCGTATCATTGTAATTGAGCATTATATAGGAAATTTTATAAAGCAATTCTTTTTTCCATGTCATTAAAAATATTAGTCATTTAGCTACAGTGTTGTATAAAGGAAATTATGTAGGATAAATCTTTGGTGTTCATTGTAATATTTTGTCATTATAAAATATATATATATTATTATTTAAAGCTATAAAATAATATATAGCTAATCTTTCATCAATAATTAAAAGTTTTAATAATTTTACTTTCATTAAAAATATGAACAAAATTATACGAGATTATTTATTATTCATGACGATTATTAAATATATTTATAAAGAATATGGATAAAATACAATATTTTCTTTAATATATATCGTAATATTGTTTAAAAAAAAATATAAAACGAAACGTAAAATAAAACAAAATAAATAAAGCCATTTTCTTTTCCCTTTTATCGTTGTGTAATAAAATAAATATTTATTCTCTAAATCAAAATATACGACTTATTTATTTCACCTCTTTCGCAATGTTATTAACTAAATAAGTAAAAATTACTTGAACTCTAGTTTCAAAAATAATGAACAAACTACAATACTCTTTCTTCCATTGTAATAATCCTAATTAAAAAAACACGAGAAAAATACTGAGTTAATCTTTCTCGTTTCATCATAATGTTCTTTAATTGAAAAATATTTCTTATTCTTTCGTTCTCGGGACAATGTCATATAATGTCCTTTATTGATCATGGCTCAGTGATATTGAACTATCCTTTACTTTACGTTCAAACTTTAGGCAAGATCGAGCCCTTAATTTAGGGAAGTTGAGGAGGCACAAGCCCTTCTTTTTTATTAATTTTAGGAAAGCTTAATCTAGATAAGTTTAGGTTGGGGGCAGTTCCCCTTTTGGGGGTTTAGAATACTTTAATTTAGGTATATTTACCAAGCATAGGTAGGTGTGTGTGTGTGTGTGTCTGTGTGTGTGCGCGCGCTGTATCCCATTTATTAAGTCACCTAAAAATATTACACAAAAATCACTTCAACTCTTTTATAAACATCCTAAAAAAAAATAAAACTATATAAAATCATGTTAGTCTTCTGGAGATACAGTAGAGATGAAGTGAAAAACTCATGTCACTATTCTACAGGGTCCACCAAAAGTAGTGTAGGTGTATTTTTGACGCACCCTGTAGAAATAAAAGTGTATATTAGTCATTTTTCTGAAGGTACAGCAAAGGTTTATACAAAATCCTTTCCTTTTCGGTTTATTTGCTTCTAACATTACAACATAAAGAACTCAACAGAGGCCTCAGTCTACACATTGACCATAATATAATTTGTCTGTTTCCTGGTGAGTAACGGCAGCTTGATGTCTCTACGGTGACCGAGGGGTGACCGATGGATAAGCGAGGGTGACGGAGGGGTGATCGAGGGGTGACCGAGGGGTGATCGAGGGACGACCGAGGGGAAAACAAGAGGTGACCGAGGGGTGACCGATGGGTAAGCGAGGGTGACGGAGGTTTGACGGAGGGGTGACGGAGGGGTGATCGAGGGGTGACCGAGGGGTAGGCGAGGGGTGACCGAGGGGTAAGCGGGAGGTGACCGAGGAGTAAGCAAGGACGACGGAGGGGAAAACGAGAGGTGACCGAGGGATGACCGAGGACTCCTTGTGGGGGAGGGGGGAGGGGAACATGCCTGCCTTTCGACGGCGTAATTTAGGGAAAGTTTAACGAACAAAATCCACCTTTTTTTTTTATTAAGTTTTTTGGAAAGCTTAATTTAGTTTATTTTACTACGAGAGAACCACACCTTAGAGCCCCCCCCCCCCCACCCCCCAACACTTTCTTCGTTTCTTCGTTTTATTTTCCTTCGTCGGGTTCAGAGTGGGTGACCTGGGTGAGTATGTCCGTGCGTTTGTTAGTCCGTGTATGTATGTATGTATGTAGGAGTGCCAGCGTTCGTCCTTGCGTCTATGTTTAGCAGTACTTGACAAAAACATCATAAATGCCGCAGTGAAAAAAAAATAACAATATCCATCAGTCAGGTCAGGATAGGTTAGCGATGAAGGAGTCGGACAGAGACACACACACACACACACTGACAGACAGACATGCAGATACAAATAGACTAATATAAAAAAAATATGATACTAATTTTTTACCTTAACTTTTTCAAATATATTTCATTTTGAATTACTTGTCTGAATTTTCATCATTTTGTAGTTAATTTCTTTAATCCGTTTTTCATTTTTTTTTTTACATATTTTTCCCAAATAATTTTCACGTGCTTTTAAAATAAATTTCCTTAATTATTTATTTTCAGGTTTTCATTTTTTATTATATTTTTGGGGGTTATTACATAATTTTTCGTTTCATTTTTTTTACGGTTATCTCAACTACAATAGTTTATTATTACGCGTTTCACTAAATTTCTACATTTTTCACGGTTTTTTCAATTATCTTATGCACCTTGTTTATTAATTTTGTACCTATTTTTTCTACATTCAATTGTTTATTTCGCTCAAATCACTCAATTAAGTACTATACGGGGATTCGGCCTATGTAAAAAAAAATGCATTGTGAATTTCCTCGGTGGCACAACAAACAACAAAAACAAAGTAACAAGAACAACAATTAAAACAACAACAATTCACCGTCATTACCACTAAAAAAATAGTCGGGGAGGGAGGGGCTGTGGGGGAGGGGGGTGTGATGGGTGGGGGTGTGGGAGAGGGAGGGGGGAGTGGGGGAGAGGGTTGAGGGGGGGTGGGGGAGGGTGGGGGTGTGGGAGAGGGGGTGAGGGTGGGGTAAGGGGGGTGGGGAAAGGGGTGGGGGAAGGGGTGGGGGAGGGTGGGGGTGTGGGAGAGGGGGTGGGGAGGGTAGGGGAAGGGTGTGGGGGAGAGGGATGGGGAGGGAGGGGGATACTGTAATTTTAAAACGTATTTCTTTGTTTTTAATATAGAAATCGGTAATTAATAACAAACTTCCTTAACAAACTGCAAAGACATGGAGATAACAGCTAGGTATCCGCATCGACGGGTTAAGATATCCGCTTGACGGTCATTGATTAGATACACACATTAAAAGCGCCATCCGACTCTCTTCAAATTAATCCACACGCAAAAACATCCACCTCCAAAATAAATCCATCCGATACATCCACATATCAACATACCTTATAGAACTAGTATATCCACCTAATACAGATAAAGCGCATATCCACCTGACAGCATATCCATCATACATAAGACACAGTATACCCACCATACACACACACACACAATATACCCACCTAACATACACAGAATATATCCACCAAACACACACACACACACACAGCATATCCATCCACATAAACAGAATATCCACCACACAGACATACGTATAATATACAACATATACACCAGCCAGTGATGTTAATACACTATACAAAGGAACTTACTATTTATACAATTTCGTTTCCCTGAACTTAGTAATCACGTTATAATTGAGCCTTTTAATTGGCCCTGTCTTATGAAGGGGAATTACGTCCGCTCCCATAAAACGGGTAAACAACATCAGATGGCGTCTCTCTCTCTCTCTCTCTCTCTCTCTCTCTCTCTCTCTCTCTCTCTCTCTCTCCAAATAAATAATCCTCATTAAAAGCCATCAACACCAGAATCCTCCCCCACCCTTCACCCACCCCCTCCACTCACACCCACATCCACCTACACCCACACACATCCACTCACTCACTC
Source organism: Homarus gammarus (assembly GCA_958450375.1). Taxonomy (NCBI): domain Eukaryota; kingdom Metazoa; phylum Arthropoda; class Malacostraca; order Decapoda; family Nephropidae; genus Homarus; species Homarus gammarus. Next base: position 823,697 of record CAUDMG010002887.1, on the reverse strand, counting down.
ACGCCCACACACACACACGAAAGACGAGACGTATGTTGACTCAGGTATAGTGTGCACGCGAACGCCTCACCCACAACCCGCTTGAGAGAGGCGTTACGACACACTAAATACAGCACTTAACGTTAAAACCTCACTGTAATGCCGCTGTAAAGCCCTTGTAATACACTGTAGTTAAGCCAGACCTGCAGCAAATTGTACTGTAACCTCGGGTAATAATATGTGCTGTTAATTCAATGTGTTATATGGATTCACGTGGCTGTAATCGACGGTGTTACATAATGTTACATAATTTACAACTAACAGTAACTACAGGATATTACAAAAACTATATTATACTACGAAATATTGTTCTGAACTACAAAATACTATACTTTACCACAATATTCTATACTGTTAAAAAATTCTACATTACAAAATACTATGAAATTATACAATATTCCTTCAAAAATCCTATACTTTCACTACATAATACTGTATCACACTGAAGACTACCACCAAAATATTCCCCCAACAGTCCTTTTTAAACTAGGTAGTAACTCATCAACACATTTTACACGGACGAATATAAAAACGCCTTCATACACCTTTAACATGACAGGTACGGTACTTTGAAACACCTTCTGGTATGCAAATTAACTCTCAACAAAGAAGACACCCGGAGTTGACACTTTTTTTTTTTTACGCTGCGAGTTACTTTGAGTGGCACCATCTTGGCACCCACATCACCCATCCATTGGCACCATATGGCACCCTCACCCATCTATAGGCATCTTAGTGGCGTCGGCACCCATCTATAGGCGTCTTTATGGCACCCTATTAACCGTACATAGGTTATTTATCCAAAAGCAACACACACACACACACACACACACACACACACACACACACACAGGCTATGATGAACAGGTGTCTTTAGGTATTTACCTGGGTTTAACAGGTAAAAAAATACGTAAACATTGTCCCTTAATGTATTAATTAGAACTAAATCAACGAAGTGATTTTAGGTACTTTTATCAATTAAATTCATTTAACACAAGCACTTTTTAATAAGCTGACTAATTAACTAACACGCACCTGCACTTATGATGGTTATTTAAAATAATTAACACAAATATTTTTAAGTCCGATGATTAGTAAAGGTAAATTAACACACGCACTTTTAAGTATAGTAATTAATTAATGTAAATTAACAAAAAATAACGCTTTTAAGTATGGTAATTAATGGACGCCAAAGCACTTTTCAGTACAGCAGTTAATGAATACAAATAAACACGACCACTTTTATGTATGGTAATTAATGAAAGTAAATTAACATAAGAACTTTTAAGCAAGCGGGTTAATGGAGGTAAATTAACACAGGTACCTTAAGGTATGTGGATTAATTAGAATGAATTAGGAGAGGGTAAAAGTTCCGCCGCCGCCCACCACTGTACAAACACCCCAGGTGGAACAAAGACCCCTGAAGGCCCGCTGCTGTCAGTACACACATCAAAGGGAATAACTTAGTACAGGTATAATCTACTGCAGGTACTTCTTCTCCCCTACGCCCACCCCCGCCCTCCACCCGCGGTAGTTAGGTCTGATGTACTTCTCTACTGACACTTCCGTCCACCACCACCGCGCTCCAAAAATCCGCCATACACCTCCACAACTCACCACTAACTCTCTAATCCTACAGCCCACCACCACTACTACTACTTTTCCAACCCACCAGCCCACCATTACCTTTTCAACCCACCACCACTACCTTTCCAACCCACCACCACTACCTTCACAACCCTACAGGCCCATCACCACTACCTCGCCAACCCACCACCGCAACTCACTACTATCTCTCCAACCCACCTCCATAACCCACCCTCGTTACTCTAGGGAGGGGAGGTGTGATGAGGTTGTTTACAGTGTTCTGGTGGGCTTAAGGTCGACGCCCTGTTCAAAGACTTAGACTGATATTTGCCGCTAGTTAGGCAGGGGCGCTGGGGTGGGTGTGTGGGGGAGGGGTGGATGGATGGGTGGGTTGGGTGTGGGTGTGGGAGGGTGTGTGGGGTGGGGGTGGATTTGGCGATATTCCGGAATTTTAGACAACAAAACACACACATATTATCTATCTGTCAACCTTTATATATCAACAACACGAAACACACGTCACAACAGGTCAAGTCACAGGTCAAGTCATACCAGGTCAGGGAGGGAAGGTGGGGTGGTGGGGGGTGGAAAGGCAGTTCGATAAAGGTCACCCCCCCCCCCCCCCACCCACACAGGTCAACTAATTCCACCACTAGCAATCACGTCCCTCCTCTCTGACCGGCCTCACCAACTTGTTCTCCCTGGGGGGGCTCTTCCTCATACTGCTCCTCCCTTCCTCATGATCTTCCTCCCTTCCTCATGATCTTCCTTCCCTCTTCATGATCATCCTCCCTTCCTCACGATCTTCCTCCCATCCTCATGATCTTCCTCCCTTCCTCATTCTCCTCGTACCCCTCCTCTCTCCCTTCCTTTCATATGATCGTCCTCCTTTCCTCATCCTTTTCACGCCCCTCCTTCCAGTCTTCCTCACCCTCCTCATGACCCACTATCACATCCATCAAAACCACACCCATCCATATATCCACCTACCCCATAACAACCATCCCTACATTCACCCATATATATACAACCACCCCTACATCAACCCACGCCTCTACAACCACTTACGCAACCACAATCACCCCACATCCACCCACACCAAAACAACCACTTGCCCCATCCACCAACAACCATTCAACTAAACGATCATGACATATTGGCACTCATTACGGTTAGCGCAACTCAACACTCGTCACGGTGCACTGAGTTAACCACCCAACCATAACCACCAATCTATACCAGAAATTCATTGTTTAGCTACAAATAGGAGATAGTTATTATTACCCGGACTAACGACCAGACCACGAACCTAACTTAATCGACTTACTTTACCATAACTTAACTTAACCTAACCAGATCAGAAACCTAACTGAACCGAAACCAAGCTAGTCTAACTTACTTTACCCGAACTTAACCTAACCTAACCTAACCTAACCTAACCTAAACTAATTTAATGTACGCCTCACCTATCTTAATTTAAGCTATGCCTAACCTAACCTAACTTAATCTACCCCTCCCCAACCTAACTTATTTAATATTATCATCTACGTATTTATGGCTGAGAGAGAGAGAGAGAGAGAGAGAGAGAGAGAGAGAGAGAGAGAGAGAGAGAGAGAGAGAGAGACTTAACTAAGGAGAGGACGCACTTAAGTTAATTCCTTCTCCCTCACTAGAGTGGAAGACGCCGGAGCCACCACATAGTTTATCCTCTACAGCAGCTTGTGTTACCTGGCATGTTTTACCTGTTGTATGTACCTGACGTGTTACCTGACGTGTTACCTGGCGTGTTACCTGTTGTATGTACCTGACGTGTTACCTGCCTTGGTTACCTGGCGTGTGTTACTTTACGTGCAATACCTGGCAATGGGATGTGTTACTGGCGTGTGTTACCTGTTATGTGTACCTGAGTTGTGTTACCTGGCGTCAAGATCTGAAACTCCTCCTACGTCCTTATGCCTTCACCCTCTTTGACCCCTCTACCACCACAACCACTATACCCATCCTCACCCCTCCCCTTAAATCCTCGACCCCCATCACCACGACCCCTCAACCCCTTCTCCTAACCCCACCACAACCCTTACTCACCGCCCATGACCCCCAACACTTGATGGGGAAGAGGGAAGGTAGGAGGGAGGGAAGGAGGGAAGGAGGGAGGGAAGGAAGGCGGGAGTCACCAATGCCTAATATCAGGCTGTCGACGGTACAGGCAAGGAAGCCCCCCCGTCCTCACCTTACCATCCACAAGGGTCACACCACCACCCCTTCACCACGCTGTTATAACCCTTCAGATCCGGCCGTGGGATAGCACTCTCTTGGCCTCGTGTTGTCATTACGGGCTTTCAGGTGCTGCCTAGAGTTTAATTACTCCAGCAGCTTCAAGGAGGTGATTACTGAGGATGACCTGCGATGACGGACCCATAACACGTCTTGGACAAGTTCCTCACGGTTGAACGGACATGGTGTGGTAAAGTCACCATAACATGATGTAAGAACTTCTCGTTACATTTGTCCTTCGTTATAAAGTGTTGTGGGAGGAGTGTTTGGTAACGTGGCTCTGATTCCATACCAAGGGGTTGAGTCACATAACGTAGTAGAGTCGTAACAGCGAGTTGTAACAGAGTGAGTCAAAACACGCACGCACACACACAAATAACGAGACTCCGTTAAATGAAGCGAGTGATCGTTATATGGAGGTCTTAGGTTTGTGAAATTGGTAGATATTATTGGTGGTCAATACTCCCCTACGGCTGGGGAGTTAACTGGGTGATGGTGGTGGTAATGGTGAGGTGATGATGGTGGTGGTGAAGCTATGGTGACGGTGGTGGTGGTGATAGGTAGCTGGTAATGGTAGGGAATTATTAATATAAATAGTGGTAGCGACAGGGATTTAGTAGGAATGGTCGTAGTGTTCTGATGGTGGTAGTGGTGGCGGTAGTTGTGGTGGTAATGATGGTGGTAGGAATGGTGGTAGTAGGAATGGTAGTAGTAGTGGTGGTGGTGGGAAGGAAAGAGGGTGAAGGTAGGTGAAACGACGTGTATTTACATAATCGTGTTAATTAGTGTGGTCGGAGCACCTTACTCACCCTACAGTGTCGCCCCCTTACATGGGAGTGTCGTCGGGGCTCTTGTTATCTCCCGCTGCTGATATTGTCATGATGATGTTGCTATTATATGATGATGATGATGATGATGTTATATGATGATGATGATGTAACCTACTGTTGCTATTATATGATGTTGCTGTTATCTGATGTTGCTAGTATATGCTTTTGCCGTTATATGATGATGTTGTAATCTACTGTTGTTATTATGTACTGTTGTTTTTATATGTTGTTGCTGTTACGTGCTGTTGCTATTATGTACTATTGCTATTATCTGCTGTTGCTAGTGCATGCTTTTGCTGTTATATGATGTTTCAGTTATGTACTATTACTATTAATTGCTGTCGTTATTACAAGGTGTTGGTGTCATGCACTGTTGCTATTGCTGTTATATGCTGCCCACTGATACTATTGCAAACTACCACTTGCTTTTGCTGTGCCATGCTGTTCACCGTCGTTTCCTACCAACTGGTGCTGTTCCACAAAGCTACAGCCTCTCTAAACTCACAGCTGCTGTTAATGTACGGTGTCTTGGCCTTCGTGCAGCTTCTCAGGGCTGCTGTGGAGTGTAAGAGACAACCACCACCCACTTTCCCACCCATTCTGCCACCCACCACCCACTCTTACACCTATCATGTAACCCACTATCTATTCTGCCACCCACCACCCACCCGTGCTGCCGTCCACCTCCCTTTGCCCACCCATCTATCCTGCCGTCCATCTCCAACCCATTCTACCACCCACTATCTACTCTTCCACCACCCATCATACCGCCCACTATCTACCTTTAACCTATCCTGCCGCCGACTATCTAACCCCACTCATCCTGCCGCCCACACTCCACCACCAACCCATGATGTCCGCCCTCCCCCACCCACCTGGCCCCTCCATCCTCCTAATCGTCCGCGTCATTACAGCATTAAGGTTTAATTACTGCGTCATATCATATTGAGGATGTGGAGTGAGGATGGAGGATTAGATGGTGTGGAGGCAGAGGATGGAGGATTAGATGGTGTGGAGGCAGAGGATGGAGGATTAGATGGTGTGGAGGCAGAGGATGGGGGATTAGATGGTGTGGAGGCAGAGGATGGAGGATTAGATGGTGTAGAGGCGTAAGGAGGAGGATAAAAGTGTGTGGAGGTGTAGGATGGGAGATGGGAGAGGAAATAGGTAAGAGGGATGACTGAAGGAAGGGAATTGGTGGAGGATGACCCATGTCCACCCCATCACCCTTCCCCCTCCCTCAACAACATTCCTTCATCGCTCCCCATCACCCCTTCCCCAACAACGCCTTCCCCTTATCCTTCCACCAAAGCCCCCGCACCCCAAGTCAAGAGGAGGGGAGTGGGGAGGGGTGGGGGTGACAACTTGAGCCTGGGATCGCCCCCCCCCCCCCACCACCTGGAAGCGCTGGCTGGGCCCAATCCCCAATAATTGGCGTGGCAGTGTAATGACAGCGTCCTCCTCCTCTTCTTCTCTCCCCTCCTTCTATTCTTCTTCTTCTCTCTCCTCCTCCTCCTCTACTCTAGCCCGATCCTCATTCTTGCTTCTGTCACCAGAGCAACTTCCCCTGGTCACACTACAACCACTCACACTTATCTCACCCTAGTTATATTCACCCTACCCACCCTAAGTCTATATTCACCCTACCAACACTAGCCGCCATCATCCTTGTTATAATCACCCTGGTTACAATCATCGTCTCCCTAGATACCCTGGCTTACCTCCCTCCTCCCTATGTGGCCACTTAATTCACCCTATATGGCCACTTACCTCCCTCCTCCCCATATGGCCACTAACCACCTCCTCCATACATGGCCAATAACCACCTCCTCCATACATGGCCAATAACCACCTCCTCCATACATGGCCAATAACCACCTCCTCCATACATGGCCACTAACCACCTCCTCCCTATATGGCCACTTACCACCTTCTCCAGACATGACCACTTACTTTCCTCCCCCTATATGGCCACTTACCTCCCTCACTCCTACATGACCAAATACCTTCCTCTCCCTTATATGGCCACTAATCCCCCTCTCTTATATGGCCACTAATCCCCCTCTCCCCTCTATGGCCAATTACCCCCTCCCCCTTTAAGCTAGATTTTCCCCTTAACCAGCAGTCACAGGAGAGGAGATAAGACCCACATAAGGCTGGCTCGAGGATGTACACACACACACACACACACACACACACACACACACACACACACACACACAGGTACGAAATGTTGAAATGTAAAAGGGAGAAGGTCAGTATTTTCCAGGTCAGAAGGGGAGGTCAGGTGCTTGAGCTCCCTGGAGGGTGAGTCTGACCTTGACTGAGAATGACGTGAATAAAATAACATGTAAACAATAATATATCAGATGTAGGGTCTCTCTCTCTCTCTCTCTCTCTCTCTCAAGGCGAACAAACAATGCATACAAGATTTTAGGGGGTACAGAAAACAAGGATGAATGACACGAAAACAATGTAAAAAAAATTTTGGTCGTGCAGCAAACAATAATGAAACGCAAACAATGAACCCGACCTTACAATAAGCTATACAAACAATGGCCCACACTAAATTATGCTCTACAAACAATGGCCGACACATACAATAGGCTGAACAAACAATGGCCCACACCTACAATATGCCATGCAAACAATAATTCAGCCTAAAATCAACTGCAAACAGGCAGATAAAATACAAACAATGGCCCAAACTTATAAACCAGAGGCAAATTCGGGGTTAAAGTGTGTAGCATGACCCATATATATATATATATATATATACCCCTAATATGACCTGGAAATATTCAGGTAAGTAGTAAGAGTAAAAATAAAGTGTAAACATGAGATGAGTAAACAACCACTAAGTCATAATATTATATGTAAACAGAACAAAGATATGACATACAAACACCCACCAAACGTAAAACTAGATGTAAACAGGGGGGATGACTAGGTGCAAACAAGAGAAATATTAAACATACAAACAACCACCAAGTGTAAAATTCGGCGCAAACAAGAAACCAATGACACAGAAACAGCCACCCAGGCCTTAAACTAAGTGCAAACAGGGGAAAAATCACATGTAAACAATGATCCGACCGCTGTGTGTGTGGGGGGGGGGGGATATGTGTGGGGGGGGGATATGTGTGGGGGGGGGGATATGTGTGGGGGGGATATGTGTGTGTGGGGGATGTGTGTGTGTGTGTGTGTGTGTTGCGCCTCCCCAAAGAATTATTAGCGAGTTATCGATGATGTGGGAGGAAGTGGAGTGATGGTAATGGTGAACAAACAGATCCTTGGCCTGTCTACACAAACAATCAGAGAGTCAACACAGCCTACCTGAAGGTCCGTGAGGGCGGGGATGGAAGTGGGTAGGTGGGGGGTGGAGAGGGTAGGTGGGGGGTGGAGAAGGTTGGGGACGTAGAGAGGATGGGGGAGAAGGAAGAATTAGGGAGAGGGTAGAGGATGGAGAGAGGATGGAAGTGTGTCAGGGATGGTGGAGGGGTGGGGGAGGGTGGAACGGGGTGGGGGAGGGTGGAACGGGGTGGGGGAAGGTGGATAGGGGGAAGGCTGGAGCGAAGTGGATGGGTGGAAGAAGATGGGGAGGATGGAAGAGGATGGAGGAAAGGATGTGTGAGGGAGGAGGTATGGGTGGGAAAAGAAGATGGATGGAAGGACGAGGTAGGGGGAAGAAGAGAGTAGGAAGAAGAGAGATGGATGTGGGTAAGGGAATGGAGGTAGGCGACGAGAGAGAGAGAGAGAGAGAGAGAGAGAGAGAGAGAGAGAGAGAGAGAGAGATTCAACAAATATTTTAACTATTCTTCAAAGAAAATCACCCATCCCAAGAATAAAATCAATTCGAAAAACAAAAAAACGAAACAATAAACAAAAAAGTATAAATAAAATAACATATCTCCCGACACATCTAAATCCTATAAAAAATTGCCAAGAGAACATCAAAAGAAGGAGATCTGACGCCCCCATTGAGCCAATATAGAGGATCGGACCCTACTGGCCACCCTCCTGGATCCTCTTCAGGCAAGTCACGCCTCGCTCATCCCCACCGCCCCGATGCTCCCTCAACGTCGCTCCCAGACCCGCCTCTCATAAGTTTTAATTTCATATTTTTTCTTCTTTGGGGCCAGTTGGGGTCGACCTGAAGAGCCTAATTTAGGTGACAATTGATGGCCCTCGAGTGTGTGACTGTGTGGGGTTGGTTGCGCCCTTTGTTAGTGTTTTTTTAATATATTTCTCTGTCGTCATTCTTTTGTTTTTTATCAATGTCTGTTTTTGTAATGTTTATATTATTTGTCGTAATTTATTTGTTTTTGTCGTAAAGAATAAATATTGTTACTTTTTTTGTATTTTTTATTTGTGGAAATCTTTTGTTATATTCGTCGTAAGGAACTAACAGTGTAGAGGATTTTTTTGTGCGAATGAATCAATGTTTATGTTTTTTTAATTGTTATTTGTTGACGTTTGTGTTGTTGTTATTGTTCTTAGGGTATTATATTGTTTTTGTACTGGTTATTGTTGTTATTGTTATTTTTGTTGTTGTTAGGTCCTGCTAATGGTGACTGAATAGTACGATTACAAAAACATCCTTGCAACAAAATATAAAAAAATTATCTACCAGTAATATCTACGAGTATCTATCTATATCTATCTATCTATCTATCTATCTGTGTGAGGAAGGGAAGGGGAGGAAGGGGAGTAAAATTATGCCACTGGTTCACACTGTCTCCTTATCCCATCCCCCTCCTCCTCCTCTCCATTCCTTTACTATCCTCTCCTCTCCATTCCTTTTCTCTCTTCCCCTCCTCTCTTTAACCATCCCCGCCTCACCCTACCCTACCCTACCCCTGTCCATCTGACCACCCCTACACCTCCCTCGTGACCAACCCATTCCCTACACCCCTCCCAACCCCCCCATTCCTCCTGCTCCCAACCCCCCCTTTCTGCCTCAGTCGACCTGGAAGTGATGCTTCATGTTTTTGCTCTCCCCCTTCCCCAATATTTATTATCCTTGTATGTGGCCTTAGAGGTATTATTTAAACCGCTCCTGTATAATAGAAGAGTCCGAGGAAGGAGGGAGAGGAAAATAAGGAAAAACGAGGAAATAAGGATAAAAATAAGAGAATGAGATAAATAAGGAAATAAGGATAAAATGAGTGAGGAAAAATATACGAAAATAAGGATAAAATGAGATAGAATGAGGGAAATACTATGGATAAAATGAAAAAAAAATAGTTAAAAGAAAGATTGAATTTAGGAAAAATACAAAATAAGGGGAAAAGATGTAAATAACTAAAGAAGGAAACAAAATAAACTATAGAAAATATGGAGAAACAATAATAATAAGAAACATAAAATAACGATACGAAAGAAAAATAAAAGGTAACGTATAAGAGGAATAAAATAAAATAAAAATATTTACACACATTACGCAACTCCAATCAAGCTCCACTTATTATTTATTTAATTTAATTTTTTTTATTAATAAGGAATAAATTAAATCCCACATATCATATCAAAAGTCCCCCCCCCCCCCCCCCCCCCCGCCCTTCAAATAAAATATTTAGTATTATTTTACTTTAGGGAATAATTGAATAAAAATTAAATAAAAAATCCAAAAAAATCTATATTGAATTTTTCTTTATTTCACGATAATGAAAAACAAAATAGATACAACACAATTAAAATTTTTCATATTACATATTGTCACTTACATTACGGAACATGATACTATGACATTAAGAAAAAATCTTATATTTCTTTTACGATAATAAAAAAAAAATAAGTAGACCTATAGAAAGTAAAAAAAAAAAAAGATTAAAATAAACACAAAAATCGGCCTTTAAAAATATTTCTACCCATTTAATTTTGTATTTTCGAGTAATAAAATATCAACATCAAAGGCTGCGTCCAAAATTAAACGACTAAGCACAAAATTTACTTCAGAAACTCTTGTAAAAAATATATATTGTAAATGTCAGTCTGATCTGGTGCTGAAAATCGTCAATATAATATTAATGTAGGAAGAAAAGGTCGACGATTAATTAACCTATCGGTGGGGGGCTGGCGGGAGAGGGGCTGGTGTGAAGAGTTGGAGAGGGGGGCTGGAGGGACAGGGGTAGAAGAGGGGGCTGGGGAGTGAGAGGTTAGAGAGGGGGCTGGGGAGTGAGAGGTTAGAGAGGGGGCTGGAGTGAGAGGTTAGAGAGGGGGCTGGAGTGAGGAGTAGAAGAGGGGGCTGGGGAGTGAGAGGTTAGAGAGGGGGCTGGAATGAGGAATTGGAGAGGGGGCTGGGGAGTGAGGTAATGGAGAGGGAGTGGTTTAGGAGAACATATATTAAGATTCTGAACATGAATCGGTGGGTTAAGATTAATTCTCAAACGGTAAGCCTAACGCCCTTATAAGACAAAAACACTCGGAATTGAAATTTAATGCGTCTAACTACTTAAGGACATCCAGAATAACACACAAACACCAAAAAGTGACCTTGAAAAACCATAGACAGCAAGTAATTAGCGTAGCAATGGTAATTAAAATCATTGAGATATCATTTGGTCAAGTAATTATACAGATATCCAATTGCGGGAGTGATTTGGGGAAGGGGGTTGGAGAGGAAGGGGGAAGAGGATGGAGAGGAAGGGATTTTATAGGGAAGGGGTGAAACTCTTACACACACACACACACACACACACACACACACACACACACACACACACACACACACACACACACCGTAAAAAAAGGACCAGAATTCGATTTCAATACCTGCTGATTACGGCAAAAATCACTTACATGCGACTTTAGCCTCTATATCCCTTAAGACATAAGGCTCGAACTACTATTTCAGCTACCATCCTTCAGCAGAGTCTTTAGTGATAAGGTAAAAATAGATCTTATGCCTCAAGTCGTTGTAGTCCAAAATTGCAAATAAAAGGGTCATTTAATGTCTTCGCGAGTAAGATAAATGACCCTTATGGAAGTAGTTCTTCCGGTTCAAAATGGCGCTGAGACGAATTACTTTAAGTGGTCTTCGGAAGTTATGGTTCAAAATAAACCTTATGCCTCCTGACAATACGTTTCAAAATAGAACATAAGAGATATATCTAAGTCAGACCTCAACACGAAAATAAAATTGGTCCTTATGTCATCTGATCATGAATTCTAAAATAGCATAAGTGAGTGTGAGGATGGTGTGGTTGGTTGAGGATGGTGTGGTTGAGGGTGGTTGAGTAGGAGGGTGGGTGAGTGGGTGGCTGGGAGAGTGGGTGGTGGAAAGGCAGGCGGGTGAGAGGGGAGGGGGGTGGTTATATTACCGTGCGAGGCGTCAACCCGGCCAATGAATACTGATGATGACCGCTCGACTTCTGGTCAGTCCACCCACCACCATCACTACCACCACCACTACCACCATCAGTACCACCACCAGCACTACTTCCACCACCACCACTACTATTAACATTTCAACCACCACAACTTTTACTAAACATGTCCACAGTATATACAGCACATATATAGTGTCAACAATACAACCTTGGTATACAATTTCAACCGCTAAAAAATAGGAAATTATATCCATTTTTTTTCCTATTTTGAAAAATTACGTAACATTGAAAAAAAAATTCCTCCCTTTTTTAACTATTTCGATTCGTTCAGGATAATTTTTAATATGCCTTCGTGTAATTCCGTTAATATTGTGTTTCACCTTCCTAAAATTATCGTTCGGGTATTTTATTGACATTAATTTATAGGCGACAGTTAAAGAAGGTTTCTTAGTCCCGTAGAGTTGCTTTTCCTTTTAGTGAAGAGGAGGATGGGAATATAGAGTAGTAGGGAAGAGGAGGAGGAAGGGGGGGGGGGGAAATGGGTAGTAAGAAATGGGAAGGGTAGCAAGAAGGTAAGATAAATGGAGGAAGGGGTGGTGGTGGTGGAAGTGGTGATGATGGCGGAAGAGGAGAAATAAATGGTGAAGGTGGTGAAGGAGGAGGAGGCGTTGGAGGTGATAAAAGAGGTGGAAGAGGAAGAAGTGGGGCAGGAGGGACCTATCTCACCCTACACACACACACACACACACACACACACACACACACACACACCACAGTAATTAGGGAGGTCTTGATAAACTCACCTCATTAGCTTACTGACTTGACTGATACAGATTATACACAAGAGTTTCTATTCAACGAAAGTCATCTTCTGTGAGAGATTCTGATGGTGTGTGTGTGTGTGTTGGTCTGTGAGGGATGTATGGTAGTATTGGTCTAATGGTCTGGTATATTAGGTCTTTTTGTGGTGTTTAAGTGCAGACCAGTGTGAGCTAAGGGACTGCACACTGAGAGTCTTGTTGTAAAGAAACGAGGCTATTATTGTTTTTGTTGTTGTTGTGGCTGTTGTTGTTTTTGTGGTTGTTTTTGTTGTTGCTTTTGTTGTTGTGGCTGTTGTTGTTGTGGCTGTTGTTGTTTTTGTTGTTGCTTTTGTTGTTGTTTTGGCGTTTGTTGTTGTTGTTGTAGTTGTTGTGGTTGTTAGGCATGGAAACATAAGTACAGACGGGTGAAGGAATTAAAACAAAGACACGCTGACACCAACCCTCGGTCATTTCTCACGATCAATCTTAATTCGTCTCGGATTCTGTCGGACTGTCGGGACCTGAGTTATTGTACTTCCGGGTATGGTGCTATGATCATGGTGGCGAGGGGTTGTGGTGGTGATTGTGGTAGCAGGTATGGTGGGCTGTAGATGGTTGGATGTGTTGGGTCCCTGAAGTGACCATAGGACCCCTCTAAGATCATAGGGACCCTCAAAACACCAAGGGACCCCCCAGAGATCATAAGACACCATAGGGTATATCACAGACCAGAGGGGCCCCTCATAAGACACCATATGGCCCCCCTCACAGACCACAGGACCCTTAAGAGACCATATGGGCCCGACCCCCACAGACCATGGGGCCCTCATAAGACACCATATGGCCCCCCTCACAGACCACAGGACCCTTAAGAGACCATATGGGCCCGACCCTCACAGACCATGGGGCCCTCATAAGAGACCATAAAAGGGCCCCCAGGGTCTCGTCGTACCATAGAAGCTAGTGACCCTCGCACGTCTTCTGAAGGAGGTCATTTTGAACCATCCGAGGTGGTCATGAATATTCTGAGGGGAGGCTGACGGGGGAGAGAGGGGAGGCTAACGGGGGAGAGGGGAGGCTGAGGGGAGAAAGGGGAGGCTGAGGGGGGAGAGACGAGGCTGGGGGGGAGGCTGTGGGAAGACTGAGGGGCAGTGAGGAGGGTGAGGGAAGGGTGAGGGGAGGCTGGGGGGTAGTGGGGAGGGTGAGGGGGGAGAAGGGAGGCTAAGGGGAGGAGAGAAGGGAGGCTAATGGGAAGGGAAAAGGAGAGAAAGGAGGCTGACTGAGGGGAGGAGGGAAGATTGGGGGAAGGAGAGAGGGGAGGCTAAAGCAAAATTTAAGGAAGGAGGAGAGTAGGGAAGAGAGGGAAATCTGTGGGGAGGAGTGAGAAGTAAGGTTGAGAGGATATGGGAGAAGAGACTGAGGGGGAAAAAAAGAGGGAAGGCAGAGATAACAGAAGCTTGGGAAGAGATTTTGGAGGGAGGGAGGGAGGGAGGGAGGGAGGGAGGGAGGGAGGGAAGGAGGGAGGGAAAATTAAGAGAATTTAAATATTCTGCCTCTCTATTCCCCTCACGTCCACCTTTATTAGGGAGGGAGAGAGACACATCTCAATCACTGATAATGGCGCCAAGATAAGAGGCACCAAAGTCGTCTTAATGGTGTTGGTCAAGTCCTATAATGTTCATCATTCTCGAATGCCATTAAATTCTTATTGTTTTGGGTTTGAGCGTCATTCAACTCTTAATGGCGCTGGGTCAAGTGCCACTATATTCCTTTTGGATTGCGTCATGCGCCACTAAATTCTTCTTGGGGTGGATTATTAGGTTAGGCTAGATTAGGTTAGGTTAGGTTAGGTTAGGTTAGGTTAGGCTAGATTAGGTTCAGAACCGATATTTGTATTTTCGTGTTGTGTTGAACATGACTAAACTCTTAATGGTGCAAGAACAACAGCTAATACTCTTAATTCTGTTGCATCAAGCGCCACTAAAATCTCATAAAACGCCATTAAACTCAACTTATTGGCGTTGCATCAGGCGTTACTGCACCTACGCATTGCAGTTAATAATCTACTCTAGTTGTTGACTAAAGTGGCATTAAATCCATCTCCTCTAAGCCATGATGGTGTTAGGATAGACGCCACAAATGTAACCTTAATGTCACTGAAAATTATATATCACAATACATAATGGCGTCGATTACACTAAAAACGTCGATTATAGGTCACGTTGGCGCTGATTTGACCCTTAATGACCCTAAATGATACTGGGTCAATTTGTTTGTACCCTTGACCCTCTTTTTTAATTGTCAGACTTGGTCAATAAATGGGTAGGTTAGGTTAAGTTAACGTTACTTTGGCGAGTATTCAGGTGAACGAACGAACACACACACACACACACACACACACACACACACACACACACACCAAGATTTCCCTTCCGTCCCATGAGAAAATATTCCATCTGTCAAGTCAGGAAAAGGAATACTAGTGAAAGAAACAGGCAATAATTCCCTCTCAGGCGAAAAACATCCATCAGTCAAGTACGTAGAGACGGGAGTTGGACTGAGTACACAACAGCCAAAAAAGATGGAGAGAGAGAGAGAGAGAGAGAGAGAGAGAGAGAGAGAGAGAGAGAGAGAGGAACTGGGAAAGGGGAGGGATAGAGAGAAACAGGGAGGGAGGGAGGTAGAGAAGAACAGTGAGAGGGAAAGAGTGAGAGAGAGAGATATGGAGAAGATGAAGGAAAGGAAGAGGGAGAGAAAGAGACGACGATGACTAGAGAAGCAAGAAGCGGCAGGTAACAACCACTTGTAAATTAAAAGTCAGGAAAAAAGACGAAGACAGATGAAGTCTTCCACGGTACAAGGAGGGGGAGGAGGAGGAGGAGGAGGAGGAGGTAGAAGATGAGGAGGGGGAAGTACAGAAGGAGGGTGAGGAGGAGGAGGGACAGGAAGAGGAGGAGGTGGAAAAAGATGAGGCAGTAAGAGTGAAGCAAGGGGTAGGAGGAAGTGGAAGAGGAGAAAGTGGAAGAGAGGGAGAAGGAAGTAAAGGTGGAGCTGGGGGACGAGGGAGAGGAGGTAGAGGAGACAGGAAAAGCAATTCACGTTCTCACACCACCAATAAGAACTCACACACGTTCTCACGCCACCAATAAGAACTCGTACACGTTCTCACGCCACCAATAAGAACTCACATACGTTCTCATACCACCAATAAGAACTCGTACACGTTCTCACGCCACCAATAAGAACTCGTACACGTTCTCACGCCACCAATAAGAACTCACACACGTTCTCACACCACCAATAAGAACTCACACACGTTCTCACACCACCAATAAGAACTCACACACGTTCTCACACCACCAATAAGAACTCACACACGTTCTCACACCACCAATAAGAACTCACACACGTTCTCACACCACCAATAAGAACTCACACACGTTCTCGCACCACCAATAAGAACTCACACACGTTCTCATACCACCAATAAGAACTCATACACGTTCTCACGCCACCAATAAGAACTCACACACACGTTCTCGCACCACCAATAGGAGAGGAAGAGAATCAAACTGAAGAACCTTTTGAGAATCGGGACTACCAGACGCACCTTTCCCCTCAGGTGCTGCTTGCTAATTAACCCAGACTTACTTCTTTTTTTCCTTCATCTTTTCCTAGAACCGCAGTGGAGGGGGGGGGGGAAAGGGGGAGGGGGGGACAAGGGGTAGGGGGAACAAGTAGATTGGGAGGGAGGGAGGGAGGGTTGAGGTTGGGGAGGTAAGGGGGAGGGGTATAGATGATGTGGGAGGGGTGGGGGTGAGAGGGAAAGGGAGAGGGGAGTGAGGGAAGAGGTCTAGAGGAATGGGGGAAAGGTGGGGGAGGAGAGAGGGAGGGGGGAGTGGGAGGAGTGAGGGAAGAAGTTAAGGGGGGTACAGAGGAGTGAGGAAAAGTGAGGAGAAGTGAGGAGGTGGGAGGAGGAGGAAGATGAGGGAGAGGAGGGAGAGGAGGAGTATCGCCCTGGAGGTCACTAATAAATACTGCTCCTTTAACAACTGCGTGACTAGTGGAGGGTCACCCCGTTACACACACGAACAAATATACCAATAAACATAAAAATAAATAAAAACAAATAAGCAAATAATCACACAAATAATAAACAAACAAACAAACATGGTTGACAACAGAACCAAACAGAAGACGTAAACAAAAATAAAACAGGAACAAGTGCATAAAGTGTTAAAACAAAATAGGAAACAAAATTAAAAGATTAAAACACGAGAGAAAAAATAGAAAAACCAAAGTAAACAAACAACCATTCTCAAAATAAAACAAACACGACCAAACAGAATAAAACAAAAACAAGAAAAAAACATCACAACAAAAATAGAACTGAACAGGAGACGAGTTGTTGTTGTTGTTGTTGTCATGGTTAAACCCGACGTGGAAATGTTTTAAATGGAATTCTGTTGAAGCGACGAGTGGTGTGTGTGTGTGTGTGTGTGTGTGTGAATTGGAAAAGTATTGTGTTGTTGTTCTTGTTGGGAATGAACGAAACACAAGCCTTCGGTCCCACCAACCAACCTCTCCACCGAACGATGGGAATAGGTAAGGTTGGTTGGGCGGGTAGGTGCTGATGTTTGGGGCGTAGCTGATGGGGAGGTGCTGTGAGAAGAAAGGGGGTGATGGGGAGGTGCTATGTGAGGAAGGGGGTGATGGGGAGGTGCTATGTGAGGAAGGGGGTGATGGGGAGGTGCTATGTGAGGAAGGGAGCTGCCGGGGAGGTGTTATGTGAGGAGGCAGGCTAATGGGGAGGTGCTATGTGAGGAAGGGGGTGATAGGGAAGGTGCTGTGAGAGGAGGGGAAGTGGGCTGCTGGGGAGGTGCTATGTGAGGAAGGGGGTGATGGGGAGGTGCTATGTGAAGAAGGGGGCTGCCGTGGAGGTGCTATGTGAGGAGGCAGGCTAATGGGGAGGTGCTATGTGAGGAAAGGGATGGGGGTGGTGCTGTGAGAGGAGGGGGGCTGGGGGGGGGAGGGGAGAGGAGATATATACGGTGCTGTGTCTCACTTAATTAGGAAAGTTGCATGTATGTTCACGACTCAATATTGTATCCAGTAAATCAACACCGCTCGACCACTTCCTACCCTGGCCTCAGTTAATCTCTACTTCCTACTCTACTTCCTACTACTCCTCTACTTCCTACTCCTCCTCTACTTCCTACTCCTCCTCTACTTTCTACTCCTCCTCTACTTCCTACTCCTCCTCTACTTCCAAGTCCTCCTCTACTTCCTACTCCTCCTCTACTTCCTACTCCTCCTCTACTTCCTACTCCTCCTCTACTTCCTACTCCTCTACTTCCTACTCCTCTACTTCCTACTCCTCCTCTACTTCCTACACTACTTCCTACTCCTCCTCTACTTCCTACTCCTCCTCTACTTCCTACTCCTCCTCTACTTCCTACTCCTCTACTTCCTACTCCTCCTCTACTTCCAAGTCCTCCTCTACTTCCTACTCCTCTTCTTACTTCTACTACACCTTCCCTTCGCTCCCTCTTTCTCCTCCAACACTTTCTCCCTTCCCTCCCACTTTCTCCTCCTCCAACACCTTCTCCATCCTCTCCCTTCCCTCCCACTTTCTCCTCCTCCAACACCTTCTCCATCCTCTCCCTTCCCTCCCACTCTCTCCTCCAACACCTTCTCCATCCTCTCCCTTCCCTCCCACTCTCTCCTCCAACACCTTCTCCATCCTCTCCCTTCCCTCCCACTCTCTCCTCCAACACCTTCTCCATCCTCTCCCTTCCCTCCCACTCTCTCCTCCAACACCTTCTCCATCCTCTCCCTCCCCCCCCCCCCCACCTTCTCCCTCTCTCTCCTCCTGGCGATGATCCCTTGTACCAACACATCATCTTTGACTTAGGGTACTGACCTGGTTCTCTATGGGAGGGAAGGAGGAAGGAGGAGAGGAAGGAAGGAGGGGGGGTGGAAGAAAGGAGGGAGGGAGAGGAAGGAAAGGAGTGAGGTAGATGAACGAAGGGAGACAAAGGTGGGAGAGAGAAGGACGAAAAAGAGGGGGGGAGGGAGAAGGAAAGGGAGAGGACGGGAAGGTAAGGAAGGAGGGGAGGAGGAAAGAAGGAGCCATCAATTCAATATTTGGATACTTTTAGTCAACCCAACACCCGTCTTTCCTAACTTAACTGATAGCGTTTATTCCACCCAGCGTGAGCGAGTTTTTTTTCCCCCAATGCTACTTAACACACACACACACACACACACACACACACACATACACAAACACACACACACACACACACATACACACACACCTGGCCCCTCGACTCTCATATTAGTTGCTATTGAGCACTGCCCCAGGCTGTCCAAGGGAGGGAGGGAGGGAGATGAGAGGAAAATGTGGAAGGAAGGAGGGGGGTGTAAAGGGTGAAGGAGGTAAGGAAAGGAGAAGAAGGAATGGAAGTGAGAAAGAAGAGAGAGTAAGATGGGGGGAAAGGGAGGAAATATAAGCACGGAGAGGGGGGAAATGGGGGAGAGGAGAAAAAGAGGGAGAAGAGGGGACAAAAGTGAGAGTATGAGTAAATACTAGCCCTACTAATACTAACCTTCAGTATATTAATAGCACCACTAGTATTCAGTATATTAATAGCGCCACTAACCCACCCGATTTCATACTGATAACTGTCAAGGAAATACATAAATACCCGAACACGTATGACTGACACTGTCCACAAAATATACATAACTTAAGAATATAATTAATGAAGGTAACAAAGCGACGGGAAGTGACAAAAAGTAAGTAAGTAGCGTAAGTGCCCGCAACTATACTTAACCTTATGAGAAAAAAAGATAATTAAGTAATGAATAAGTAATGATAGCTAGTCAGTATGAACGCATAAGTGCATCTAAGAAAAGTCTACGGAACACACACATAACATTTCAGTATTATTCGTACAGCATATACTCAAGTGTAAGTGTGTAAGTGTGTGTGTATATATGTGTGTGTGTGTGTGTGTGTGTGTGTGTGTGTGTGTGTGTGTGTGTGTGTGTGGTTGGTCGAGGAGCAGCATCAAGTAGGACCTCCACTCTCTCCTGGCAACTTTAAGACGTTGAACGATGATTAACACGGGGAGGAGGAGGGATAATTACCAGGTGTTGTGTTAAGTACAATGCGTCACCTCCTTAATGCTAATATTCAACGAGAGAATTTCTGGCTAATGAATTAAGTTTGTTATTTACGACAATTAATTTCCTCGTCTCTTATTGCAGTGTTTTCTGGATCTTAGCGAGACTTACAAGAACGAAGTCGGATTCAGTGTTTATTTTCTAGTCCCCAGGGGTGATGGTTTATCCCCCAGTCGACCCAGCTGTGAGAGGGTAACTAAACATCACTATTGGGTAAGTAAAATGACAATAATATTTCGCTGTATCTTGAGGCTATTAACGTACTATCTCCGTAATGTCCCAAGCTGCCTGACATATATAACTCATCTAACCTCTTATATCTACCAAAGTTTAACACAAAAATTAATTAATCCACAGAACAAAAATCAAAGAATAATTTTCCTCGACTAAAAAAAAAAAAAAAAAAAAAAAAAAAAATTCTTTACTTTCTGTGTTAAGTCTCAGTAAGAGCTCAGTAGTTCATGGGAATTACGTCAAGTTCAAGAGGGTTAAGGTAATATTCCGCTGTGATCATAACATTTACATATTATCCACCTCGAGCCTCAAGACGCCATCACCATCGTTAACCAATACATATACTCGACTACCAATAACCATTTACGCCATCTAACAAGTTACCATTATCCACCTATCACATCTAACAAGTCATTAACCATTATCACGCGGGGATCATCTCTCGCTATTCACTAAGGTTAAAAATGGCTTCTTCAGAACATCCTTAACACCATCTATCCCTACATAATAAATTAATCACAGAAAACCAGACCTATGCATACATACCTGTGCTGTTAAGCCTATTTAGCTATTCACAAAGGAAATAAATGGCGCACCACGAAAAAAAAAAACAACCCACAAAGACGTAAAAAAAAAAAAAAAATAGACCTGGATGAACTTTGAGAAGAAAAAACTACCGCTCTGGGATTCCTCGACAAATCGGGCAGAAAATTGGTGTGGAATGAGAAGGTTGGCGGGGGAGGGGAGATGGGGGAAGAGGTGGTCGGTGAGTACCTACCTGACGCAGAGATGATCAGGCTCAGCACCACCATCAGGGGTACCAACACTAGCGGCGTGGAGTACGGCGCCATCCTTAGCCTCGACACCCTGGAGGAGAGAGAATTAGAGTTAATAATAATAATAATAATAATAATAATAATAATAATAATAATAATAACAATGATTCACTACAGTAAGCAACACAGACTCCAACTCATCATCATCATCATCACACACAAGTCAAACACAATAACAATGAGAAGCGTCAGGAAATTCATTACTGTTTCCTCATGATATTCATCCATCACCCTGGCCCTGAAAACCCATCAACGCGCTTACCACACTCATCAATAATGTCAACACACACACACACACAAACACACACACACACACACACACACACACACACACCCAAACTAACCCATCCACCCATTAAGAACAGCTATAGTCCATCCCCATTAGGAACTGAGAAGCATATTCCCATTAAGACCTATCATGACCCATCCCCATTAACAAACAAAACACTTCCCGTCGCATTAATGGTACACCTTTTTTTTTTTGCTCCCCCCCCCCCACCCCCATCACCTGAGATAAGCTGCGGATTCATACTAAGTTTTCTGAAACAAAGACGACATATTGTGGTACTGAAAACAACGGCGATAGACCTGAGAAAAACAACTCCTAATGAGCGTGGGAATATACCGGTGAGTGTGGGAAACTTTCGGTCACCGTGAGAAGAAACACAAAAAAAGTTTCGCGAGTGTAAAGAGAGAGAGAGAGAGAGAGAGAGAGAGAGAGAGAGAGAGAGAGAGAGAGAGAGAGAATGACTTTTTTTATACATTCGATTTAGTAAAAAAAAAAGAAAGTGACAATGTTGAATTTGTCACTTGGGGAAAAAATTTACAAAACCATTTCCTCTTTACGATATTAAACAAATTATCAACACGTATATGGTTTATTAACTTAAAAAAACATTTTAATTTTACATACGATTTTTTTAGGTTCAATTTTGAGGTTTTTGGTTAAAATTAACGTAGCGACACAACTTATACCCAATCCTTTAGTGTCCCTTAGGATTATTTAACCCCTTTATCCTACCCCAAAATTCCTTACCCCTTAAAGGTAAACATTATACATCATATCCGACCTTAAAATCCCTTATAATGAATTACTAACCCTAAAACTCCCTAAGGGTAATTACGAACCTCAAATCCTACCCTAAAATTTCCTTTACTTTCACAAAATCATTAAAAACCAACTAATTACTCCTTTAATATCAACACAAAGATACATTTATCACATAATTACCCACTTAGCACCCCCCCAACCCTCCCCCAATTTCACTCGAACCAAAGCCCTCCAGGTAGCGTATCAAAATCTGGTACCACCGCGCCAACGTGAGATAGTGAGCACATTAAATATATAGCATCGTTATCCTAAGTGGAATCTTGATAAACAACAACAACAGGAAATACAAATACAGAGACTCCAATTTCGTAGGCTGGCGGGAATTGGAAGGCCAATTTGTGGTTGAGATGACTAGTTTCAACTATTTCGCGGGGGAGAGTTAACTAGGCGAAAGGATTTCTGGGTTGACAGTACTAGCACCTTCTAATTAATTGGTTGACAGTACTAGCACCACCAAATTAACTGGCTGACAATACTAGCACCATCTAATTAACTGGTTGACAGCACCAAAACAACATTAACTGGTTGACAGCACCAAAACAACCAATTCCATAGATTGTCAGTGAAAAAAAAATTAACCCTACCTATAACAATGCTTTGGGGAGGCATCAAATCAGGTGACTCTCAGGCCGTCAATATAGATTACATTCAGGTGCTCATAAAGCAAATGACTCCCCACCTGGCCATTGTGAACTAAACTGCTATCCATTGTAATGTATATTGACAGCTTTCAGGTTATAAACAATGCTCACACATAAGCCAATATGACTTCATCTATAACCGAAATATATTGGAAACGGTTTACTCATTCGCCAAATACGTTCATTTTCCTACAGATGCATTGAATGTCACCTAAGCCTTTATTGTTATCCAAGTGGGATGTTTTTGTTGGTCCTTAATAGTCAAAGAAAACGATTCTAAGGCAAATTTAATGAATAACTGTTTTTGTTTTTGTTTCGTCAGACAGGTGTTAAAATATCCACAAAAGTAATAAAACTGACATACGTGTTTTTGAAAGAATTAAACAAAATAAAAACATTGTATTTTCTCATAGATATGTAAACGTCATTATCACCGAGAAAGTAATTGGGGTTATTTTACGATATATCACTCAGGTATTTAACAAAGGGTGTGTTTCATGTGACGTCATGGTTTGTTTATTCTCCGAGACTGTGGGTAAGAAGGCAAGAAAGGGATTATGCATGTGTTCAACCTAATTTTGCAAACTGAAGATCCCACACGACTGATTACAATTGGAGAAGGTAGTACTCAAGGAACAGCTGGGAGAGGTAGTACTCAAGGGATAGCTGGAAAAGGTAAATACTCAAGGGACAGGTGGAAGTGGTAGTACTCAATGGACAGCTGGTAAAGGCAGTACTCGAGAAACAGCTTACAGATACCAATAACATTAATATTAGTAGTATTTCTCGCCCCACCTCCACCAGTTATTCCCGGAAATAAACAGGTTCTGGCGATTAGCAATAATTTCCAAGTTATTTCCATATCTTTTATTTTTACTCTGTGAATACCTTTCCCCTCCTCCCTTTTCTGTACAGTTTTTCCCTACCAACGTTTTACCCCTCACTCACCCTAGTCTAATTTCCCCGTTCATTATTTACCTTTAATATTCTCTCTCTCTCTCTCTCTCTCTCTCTCTCTCTCTCTCTCTCCCCTTCCCACTTTTTCTTTCTTTCATATCACATCAATGACACGTTTCCAGCTCCCGATCAATCTATTTATTCCATTGAAAAGGTTCTCCCGTTGGCCAAGTCGATCAGTCATGTGCAATTTGCAGAGGTGGGGGAAAATCACGTTTATTTAGGGGAAAATGAAACGCGTGTTGTATACGCCACCCTGACGAGTGTTAGGGTAAAATTACCTTTGTCAGGGTAACATTTGGTCAGGTGGGGGGAAAACTCTAAGGGGAAAATTAGTCTTTATTTTTTTTTGGGGGGGGGGGGAGGGGAGGTGGGGGTGGGAATTTACCTTTGTTAGGGGAACATTGGGTAAGGTGGGGATAAATTGAAGGGGAAAATAGTCAAGTTAGTGTAATAGTATTAGTGATGTTAATGTAATATCTGTGATGTGAGGATGGGGTAGGGATGGTGGGGAAGAATGAAGTGTTTGGGGAGGAATAGGGGGGAGATCAGGGTAAAGGGGAGATGGGGAAAGAATGTTAAGGTAGGGGAGAGGTAGTTGGGGAAAATTTGTGGGGGTAAAACGTAGCATTTCCCTGCCACCGGGTAAGCTTCTTCCCTCCCCTACCAACATGGTCAGTAATCCCTCCCCCCATCCCACTCACTCACGCACTCTCACTCACTCACATGCACTATCTTTCACACACTTTATCTCCTTCAGTCACTCTAATCTCCCTCTCTCTTTCGTATCCTATCTTTCTCCTTCCCACCTTTCTCTATTCCGTCTGTCTGTCTGTCTGTTTCTCATGATGACCTGTCCAAAACTATCATATTTCCTCCCTACTCGAACATAAATAATAATAACAATAATAATAATAATAACAATAATAACAATAATAATAATAATAATAATAATAATAATAGTGAACAAATAAATCAACATATGTCATCTATCTGGATTTACAATACGACGACCCCTCACCCCCCTCCCCCCCCCAACAACAACAACAACAAACAAACAAAATAAAAACGATAAACAAAAACAAGAAAGAACAATAACAGCACGTGACAACAACAGCAAGGAACAAGACCTGCATCGGTTACACATGAATATGCAGGTGCAACTTTTTTTAGCAGAGTGGGGAGACAGGAAGACGAGAGGGGGGAGGGAAGAAGACGAGAGGGGGAGGGAAGAAGACGAGAGGGGGAGGGAAGAAGACGAGAGGGGGGAGGGAAGAAGACGAGAGGGGGGAGGGAAGAAGACGAGAGGGGGAGGGAAGAAGACGAGAGGGGGGAGGGAATAAGACGAGAGGGGGAGGGAAGAAGACGAGAGGGGGAGGGAAGAAGACGAGAGGGGGGAAGGGTTGAAGACGAGAGGGGGGGAAGGGAGGAAGACGAGAGGAGGAGGGAAGAAGATAAGAGGGGGAGGGAAGAAGACGAGAGGGGGGAGGGAAGAAGACGAGAGGGGGGAGGGAAGAACACGAGAGGGGGAGGGAAGAAGACGAGAGGGGGGAGACAGGAAGACGAGAGGGGGGAGGGAAGAAGACGAGAGGGGGAGGGAAGAAGAAGAGAGGGGGAGGGAAGAAGACGAGAGGGGGAGGGAAGAAGATGAGAGGGGGGAGGGAAGAAAACGAGAGGGGGGAAGGGAGGAAGACGAGAGGGGGGGGGAGGGAAGAAGACGAGAGGGGGGAAGGGAGGAAGACGAGAGGGGGGAAGGGAGGAAGACGAGAGGGGGGAGGGAGGAAGACGAGAGGGGGAGGGAAGAAGACGAGAGGGGGGAAGGGAGGAAGACGAGAGGGGGGAAGGAAGGAAGAAGAGAGGGGGGAAGGGAGGAAGACGAGAGGGAGGAGGGAAGAAGACGAGAGGGGGGAGGGAAGAAGACGAGAGGGGGAGGGAAGAAGACGAGAGGGGGGAAGGGAGGAAGACGAGAGGGGAGGGAAGAAGACGAGAGGGGAGGGAAGAAGATGAGAGGGGGAGGGAAGAAGATAAGAGGGGGGAGGGAAGAAGACGAGAGGGGGAAGGGAAGAAGACGAGAGGGGGAAGGGAGGAAGACGAGAGGGGGGAAGGGAGGAAGACGAGAGGGAGGAAGGGAGGAAGACGAGAGGGAGGAGGGAAGAAGACGAGAGGGGGAGGGAAGAAGACGAGAGGGGGAGGGAAGAAGACGAGAGGGGGGAAGGGAGGAAGACGAGAGGGGGGAAGGGAGGAAGACGAGAGGGGGGAGGGAAGAAGACGAGAGGGGTGTGGAAATGGCATGGATACTGTCTTCCTTTCATTACTACTACTACTACCACTACCACTACTACTACAACTACTATTCCTCCTCCTCCTCCTCCTCCTCCTCTCGTAGCTGCTATTCCTGCTGTTGCTACTCCTCCTGCAACCACTCCTTCATCCTGCTACATATGCAACCCGTGCAACATCAATATTCAGGAGACAACTTCCAGTGTGTCTCAGCTTGTACACGCTCCCAGCAGGATACGTGGCTTCTTCAGGGACAGCTGTAGAAGGAGGAGCTGGGGGTGATGTAGAGGGGGGGGAGGAAGAAGAAAGGGGGGGGAAGGGGGGAGAAATGGAGGGAGGGAGAGAAAGGGGGGAGAAAGGGGTGGGAAACTAAAAGGAAGGGGGGAAGGATGCAGAAAGAGGATGAGAGAGAAAGGGAAGGGGGAAGGAGAAATGGGGAAAGAGGGGTAGGGAGGGGAGAAGGATGTAGGAATGGGGAAAGAGGGGTAGGGAGGGATAAAGGAGGAAGGGAGGAGGATGTAGGAGGGAGGGGAGGAGGAGGGAAGGGAATGAGGGAAAATAAGGAAGGATGGAGGGAGAGGGAAAGAGGGAAGGAAGGGGAAAAGGGGAGGGGAAAGAAGGGAGAGGACATGACAAGTGTTCTTGCAGCTGACAGTGATGGCAGTGTCAGCCTGAATCAGCTAATGTCCGCACAATCAAACTAGTCCTGAGCCTGGCAGCACTGTTTGTAAACTTTGCGGTCAACCGACTCTCACACCCTCTTTTACCACATCCTCATTTGCCCTATGACCTCCTCCTACAGGTCCCCAGCCGTTACCAACACCTCTTCCCTCCCTGACCAGATATCCCTCCTCCTAGTGACATGCCTGGCACTTGACATTATTAGGGACCTGCCACACTTTGCCATAAACAGATAAATTGTACCGGGAATTTTCCCCCCACACACTCATCATTCTGTCACTTTATGTAACTTGCTGACAAAACCCATGACCCTTCAGGCCTTTACGCCCTCAATGCACGAGTCAAAAAGGCAAGCATGAACTCCGCATGCTTCCCAGTTGAGCGCTGTAAACGCTTCTGCGCTTCACCTTGCACAGGATGTAAGGGGGTGCCCAATAAACTAGCTCCCTCGTGGGCAATCTGTAATCTGTAAATCTGTCTGACACTTACCGTAGACTTATACCCAGATACTACGGTTTCTTAAAGACCTAACTTACACTAACCTGATATAACCCTAACCTAACCTAACTTACACTAACCTGATATAACCCTAACCTAACCTAACTTACACTAACCTAATATAACCCTAACCTAACTTACACTAACCTGATATAACCCTAACCTAACTGACACTAACCTAATATAACCCTAACCTAAGTTACACTAACCTGATATAACCCTAACCTAAGTTACACTAACCTAATATAACCCTAACCTAACTTACACTAACCAATTATAACCCTAACCTAACCTAACTTACACTAACCTAATATAACCCTAACCTAACTTACACTAACCTGATATAACCCTAACCTAACCTAACTGACACTAACCTAATATAACCCTAACCTAAGTTACACTAACCTGATATAACCCTAACCTAAGTTACACTAACCTGATATAACCCTAACCTAACCTAACTTACACTAACCTAATATAACCCTAACCTAACTTACACTAACCAATTATAACCCTAACCTAACCTAACTTACACTAACCTGATATAACCCTAACCTAACTTACACTAACCTGATATAACCCTAACCTAACTTACACTAACCTGATATAACCCTAACCTAACTTACACTAACCTGATATAACCCTAACCTAACCTAACTTATACTAACCTGATATAACCTTAACCTAATCTAGCCTAATCTAACTAATCTGAATGACACTTCCTAACCTAACCTACCCAACTAAGTCCCCGAACCTAACAGTCCGAATTATAACTCAGTTGTCCTAATCATACCCTATAGGTGTCCTAATTATACGCCAGGTGTCCTAATTATACGCCAGGTGTCCTAATTATATGCCAGGTGTTCTAATTATACGCCAGGTGTCCTAATTATATGCCAGGTGTCCTAATTATACGCCAGGTGTCCTACTGTAATTATACCCCAGGTGTTCTCATTATGTCCCAAACGTCCTAATTGCCGTCGAGTGATGTTAAAAGAACTCGACAAATTAATCCTATTTGCTAAAAGACTTCGTTGTGTTTTACAGCTTAATCGGCCCATTATACCTAAGAGCATTATACCGGCCCATTTAGTTATTTACAGACACACAGACAGTGGGGCAGACAGGCAGACAGGCAGGCAGACAGACAGACAGGCATATAAAGACCAACCGACACACACACACACACACCTATGATATGTTAATTCACCTACTAATGTACTAATTCAACAACGAAAATAACATTGAAAGGAATTAAAAAAAAAAATGGCACTCAAAGAAAACGAAATATTGACGAAATTAAAAACTAAAATACGTGGAGTAAATCTTCAAAGTGTGTTCCTCTAATTCATTATATCATTATCATCATCATCATTTCTCCCTTCTCGTTTTCATATCACTTCGTCTCACGTTTTTTCACGCATTCCCCCAATTTACTCCTCTTTCAATTACCATCACTATTATCATCATTATTTTTTAGTGTTTCCCTTCTTCTTCCTCCTCCTCCTCCTCCTCCTCCCTCGATCAATGCTTTGTCTATAAATTAACTTCCATCTAACTATATATACATGCACCTACATACCTCTCTCTCTCTCTCTCTCTCTCTCTCTCTCTCTCTCTCTCTCTCTCTCTCGATATATAGTATATTCACCTATAGCCTCTCCCCTCCGTCTTTTCCTCTCTCTTCTGTCTCACCCTCTCATTCTTTCTCCTACATCTACTCTCCCCTTCCCACTTTTTTTCCCACCCTTACCTCTCCCCTTCTCCATCTTTTGCCCATTCCTCCTCTCCCCTCTTTTCTTCTCTCTACTCCATTGCATTTTCTGCTCCTGCCTCCGTCTATTGATTCCCTCTCTCCCTACCTCACTTCTGAAGCCTTTCTTTGTTGTCAGCTTACCACACTGAAGTTTGCTTGTGTTCTAAACTTAACACACAAAAGCTTGACAGTTGTAAGTTTAAGAGACTGATGCTTGCCTATATTGTAAGCTTAAGACATTGAGGCTTGCATATGATGTGAACTTAAGACAATAAAGCTTCTGTCATGTAAGCTTAAGATACAAGTTTACTAATGTTGTAAGCTTAGATCACCGAACCTTTGTGTTGTGAGCTAACACCAAAGACACCAGATATGACCCCATACCCGTCTCAATGTATTGGTGTGTGTTTGTTTACCTAGTGATGTCTGTGTACATTTATTCGTGTGTTTGTTTGCTTACTGTATGTGCGTATTTGTCTTACCAGTGCTGACATTAACAAATTCTAACAAAAACTGTGTGTGTGTGTGTGTGTGTGTGTGTGTGTGTGTGTGTGTGTGTGTTCCCTTCAACCTCAGACACTTATAAAACACCCCAACAATAACAAGTATATACAGTACAGCCAGAACGGCGAGCGATGGCGCGTGAAAAAGACAGAAACAGTGTAGCCAGAACATCGTGTTATCATGAACCATGGGTAATGTACCACAAGACACGCAAATAGACCTGGGAACAGTTTTTTTTTTTTGTCCCATATCGCCCCATGATACACACACACACACACACACACACACACACACACACACACATACATTTTCTACGTAAGACAAGAAAACTAAGCACCTATTCGGTTCATAAGGCGTCACTGCACTCGCCCACCTTCATTTCCCCAACTGTAATGTTAGGTACCGGTACTCATTCACAGCTGGGTGGACTGGGAGTGCCCCGGGTTGGAACCAAGGAGCGACCCTCTTGCAAGACAGGAGGTGAGCCCTGTATCCACTCCGCTACCACACCACAATTAGTACAATATTATCATTACATTAAATTAAATCATCAAATAACACAAAAGTCCTGCTGTCGATAAATACACAAGACGCATTCCTCCTCCTCCTCTTCCTCCTCCTCCTTGTCTTCCTCCTCCTTTCTTCCTCCACCTATTCCTCTTCCTCCTCCTCCTCCTCGAATACACCGCTCCCTTACAGATCACCCACATTTAACCTCGATTCTCTCTCCTCTCCTCCTCCAGAGTCCAAGCTCGTGTGCTTCTGATAATTGCTTCTCCGCAGACTATGAAGGAATCAATCCCCGGTGTGTGTGTGTGTGTGTGTGTGTGTGTGTGTGTACCCAGAGGACTAAGGCAGTACCTACAGGCATCTCCAAGCAGGTGTTTAGCGAACAAAATCCCAAACGTACAGGTAAATAAGGTGATACCTGTGAAGAAGGGAGGGAGGGAGAGAAGGAGAGAGTGAGGGAAGGAGGGAGGGAGTGAGATAAGGAGAGAGAGTGAAGGAGGGAGAGAGGGAAGGAAAGAGAGAGTGGGGAAGGGAGGGAGAGAAAAAGAGAGAGTGAAGAAGGGCGGGAGGGAGGGAGAGGAGTGGAAGAGTAGGTGTGCATCCTCCCCCATTCGCCTCCATCCTCTTCTCCCTGATTCACCTCCTCTCCCACCCACTCTTTTACCTCCTCTCCCATCATTAACCTCTCCCACCTTACACACCAAGTCGAGGGGTCATCCCTATCACTCCGGGTGGGTGAGAGTACAAGTGAGAGCGAATGAGTGGAAGTGAGAGAGAGAGAGAATGAGTGTAAGTGAGAGAGAGTGTAAGTGACTGGGGGGTGGGGCTCTTATCGCCACCCTCCCCTCCCACTCTCCTTCCTTTCACCCATTCATCGCCACCCACCTCTCATCCCCACACCCGTCTCTTTGCCTCTCTCTCTCTCTCTATCTTCCTTTTGCGGTCGCTATCTCTTGCTATCTCCCAAGGCGCTATCTTTACGCGTGAAATATCAAAACAGAGATGGAGGGAGATGAGAAGGAGGGAGGGAAAGATGAGAGAGAAGAGTGGGAAGTGAGAAGAGGAATGGGGGGTGTTGAGAGGGAGTGGGGGGTTTGAGAGGGGGTAGGAGGTGAGAGGGGTGGGGGGACGTGAATAGGGAGGAATGAGGAGGTGAGAGGGTCAGTGGTGAGGTGAGAGAGAAGGGGAGGTGGGAGAGGGAAGGGGAGGTGAGAGGGGTAAGATATAGGGAAAGAGGGGAGGGGGAGGTGAGAAGGGAGTGGAGGGGGAAATAAAAAAAATTGCCTTCTTATCTTATTCTCCACCCTCCACCCAGCCCTCCACTATTTCACTCTCCACTCCACCCCTCCATTACTCCACCTACCCACAACTCGGTCCAACATCTTACTCCACTCACCTATCCTTCCCATACTCCATATCTCTCCCTCCTACACTCCCTCTCTCCCTCCTACACTCCCTCTCTCCCTCCTACACTCCCCCTCTCCTTCCTACACTCCCTCCTACACTCCCCCTCTCCCTCCTACACTCCCTCTCTCCCTCCTACACTCCCTCTCTCCCTCCTACACTCCCTCTCTCCCTCCTACACTCCCTCTCTCCCTCCTACACTCCCCCTCTCCCTCCTACACTCCCTCTCTCCCTCCTACACTCCCCCTCTCCCTCCTACACTCCCCCTCTCCCTCCTACACTCCCTCCCCCTCCTACCCTTTCCAATCACCAACATCAACAGAAATACTTCCCTTTCCCCTCTCTCCTCTTCGTTCTGATCCTCAACTCTCCCACCTCCTCCTCCTCCTCCTCCTCTTCCGCCTCCTCCTCCTCCGCCCCTCTTCCTTTATCCTTTTCCATTCATACCTCTTCCTTCCTTTATCGCTCTCTTCCCCCTTCCCTCTCTCTACCCCCTTCTTTCAGTTAAACATCTAATATCTATCTCTCTCTCTCTCTCTCTCTCTCTCTCTCTCTCTCTCTCCCAGCCCTCCTCCCCCCCCCCCCCCAAACAAGAAATGACCCAGCCCCCCAATAAACCATTATGGTCAATTCTCTCGGTTACTGCATATGGAATATCAACCGTAACAGCACCTAGATACCTGGCCACTCACCTGATTCAATTGTTTCGCCCCGACAGGTGTGTATGGCCGAGGCCTTGTGTCTATACAGAGTGTCGGGGGGGGGGGGGGGGGGGAGGGGGGTGGCCTTCGGCTCGTGTACAATGTAAGGTATAAATGCGTGGCCGAGGGAGAATTCTGTCGGGTCGAGCCAATGTGTCTTTAAATGTTGTATAGCCGACATATTCTCTCGCTTTCTCTCCTCTCTCTGTGTCTTCTCGCTCTTTCTCTCTATGTTTGTCTGCCTGTCTGTCTGTCTGTCTGTCTGTCTGTCTGTCAATTCTGTTGGAAATTATGAGGTTAAGTTGCATACCATGAGTGGTGGTATTGTGGGTGGCATCAGTGTGGGCGGCATCAGTGTGGGCGGCAACAGTGTGGGTGTCATCAGTGTGGGTGGCATCAGTGTGGGTGGCATCAGTGTGGGCGGCATGAGTGTGGGTGGCAAGAGTGTGGGTGGCATGAGTGTGGGCGACATCAGTGTGGGTGGCAGAAGTATGGGTGGCAGGAGTGTGGGTGGCAGCAGGGTGGGTGAATAGTGTTGATAACTCTCTCTCTCTCTCTCTCTCTCTCTCTCTCTCTCTCTCTCTCTCTCTCTCTCCGTACACAGGGAGTTTGAAACGCATAGATAAAAATTAATAAATGTGGGAGATGGATAAAAAATAAAGTAAAAAATAACAATGATTAGTGAAGGGGAAGGGAGAAAGAATTATGATAATTAGGAGCGAAGACTAGGGAAATATAATAGATGGTGTGGAAAAAACACTGAATAATATAGGGAGTGAGACAGGGGAAAAAAACACTCGCACAGAATGAAGGGAGAAAGATAGGGGGAAAAATATCGAAGTAATAAAGGAAGAGGGGAAAGACGAACAGTGATGAATTATGAGATAGAGAGAGAAAGAATTGGGAAAAAAATGAAACACACGATAACAAATGGAAAGCGGAAGGGGGGAAAACTGATAAATAGCAGAATAAGAGAAAATGGAAACAAGGGTAATATTAATTATTTAAAACGGAAGGAAATTAATCTTTTTTTTTTTTTCATTTACCCCAAAAAAATTAATAATCACGATTTTATTTATTTTTTCATATTTTTTTCTTTTTTTTTTGTTAAAGAAATACATCAGGTGGGCTATATGATGGTTTACGATAGACGATACAATATACAATAAAATACGATACAATAAATAACACAAAATGCAAAACAATAAAATACAAAATACAAAATAAAAAAAATCGCAATAAAAATTAAAAATACGAAAAAAATCATAAAATGCCCAAAATACAATTAAAAAAAATCCTATTAAATTACAACATTATGCACAATGTCCACGTTTATCCATTACACCCATTTTGACCCTAATATAAGCGGCCATTTTGACCCAAATATAAGCGACCATTTTGACCCTAATATAAGCGGCCATTTTGACCCTAATATAAGCGGCCATTTTGACCCTAATATAAGCGGCCATTTTGACCCTAATATAAGCGACCATTTTGAGCCTAATATAAGCGGCCATTTTGACCCTAATATAAGCGACCATTTTGAGCCTAATATAAGCGGCCATTTTGACCCTAATATCACCGGCCATTTTGTCCATAATACCTGCGACCAATGACCACCATTACCCTCTAATAACCGCCTTAGTTAACTACAGTACGTCCAGGTGACAAATAACAACCGGGTGACTAATGAACGGAATGACTTCAAACCTCATTTAAAATACAATGCTTGATGGGTAGGTCACTGTTGCCAGATAAAGGACATGGGCTCTTTGGGTGGGGGGGGGGGGTTAGGGATTTCAGTCAGTGTTACCATCATCGTGGATTCAGATTTAGTGGAGAGCAGAATTGCCAATGTGGTTTGGCTTTCAACCAGGAAAGCAGTGTTACCAACATTATGGATTTTAATTTAGCAGAGAATTCAGTATTACCAACGACGTGGCATTGGGTCCAGTAACGATTAGGTTAGGTTAAGTTTGGTTAGGTTAATTTAAATTCCCGGTTATATAAGGTTAGGTTAGTTTATTTTAAAGTAAGGTAGAACAAACAGACAGACAGACAGACAGACAACAGACAGACAGACACACCTACCTACCTCTCCTTCACTCCTCACGAAACTATTTAAAACTTCAAACTCCAGTTACGGGCAGGTGGCGTAGGGAGGAGAGGTGTGGGAGGGGGAGAGGGGGGGTGGGGGAGGAGAGGGGGGGTGGGGGAGGGATAGGGGGAGACGCAGTGAGATGGTAAAAAGAGAGGGTAGAGAAGGGGGTGGTAAACGGGACATGTGGTGGAGAGGAGAGAGAGTTGGGGAGGAGGAGGGAGTATTGGGGAGGAAAGTGTGTTGGGGAGGAGAGTGTGTTGGGGAGGAGAGTGTGTTGGGGAGGAGAGTGTAAAGGGGAAGAGGAGGGAGATGGCAGGAAGATGAAATGGTAGGTAAGAGGGAAGTGAGAGGAAGGTACACTGGAGAGGTGTGTAGAGGGAGGGAGATGGAGAGTGAGTGGGAGGGAGGAAGATGGAGAGTGAGTGGGAGGGAGGAAGATGGAGAGTGAGTGGGAGGGAGGAAGATGGAGAGTGAGTGGGAGGGAGGGATATACAGGGAGAGAGAAGGACCAAAGGAAAAGTGGGGTAAAAAATATGGGAGAAGGAAAGAGAAAAAGGGGAAGAAGTGGAAAGAGCGTCAGTAACGGATGAGAAATAAGAATATAGAGTGAAGGAAAGAGGAAGAGAGGAGGAGGAGGAGGAGGAGGTGGGGCATGAATAGTTAAGAGGTGGTAAAAGGGAATAGAGTATTAGAAAAAGATAACCCATAGAAGAGGAGAAAGAGGAAGTGGAAGAGGAGGAAGAAGAGGAAGTGGAAGAGGAGGAAGAAGAAGAAGTGGAGGAGGAAGAAGATCGAGGAAGGAGGAGGAGAGCATTACTTCTATTAAATGACGCAATAACTTCGACAAATATATATACGTATTCGTTTGAGATCTCATTTAAATTTCAAATCATTCTCAGTCACTGTCGAGGAGGGGGGGGGGGGAGGCGAACAGGAAGGAAGAGGCGAGACGGAGAGAGAGAGAGAGAGAGAGAGAGAGAGAGAGAGAGAGAGAGAGAGAGAGAGAGAGAGAGAGAGAGAGTATATCTGCCTCCCTCACATCTCCCCTCTGTAATATAACAGAAGTATACCTCTCTCTCACCTCTCCCCTCGACAGCAATATTCCTCACCTTTCCCCTCAATCACTCACTCCCACAGTATTAGCTCTCACATCTAGAGCAGTACCCCTCACCTCTACCTCTTACCTCTAGAGCAGTGCCCCTCACCTCTACCTCCCACCTCTAGAGCAGTGCCCCTCACCTCTAGAGCAGTACCCTCACCTCTACCTCCCACCTCTAGAGCAGTGCCCCTCACCTCTAGAGCAGTACCCTCACCTCTACCTCCCACCTCTAGAGCAGTGCCCCTCACCTCTACCTCCCACCTCTAGAGCAGTGCCCCTCACCTCTACCTCCCACCTCTAGAGCAGTGCCCCTCACCTCTACCTCTCACCTCTAGAGCAGTGCCCCTCACCTCTACCTCCCACCTCTAGAGCAGTGCCCCTCACCTCTACCTCCCACCTCTAGAGCAGTGCCCCTCACCTCTACCTCCCACCTCTAGAGCAGTGCCCCTCACCTCTACCTCTCACCTCTAGAGCAGTACCCCTCACCTCCACCTCCCACCTCTAGAGCAGTGCCCCTCACCTCTAGAGTAGTACCCCTCACCTCTACCTCTCACCTCTAGAGCAGTACCCCTCACCTCCACCTCTCACCTCTAGAGCAGTACCCCTCACCTCCACCTCCCACCTCTAGAGCAGTGCCCCTCACCTCTAGAGTAGTGCCCCTCACCTCTACCTCTCACCTCTAGAGCAGTACCCCTCACCTCCACCTCCCACCTCTAGAGCAGTGCCCCTCACCTCTAGAGCAGTACCCCTCACCTCCACCTCTCACCTCTAGAGCAGTACCCCTCACCTCTAGAGCAGTACCCCTCACCTCTACCTCTCACCTCTAGAGCAGTACCCCTCACCTCCACCTCTCACCTCTAGAGCAGTACCCCTCACCTCTACCTCCACCTCTATATATAGTTATATAATACAATTTATAAAATCAGACACCATTATTAAACTCAAATACCAGTACATTTTCGTTTAATAAATATACAATAATATCAAATTATACAGCAAATGCTTTTACTAATGTATAAAAAAACAGTATATAATTTAACAAAAACAATTAACAAAACAATGACACTCATACACAGAACGGCATAATAATTTACCCAACAAAAATATATATATATATTTTTTTTATTCTTTTCTTTAATATTAATTTTATTTTATTTTTTTATTTTCGTTTCGATTCATAAAACAATGGAGTTTATTTCCCCTGTATATAAATTACTGGTGAACTAAAAACAGAGTTGATGACCTAGTAATTCTGAAATTAATTAAAAGCTATTGTTTTTATACTTGCACCCTCCATGTATATATATATATTGTTTGTATACCTGCACCCTCCATGTATATATATATTGTTTGTATACCTGCACCCTCCATTTATATATATATTGTTTGTATACCTGCACTGTTTATGTATATTGTTTGTATACCTGCACCGTTTATGTATATTGTTTGTATACCTGCACCGTTTATGTATATTGTTTGTATACCTGCACCGTTTATGTATATTGTTTGTATACCTGCACCGTTTATGTATATTGTTTGTATACCTGCACCGTTTATGTATATTGTTTGTATACCTGCACCGTTTATGTATATTGTTTGTATACCTGAACCGTTTCTGTATATTGTTTGTATACCTGCACCGTTTATGTATATTGTTTGTATACCTGCACCGTTTATGTATATTGTTTGTATACCTGCACCGTTTATGTATATTGTTTGTATACCTGCACCGTTTATGTATATTGTTTGTATACCTGCACCGTTTATGTATATTGTTTGTATACCTGAACCGTTTATGTATATTGTTTGTATACCTGCACCGTTTATGTATATTGTTTGTATACCTGCACCGTTTATGTATATTGTTTGTATACATGCACCGTTTATGTATATTGTTTGTATACCTGCACTGTCTATGTATATTGCTTGTATACCTGTACTATCTATGTATATTGTTTGTATATCAGCACAGTACATGCTCAACTAATGTGAACTTGAAGGTAGATGGTGCGTAATAGGTATTTTCTGGGGATCCTCTGTATAACTTGAGACATCGTACTCAAGGGGTTAATATATCGTACTCAAGGGGTTAATATATCGTACTCAAGGGGTTAATATATCGTACTTATGGGGTTAATATATCGTACTCAAGGGGTTAATATATCGTACTCAAGGGGTTAATATATCGTACTCAAAGGGTTAAAAATGTTGTGTGTGTTTGAAAATAATCGTAATGTGTTTAGGGTAAGTTAACCTAACCTAACCAAACTTATTTCAGACGAGACAAATTTAAACATGGCCAAACTTAACCCCAGCCTAACTTGATTCAAATTTACACCTTAACTTGATTTAACTTTAATATTTAATTTTAACAAACCAACCTCACTTAACCTTCTAAGTTAATCTAATTTAACCTAACTTAACCTTCTGGCCTAACCTGATCCAAAAAAAAAAAAAACACAATTAAAAACAACAAACAAGTAACACAAATCAATGAGGAAAAAAAAACACCTTAAAACCACGATTAAAATAACAAGTTTGGTGGTTAATTGTCGTTAAACTGTCGTTAAATTCGTTGGCCAAACAAAACAAAGGCTTTTTTTCCCTCCCCTCATTACAAAAGCCCAGGGAGGGGGAAAAATGGTGGACGTATGGAAAAAAATATCCTCCTCTTTTGATTATGACGTCAATTTTTTCCCCACCATTATCCCATAAGCTGAACAATAGAATCGTTTGTGTAGGTTCTTGACTAATCGGACCCCGTTGTTTGGTCTAAAAATAAATGTTGTTCTTGGTGATTTGAAGACTTCTGTACTGGGAGGGGTGTGGGGGGTGGGGGGTGGGGGGGGGAGGGGTTATAAAGTACCGGGAGGAGAGTACTTAGTATCTTTGAATACTATCAAGGTCATTTAATACCGGGTGAAAATACCTGGTATCTCCCCCCCCCCCCTGCCGATCTCCCCTCCCTACTCCTCACCCCACCCCCTTCTCCACATAACCCCCCCTCCTCATCTCCCCATATATCACCCCTCCCTCCCTCCCTACCCATATATCACCTTTACTCTTCCTCTCCCCATATATCACCCCTTCCTCCCCATCTCCCCAACCACCACTACCGACTCAAGTTCCCCCACAAATTGGGTGTGAAGGACAGCACATAAAACTCTAGTACAAGGTGTGGCTATACCTGGGAGGGGGGAGAAGAGGAGAAGAAGAAGAGAAGAAGGAGAAAGAGAAGAGGGTGGAAAAAAGGAGGAGGAGGAGGAAAAAGAGAAGAGGATTAGGAGAAAGAGAAGAAAATAAGAAAGAGAAGGGAAGGAGGAAAAAGAAAAGAAAGGGAGGAGAAGGCAGAGGAGGAAGAGGACTCATGGGAACTAATTCTACGGGTTTTTCTCTCCTATAAACAAAGTATAGAATTCAATGCACAAAAATATAATCCAATCCCCTATACCAAAGATCCCAGGTCATGTATATCTATAAATATTTGGATAATTACTTTTTGCAGGGGGGGGGGGTCATTGAAACGGTTTAAAGACTTTGTAATTTATATTAGGGGTTAAAGATGATGTCGTTTATGGGATACGAGTCTTTAAATGACGTCTATAGGAGGAACCAATCCCCTTTATATATAAGTTGAAAGGATTGGATGCGGTTTTAAAGTGTTTATGAAAATAGTATAGAGGTTTTGGGACTCCTTCGATTCATCTATGAAGTTTGAGAGATAATTAGGTTAGTGGTGTAATAATGGTGGTAGTAGTGATTGTGGTAATGGGTAGTAGTAGTAGTAGTAGTAGTAATGATGGAGTTGGTAGTTGTAAGTGACAGTATAATGGTGTTGAAGGTGGTGGTGGCAATGGTGGCAGTTGTGGTAGATAGTGGTATCTTTGGTAGTGATATAGTAGCAGTGGTAGTGATTGTTGTAGCTAGTGGGTGGTCGCGCCATTAACCACACAGGAAGGTGTTGGGAGTAAATTATTTATGGTGGTTGTGGTGGCAATAGTGGTAGGTGTGGTAGAGATAGTGGTAGGTGTGGTAGAGATAGTGGTAGGTAGCACCATTAACCACACACGGGGCCTCACCTTTAAACAACATAAAAGCCTATTAAGTGGCGATCATTAAATTTGATGCCCCAATAAATATGGGCGAATTGTCCCAGAGATTAATGTGCTGTGTGTGATGTGTCTGTGTCTGTATGTGTCTGTGTGTGTGTGTGTGTGTGTGTGTGTGTGTGTGTGTGTGTGTTTGAAATTGAGAAACGAATTAATCAATAATAGTAATAATAAATAAATTGCAAAAACAAATAGTAAACTTAATTGCCATCACCATTGCCCCAAATCCTTCCCCCCCCCCTTACTGCCTCCCACTACCTCACATTACCCCCACATTGACCACACTGCCTCCCACTACCTCACATTACCCCCACATTGACCACACTGCCACCCACTACCTCACATTACCCCCACATTGACCACACTGCCTCCCACTACCTCACATTACCCCCACATTGACCACACTGCCACCCACTACCTAACATTACCCCCACATTGACAACACTGCCACCCACTACCTCACATTACCCCCACATTGACCACACTGCCACCCACTACCTCACATTACCCCCACATTGACCACACTGCCACCCACTACCTCACATTACCCCCTCATTGCCCCCAGGGTGAAGGTGGAGGAGGCCGTGTGCTAAGTGGGCAAGGTTCCGGTCGGTTGCTTCCCCAATAACAACATTGCCCACCCAATATCCGCACTAATATGCAATCCATTAGTGTCTTGCCCTCCGGCCCACCCCTAACTTGCCCACCTTCGTCGTCGCCTGCTGCCCACTCAACTTTGGGTAGCCCACCTCCTACATCAACCCACCTTACTATAATTTATCATACACCTCCGACCTTATCCAGCCCACCGACCCACCCTGCCACGGTCTACCTTACCCTCCAAGCCCACCACCACCACCCCAACGGCCAGTCCACCCTGCAATGGGCCCCACCTTGCTAATAACCCACCCTCGTACCAGCCCACCCTTCTAACTACCTACCCTGCTAGTTGTCCACCCTATTACAACCCACCCTACTAGCTGCCCAACCCCTCACGGTCTACCTTACAGCCCCGCCCACCCCAACCCACCCCAGCCCACCCTGCTGGCGGCCCAACCTGACTCTGCCATATCCACCCTCCTCTCCAGATGTTCAGGAAATAATCTCATTGAGAACCTGTTAACGTGTGATTTTTGTTAGCTCTTGGGGGAGGAGGGGAGGGGGAGGGGGGGAGTGGGGGAGGAGGAGGAGGGGTACGGGAGGAAGGGAAGGTAAGAAAGGGAAGGAGGAGGATGGGGAAAGGGACAACGTGGGTGAAAATGGTTAACATTTCGTGAACATAGGGGGGAAAGGGTGCTAGGGAATAGGGGAATAGGAGCTAGGGAATAGGTGAAATAGGGCACAGGAGAATAGGGAAAAGTGAATAGGAGGAAGGAGGACTAGTGGGAAGTAGGAAAAGAGGAATAGAAGGAAGGGAAACTAGGGAAAAGGCGAATAGGGGGAAAAACAAACTAGGGGAAGGGAAACAATAAAAAAAGGTGACATAACAACACTAATAAACTGATAATAAATAATAAATAAAAATAATGCCTCCCCCACCACCCCACTCACAAAATGGCGTCAATAGGTCACAGAGACTCTACCTTAACTGGATACGGTCGACCTTATCACCCTAGGTACACGATGGCAGGTATATTCCCACAACCATTTTACCTGAAGGAGATGAAATAAGCCATATAAGATAACAAACATAAACATACAATAACATACATGAATAAACAGAATAAACAACAATGGCTACTTTCTTAATCTTTCCTATTTAGTTGTTTATTTGTTGTGTTATTCATCTTTTTCAATTATACTCGAGGTTATGTTTTTTCGTTTTCTCTCTTTCCTTTATCCTGTTATTCCCGTTTGTTTGTTTCTCCTGATCCTCTTTTTTTGTTTTTGTTTTTTTCGTTCCTTTCTCATTTCTATTTCCTTTTTAATCGATCACTTTTTTACTTCCGTTGCCTCTATTTAGTCAGCACAACACCCGCCTTTCCTGACCTGACTGATATGTTGTTTACAATTTTGGTATAATAATAATAATAATAATAATAATAATAATAATAATAATAATTCCTTCGTTTACCTTGATTACATAAATGCGCACACACACACACACACACACACACACACACAGAGTGACTGATAATCGATGATCACACAATGAAGGGAACATGTGTGACAGACATGTATTGGAGTACACACAAGGCTACCCACCCTCCCTCCCTCCCTCCCTCCCTCACCCCCCCCCCCCCCACCATTACCCACGGCCTGTGTAAAAATCTAAACTCTCCTTTCCTCCGACACACAAGCGCGTAAACACAAACAAACGCACATACGTACATACATACATAGACAATAAGACGCACGCACACACACACGTAGACACACACACACACACTGCCATCCACACACGCACACTGCCATCCACACACGCACACTACCCACCAACACACAATACTCCCCTCACACAAACAATACACACACTACCCCCCCCCCCTCCACACACACACAAGGGGGGGTAGATGATGAGGGGAGATAACTAAAGGGAGAGGGGAGAGACTGCAGGGGAGCTACGGGAGGGTACTTCAGAAAGGGGCGTAGAGGTGAAAGGTTGGAGGATTTGGGGGAGGAATATCAGAGAGAGGGGAGAAGAGGGAGAAAGAGGGGAGAAGAGGGAGAAAGAGGGGAGAAGAGGGAGAAAGAGGGGAGAAAGAGGGGAGAAGAAGGAGAAAGAGGGAAGAAGGGGAGAGAGAGGAGAGAAGAAGGAGAAAGAGGGGAGAATAGGGAGAAAGAGGGGAGAAGAGGGAGAAAGAGGGGAGAAGAAGGAGAAAGAGGGAAGAAGGGGAGAGAGAGGGGAGAAGAAGGAGAAAGAGGGGAGAAGAGGGAGAAAGAGGGGAGAAGAAGGAGAAAGAGGGAAGAAGGGAAGAAAGAGGGGAGAAGAAGGAGAAAGAGGGGAGAAGAGGGAGAAAGAGGGAAGAAGGGGAGAAAGAGGGGAGAAGAAGGAGAAAGAGGGGAGAAGAGGGAGAAAGAGGGGAGAAGAAGGAGAAAGATGGGAAAAGGAAGGTAGAGAGAGGGGAGAAGGAAGGTAGAAAGAGGAGATAAGGGAGGTAGAGGGAAGGTAGAAAGAGGAGATAAGGGAGGTAGAGGGGAGGTAGAAAGATGGAAGAAGGGAGGTAGAAAGAGGGGAGAAGAAGGAGAAAGGGGGGAAGGAAGGTAGAGAGAGGGGAGAAGGAAGGTAGAAAGAGGGGAGAAGGGAGGTAGAAGGGAAGAAGGGAGGTAGAAAGAGGGGAGAAGGGAGGTAGAAGGGAGGTGGAAGGGAGGTAGAAAGAGGGAATAAGGGAGGTAGAAAGAGGGGAGAAGGGAGGTAGAAGGGAGGTGGAAAGAGGGAAGAAGGGAGGTAGAAAGAGGGGAGAAGGGAGGTAGAAAGAGGGGAGAAAGAAAGAGGGGAGAAGGGAGGTAGAAAGAGGGGAGAAGGGAGGTAGAAAGAGGGGAGAGGCTACAGGGGAAACAGAGGGTAGAGCTGGAAAGAGGGACAATATGTATATCATGGGGAGAATGTAAAAGAGGGGAGGTTAGGATGGAAAGAAGGGAGAGGTTGATCTTGGGGAGAGAGTTGAGGGGAGTCCGAAACGGGGAAAGAGAGAGAGAGAGAGAGAGAGAGAGAGAGAGAGAGAGAGAGAGAGAGAGAGAGAGAGAGAGAGAGAGAGAGAGAGAGAGAGAGAGAGAGAGAGAGAGAAAAGGGGGGGAGGGAAGAGGGGGCGAGGAATATGATGGAGTGAGGGGAAAGTCAGAGAGGACAGCTGTAATATTTAAGGGGAGGGAGAGGGGAAGAGGGAGAGTTTACAAGGAACTAAGCAACGGGGAAGGAGTGCAGAGAGATGAGAGGCAAGTGAGGGGTGTGAGGCAAGGCAGGTAAGAGGGGAGAAGGGAGGGGGGAAAGAGGGGAGAAGGGAGGAGGAGAAGGGAGGGGGGAAGAGGGGAGCCAAGAAAAATAGGAGGTGATGTGTGGCAAATAAGAGCAGAGAGGGAAGTGAGAGGGATGTGAGAGATGACAAGAGAGAAATAAGAGAAAGGTGAGAGGGAAGAGGTGAGAGGGAAATAAGAGGTGAGAGGGAAGTGAGAGGTGAAAGGAAGTGAAAGACAACAAGTGAGATGTGAGAGGGAAGTGAGAGGGAAATGAGAGGCAGGTGTCAGAAGAAAAGATCACTACTATTAAATTATCATATACACGGCCGCACCCCCCCCTCCCCCCCCCTCCCCCGATGAAAGAGTGACATGGTAACTCTTCCTTCCTTCCTTCTTTCCTTATTTCTGTTAGTTCCTTCTTCCTTCCTTCCTTCCTCTTATTTTCTTTTCCTTCCTTGCTTCCATCACCCTATTTTCTTATTATATTCTCCCTCTCACCTTCATCCCTTCCTTCCTCTACCTCCTTCCTGCCCTCTACCCCTCCTTCCTTCCATCTAATCTCCCTCCATCCATCTAATCTCCCTCTCTCCCTCCTTCCATCTTACCTTCACTCCTCCCCCCTCCTGCCATCTACCTACCTACCTACCTTCCCTCCCTTCACCCTCCTACTAGCTACCTTCCCACCCTCCCTTCACCCTCCTGTCATCTACCTTCCTTCCTTCCTTCCTTCCTTCCTTCCCTCCCTCCTTCCTTCCCTCTCTTCCGTATAAGTGTGTTATACAGAGTCACCCCACGAGACGCGACCGTCGGCGACCTTGTGTAACCTGACGCCTACCTGGTGAGGGAAGGGCAAGAGGGGAATAGAGAGGTGAGGGATGAGCAAGAGGGGAATAGGGAGGTGAGGGATGGACAAGAGGGGAATAGGGAGGTGAGAGATGGGCAAGAGGGGAATAGAGAGGTGAAAGATGGGCAAGAGGGGAATAGAGAGGTGAGGGATGGGCAAGAGGGGACTTAGGAGGTGAGTGAAGGGTGAGGCAAACAGGGAAGAGCAAGAGGGAATGGATGGAAGGGCAGGAGGAAATAGGAAAGAGAGGGAACGGCAGAGGAATAGTGAGGAGGGTGGACAGGTGTCGC
The DNA here is from genome assembly GCA_958450375.1 of Homarus gammarus. Classification (NCBI taxonomy): domain Eukaryota; kingdom Metazoa; phylum Arthropoda; class Malacostraca; order Decapoda; family Nephropidae; genus Homarus; species Homarus gammarus. The sequence continues at coordinate 779,192 of CAUDMG010002887.1, read as the reverse complement.
TATAAGGCTGGTTGAGATTCCCCACAGGTGTTAAGGGGTATAACAATAGAGTTAAGGGGGATATTTAGGGGGTTTAAGGGGTGAAAGAGGTTTAAAGAGGCGGAAATGTTTTAAGGGAATGAAAAGGGGGAAAGAGAGTTGGAGATGGGGATGGGGAAAGGGATTAAGGGAGAAAAAACAGTAAATGAGGAAATGGGGACAAGAGAGAGGAGGGAGAAAAGAGGAAAGGGAAATAGAAGGGGGAGAAGGGAGGGGAAATTCGTTAAGGGCTTAGGAGGAAAAGAGTAAGGGGAGAATATTAAGGGGGAGACGATTAAGGGGAGAAGGGTAAGGGGAGAAGAGTAAGGGGAGAAGATTAAAGGGAGAAGAGTAAAGGGAGAAGATAAACGGGAAAAGAGTAAGGGGGAGAAGAGTAAGGGGAGAAAAGTAAGGGAAGAAGAGCAAGGGGAGAGGATGAAGGCGAGAAGAGTATGGGGAGAAGGAAGAGCAAGATAAGGGGGAAAGAGTCAGGTGGGGGTGAGCGTGCTGGTGTCCATACAGAGAGGGGTGAAGGCGTGCGTGGGCGTGTATGCGCGTCATAAATCAGGAAGAGAAGGGCGTGCGGAACGGCCGACGGTATTTGTGGGAGGGGAACAGGTGTATAGTGTGGTGTGTGTTAAGACAGGCTTGGGGGGTAGGGGAGGGGCGTGTGGGGGGAGACGGGGGAGAGGGGGAGGCGTATGGGGGAGGGGAGGGGCGTGTGGGGGAGGGGCGTGTGGGGGAGGGGCGTGTGGGGGAGGGGCGTGTGGGGGAAGGGGCGTAAGGGGGGAGGGGCGTGTGGGGGAGGGGAGGGGCGTGTGGGGGAGGGGAGGGGCGTGTGGGGGAGGGGAGGGGCGTGTGGGGGAGGGGAGGGGCGTGTGGGGGAGAGGAGGGGCGTGTGGGGGAGGGGAGAGGCGTATGGGGGAGGGAGGTGTATGTGTGGGGAAAAGAGTATGGGGGGGGCGTGGGGGGAGGGGATGGACGTGGGCAGGAAAGGGACGTAGGTGTGGGGAGGGGGTGGATGGAATGGAAAAAGAGGGGGATGCACTGAGGATGCCGTTTACAGCCTATGGTATCGACTTTCCCAATAAAAATTCTGCCTTGCTGAATTTCCCCTCTCAGCTTAGGGGGAGGGGGGACGTGGAGGGGTGGAGGTATTAAATGGAGGGGTGGAAGTGTTATGTGGAGGGGTGGAGGTGTTAAATGGAGGGGTGGAGGTGTTATGTGAAGGGGTGGAGGTGTTAAATGGAGGGGTGGAGGTGTTAAATGGAGGAGTGGAAGTGTTATGTGGAGGGGTGGAAGTGTTATGTGGAGGGGTGGAGGTGTATAATTTCTCACTCATAATCCTCCACACTTCCTAACACACCCCCTAATCCCTCTCACACTCCCATAATCCCTCTCACTACCTCATACATCCCCACATAGAAGAACATTAAAGGTTAATTCTCGGATACCCCAAACTTTGTCGTGAGGGGTAGAGAGTGGGGGAGGAAGAGAGGGGGAGAGGTGGGAGGAAGAGAGGGGGAGAGGTGAGGTGAGAGGAAGAGAGGGGGAGAGGTGGGATGAAGAGAGGGGGAGAGGAAGAGAGGGGGAGAGGTGGGAGGAAGAGAGGGGGAGAGGTGGGAGGAGGAGGAGAGGTGGGAGGAGGAGGAAGAGGAGAGGTGGGAGGAAGAGAGGGAGAGAGGTGGGAGGAGGAGGAGGAGAAGTGGGAGGAGGAGAGGTGGGAGGAGGAGGGGAAGAGGGAATAAGAGAGAGGGATAGGGGGAGGAGGAGATGGGGGATAGGAGAAAAGGGAGAGGGGAGGAGGAAGACTAGTGGGAAAGGAGGATGAAGAGGGGGAAAGGGGGTGGTAGAGAGAGGGGAGAGGAAGGATGAGAAGGAAAAATATAAGGCCGAGGAATAAGAAAGAGGGAGTAATGGAGAAGGAAGAGGAGCAGTGAAGAGAGAGAGAGAGAGAGAGAGAGAGAGAGAGAGAGAGAGAGAGAGAGAGAGAGAGAGAGAGAGAGAGAGAGAGAGAGAGTGCAGGTAAAAGGGAAGACCATGGGACGGATTGGAGGAAGTAAGAGAAAAGGAGAAGAGAAACGTGGAAGGAAATTGACTAACGGAGAGGAGGGAGTAGAGGAGGAGAGGAATAGGGCAGGGACGCGAGATGAAAGGTGAGGAAGGAGGGAGAGGTGAAGGATAAGGTGCGTGGGTTGAGGGGAGAGACGCAAGGGAGATAGACCGAGGGGAAAAATTGCGAGATAAACAAAGGGGGAAGAGGAGGAGGGGGGGGAAGAGGAGGAGGGGGGGAAGAGAGATTAAGAGGAAAGAAGATGGTGGGAGAGAAAGAACGGGAAAGAAAAATGGGAAAGAGACATAAGGGGAAGAATGATTTTAAGGAGTTTACGGACAGACGGACAGACAGACAGACAGACAGACAGACAGACAGACAGATAGTTACAAATATTTTATCTCTATCTACAACCAAGATGTAATATGAATAAGCTCCTACTTCAACCTTCCACCTCCTCTTTCTTCTATCCTATCCTACCCTCCTTTCTTCCCTTCCTCTTCCTCGTCTTTCTCCCCCCCCCCCTTCCCCCCACCCACCTCTCCCTCACTTCTAAGGGCTCGGGGATTCCCCTTGAGGCCAGTGTTGACGACAAGACCAATTTAACGATAACATCGGTTGACTAGACCTACCCCCCCCCTCCTCCTCTCCCCACTCCTCCAAACCTCCCCCTCTACTACCCCCTGCACCCCCTCCTCTCCCCTACCCACCCCCCCTCCTCCTCACCCCACCCTCCACTTACTAACTTATCCTCTCCCCACTCCTCCAAACCTCCCCCTCTACTACCCCCTGCTCCCCCTCCTCTCCCCTACCCATCCCCCCTCCTCCTCCTCACCCCACCCTCCACTTACTAACTTATCCTCTCCCCACTCCTCCAAACCTCCCCCTCTACTACCCCCTGCTCCCCCTCCTCTCCCCTACCCATCCCCCCTCCTTACTCCTCCCCTCTCTGGCCATACATAATCTTCACGCCCCCCCCCCCCCCACAACAGCTCCGTCACCTGATTGGTCAAAAGTTTGATGGAAATATTAACCGCAATATGATTTAGAAAGGGGGAGAGGGGGTGAAGGGGGAGGGGGTGAAGGGGGGAGGGGGTGAAGGGGGTGAAGGGGAGGAGGGTCAATATTTTCATAAATTTTGTTTCCTTTTCACCTTAGGTATCTACTGTATATTCTTTACTTTTAAGAGTATGGTATAATTTACTGTATGTTCTGAGCACAAAGTATTTTCATAATAAAATTCTTTGTTTTTTATAAATATTTTCTTCATATTATTTATCTTTATAACTTATATTTTATCAGTGAGTATCTCTTTGTTTCTCTGTCTCAATGTTTAATATATAATTCTTGCATTTCAAAATCTCTCTCTTTTTCTCTGTTGCGTGTGTGTGTGTGTGTGTGTGTGTGTGTGTGCTACCTAACAACATACTAATCTAATAGGCCATTATACGCCTCTACCTACACGCCCTCTACACGTCTGTACATGAACGGCTCATGACCAACACACACGCACCACTTAGTCTCTCTCTCTCTCTCTCTCTCTCTCTCTCTCTCTCTCTCTCTCTCTCTCTCTCTCTCTTCCTTTCCTAACAATCTCCATAACACCCCCTCCCTCCCTCCTCTAAACACCCTTCTCCTCCACCACTCCCTAAAATCTCCTACGTTCTCCCTCTCTCCCTCTACATATCTCCCGCAATAACCTTTCCCTCCCCCCTCCCAACTAATCTCCCTCCCCAATACCCTCTCTCCCCATCCCCTTCCCAACAATCTCCATAACCACCCTCTCCCTCACCACTCATCACCCCCCCCCTCCCTCCCCCCCCCTTATCTCCCCCAACACCCCCCCCCCCTTTCTCCTCCCCACCACAATGGCCACTTTCTTCTAAGACATCATTGAAGACTCCGGTTTATGCAAATTATATATGTAATGAGCGTAGGAATTCTCCCCTCAACTCAAGAGATGCACCACAATGACAGACAGACAGACAGACAGACAGACAGACAGACACGCAAGCAACACAATCATTTCGTTTATCTCTCTCTCTCTCTCTCTCTCTCTCTCTCTCTCTCTCTCTCTCTCTCTCTCTCATCTCTCTCTCTCTCTCTCTCTCCTCCACTGTACGACGCCTTACTTAATGCTCATCTCAGTTCTTGATTAAACACAGGAAAATCCACAAAGACGAGGGATTACTCTTAATTAAATCCCCAAATCCACAAGAAGCATCATTCTCCAGATTACTATGCTGATATCCATACGGCACCCGTGGGATAGATTACTTTTCATGGATTAACTACTCAGAAATCCACACTAAATCTCAGGATTACAGAGGGTGGACACAACTGTAATCCACCCATACACGATTTACAGCACCAGTGAAAAAAAAAATCACCTAATTAAATCCCAAAACGACATTATTTTCCACATTAAATCCAAAAAACCTACAAAAATTTGGATTACAGGAAAAAAGTAAATTCTCTTAATGAAATCCAGAGCTGTGGAACATTATTATCCAGATTAAATGCTGAGAAATCCAGCAAAGGAGAGAGAGAGAGAGAGAGAGAGAGAGCATTACCACACCAAGTTTACATTCTCGCGTTTCACACACACATACACACACACACCACCCTAACCCACCCACACACCACCTCCAACCACCCACATACACCCACCCACACAACCCTCTCCCCCCCCTCCACCCACCGACACACGGCATTAACACCACACCAAGGGTAAATTCTCTCTCTGACACACACATGACACTCCCAGTCCTGACAGCATTGTGTGGTCGTCCCCCAGAGGTAAACAGTAATGGCAAGACCCTAGGGTTTATTTTTTCTCGTGTTGTGGACTGAGTCGACGACAAAGGCACAGTCTGGTGATGTGCTGGGTACGAGTTTATTGTTGTTGTTATTATTATTACTGTAGTTGTTATTATGGTATTGTGGGGGTGAGGGTGGAAATCAGGGGTGTGGGTGGAGACAAGAATATTTGGACAGTATGGAAAATGAGATTGAGAATGTGGAGGAGGAGGAGGAAGAGCGGAGGAGGAAAAAGAGAGGAGGAGGAAAAAGAGAGGAGGAGGAAAAAGAGAGGAGGGGGAAAAAGAGAGGAGGAGGAAGAAGAAGAGAGGAGAAAGAAGTAGAAGAGAGAGAAAGAAGGAAGAGAGGGCGAAGACGAGAGGAGAAAGAAGAAGAGAGGAGGAAGAAGAGAGGAGGAAGAAGAAGAGAGGAGGAAGAAGAAGAGAGGAGGAAGAAGAAGAGAGGAGGAAGAAGAGAGGAGGAGGAAGAAGCGAGCAGAAGGAAGAAGAGGAGGAGGAAGTAGAAGAAGAGAGCAGAAAGAGGAACAGGAGATAAGGAAGAGGTAGTAGAGAGGAGAAGGAAGAAGAGGAGGAGGGAGTAGGAGAGGAGGAGGGAGTAGGAGAGGAGGAGGGAGTAGGAGAGGAGGAGGAGGAGGAGGCGATTTCACGTCTGAGTGGACCCTGAGAGAAGCGACTCACATAAATTAATACAATATCTCACAACAGTTTCACATCAGTTGTTGTTTATTATCAACACTGTTTACATAATGGAGTCTGGGAAGTTGTTTTAATGCCTTTTGATGTTGATTAATTTTTCTTTCTTATTTCATATCCTCTCCTTTATTTCCTTCTACTCCTCTTCCTTTCTTTTTTTCCCTCTCCGGTCTTTCTACCTTCTCTTTTCCTGTTTCCCTTCCTCTCCGCCGTTTCTCCATTTTTCTTCTCTCCCATTTCCCCTCCTCTCCCTTCTTTCCCCGTTTCCGTACTTCCTCCCTTCTCCTCCTCTCCTATTTGCATTTTTCTCCATTTTTCTCTCCCTTTCTCCTTTCTTCCTCTTCTCCCTTCCTTCCTCTCTCCTGTCCTCTCATCTTTCTCCCTTCCTTCCACTCATCTTCATTTACCTTCTCATTCTTCACTTTTTTCCTATTCCCCTTTCTTCTCCTTATCTATTCCTTTCCCCATGTCCTCCTGTTCTTCTCCGTCTCTCGCTTCCTCTCTATCAGCTACAAACAACCAGTATCCGGCTTCAAACGACTACCACCATCCACCTATCAGTAACCTCAATCACCTGGCCACAAAAATAACCACCATGCGGTCACAAACAACAACAATAATCCGGCTACAAATATCTGTCATCCCTTACTAGTAACTTCAATCACCCGTACCACAGGACTACCACTATTAGGTCACAAATAACCACAATCCAGCCATAAACAACACCCATCCGGCCACAAATAACCACCATCCAGCCACAAACAACCACCATCCAGTAATAATCAGCCACCACCATCCGGCCACACACACACACACACAACCACCACCTACCGGTAACTTCAATCATCCGGCCACACACGACCACCACTATCCGGCCACAAATAACCACCATCCAGCCACAAACCACCACCATCCGGCCACGAACAATCACTATCCGGTCTCCTGGTGAAGCAATATCGGAGGGAGGCGAGGCAGGTGAAGAGTAATGACGAGGTTGTAGTGAATAACTGTAAGGCCAACTTTTATGGACAGACCCTCTGGTCCCTCCCTGGAGGTCCAGGCGATGGGGAGAGAGGAGGAAGGAGAGAGGAAAGAGAGAGGACGGGGAAGGTGGGGAGAAAGAAAGAGAAAGAACCAAGGTGAGAACGGAGGATTGAATGAATGATTATGAATACTATCTTAGCACCGCAACAGCCAAGGTCATATGGCGCCGGAGATAATTAATGGTAAAAGATTTAACTAAAGTCAAAATGACGGAAAATAAAACAAAACCGGAAAGAAAAACAACCCCATAGGAAACTCCTCCCCCAGCACCGCAGAGAAAGAACAAGAACCTTCTCCCCCGGCACCGCAGAGAGTAAGAACCATCTCCCCCAGCAGCGGGACAGGTGCCTACGTCACCGGTCCCCCAGACTGGGACACTCAACCAGCAAGTGTTGTACAGTGACGGGGACGAGGCAGTGAGCCGCGCCACCGTCCATAAGGTGCCTGAGTGTCAACCAGGTATAGCAGATACAGAGACGAGTCAAGGCGGTCTGTAACCAGCGAGGCATCGTCGGGTACCACATCATTTATCGCCCCATGTTGTTGATGCCCACTCCAACTTGTTTGTCCTGCCACAAGAGATGGACAGTCCCCGGAGTACAGAGTGCATGTCGCGGTGATGGAGAGGCCTCTTTTGGGCCTGTCCTGCAGCTGCCACCGCACGCCTCGCTCCCACATGGCTTCCTCATTGCAGTCAACCCCGACGTGAGCAGGTACCCACCCGCCCACGCCGCTTGAGTAGAAGGAGCAACACTAAAATTTTAACTACTAGGGGGTGGGATGAGTTAAAGAAAAAACCTCGTGCTTGTAAAGTACTACGTGTCACTAAAAATAATAAATTTTTTAAAATGATCATTATACCTAAAAACGCACTGCAGTGCAGCTAAAATCCCACATAGCTCAGCCGTAAAAATTGAGGCAGTGATGGGTAACGCACTAGAGAAAATAAAAGTCCTTGACACCGTAGAATATCCGACCCTGGCATCCTTCTTTGACCCGTCCGTGAAAACTGAAACAGAGTTACTGCGCTCAGCAACATGCTCCAATAAGAGCGTTCGAGCGTAGCCAGGGAGATAAGCACCATTGACATTCGAAAAATAACGGCAAAATTTTACCCCCGGCAGCTGCCAGGGGGGAATAGTCGAGTATACAACCGGCAGAGTCAAAAACCTGGATAGACAGAGCTCGTCGACGAGATACCCCGCACGGAAGCCAAAGGGGCGAGGCACAGAAGGTATCTGCCAACACTCAGGGTGGAGGCCAGGTCGGGTAAAGAGCAGCATAAAGAAGGTAACCAGGGAGCCACTGAGCACGGTAGTAAAGCCGTACAGCCAGTTGTTGTCCTCGGAGGTCCAGAGGGGCTCACCTGCATCACACAGAGGACTGGGGAAAGGGGAAGAGCGAAAAGCACCGGTAACCAGGAGAAGGCCAGTGTGGAGGACAGTCTAAAATATGCAATCGAGATGGCATCGCGGAGGTATCAGCTCACAGCTATAATCAAGTTTAGGCAGAAACAACGCACGGTAAAGGTGAAGGAGCATGGTCAGATCAGCACCTGCAAGACATGTAAGGGCATACGGGTGAGAGACATCCGGTGGAGACACGCCGTCTTTAATTCTCGTAGGTGTGGTAACCATGTGAGGCGGTGGTCCAGGACCAGATCTAAAAAGCGAGTCTGCTCCACTACCGGGAGTCTCCTGCCACACCTATACAAATCTGGAGAGGAGGAGGAGGCTTTATAACACCCTTTTAACAATCCTCCTTATACACTCCTTCACCGTCCCCTCCTGCCTGACCACTCCTTCACCGTCCCCTCCTGCCTGACCGACCATGACTGCCACTCACACTGTACACAACCTCCTCTACCAGTGCGCCCAGAGCGACATTGCAACATGACCGAGAAGAGGTTGTTGAAAGCTTGCTAAAGCCCGTTCCCTGTCCCTATGACGGCGCCCCCCCCCCCTACACACACACACATCCTCCTCTGAGCAACATTGCAAGAAACCGTAAAGGAGTTATTACAAGCTCCTCCAAACTTATCCCCTGACCCCCATAACAGCTCCACCACCCCATTCCCCAAACCCATTTTACCCCCTGACCCCCCATGCTGACTACCAGCCATCCTCATCACAGATGCAAGAGGTAGGTGGACCAGCATCTTCGCCTGACAATAACATCATCTTGCAGGGTCGCACTTTTGAGACTTTACGCCGAGATGGTCTTCAATATTTTGCGTGGCGATAACACTGCGGGCAATATTAAAATTACATCCGGTGTCACCCCAGTGTCCGACGCCGCTCTCCCCAATGACCCAACGCGTTCACGAAATGGAAAACCGATGATGAGTGGCTTAATGCTTTACAGGAGCCTCCCTGGCGCTTTTGTGGTGCTGGAGAGGGTGTGTCGGGGTGTGGGTTGGTGTATGGGTGGGTGACTGTGGGAGTGTATGGGTGTGTGGCTGTGGGAAGCTGTGGAGGTGTATGAGGGTGAGTGAAGTATGTATGCTAGGAGAGTAGAGGAGGAGAGGGTGTGTCTGAAGGAGGGTTTGTACATACAGGTGCAGGGGTGGCGTGAGTGGGTGGGTGGCGTGTGTGGGTGGGTGGCGTGTGTGGGTGGGTGGCGTGGGTGGCGTTGTATGTACGTACTATATGTGTACAGTCTGTATATAGTGGAATCTAGGGGTGGGTGTAAGGATGGGTAACAGCACAGAAAAACACAACAATTGAAGAGATGAGGGTGAACCAGGTGATATGTAAACAGATAGATAGATATATAGATAAATAGATAGATAGATAGATAGATAGATAGAGAGAATCCCCTGCAACGTTACCTGTGGGGAACTCCTCTCTCAGTACCTCCGGCTCTTTCTCACCTGTAATTAAAGAGAAAAATACGTAAGAATATAAACCCACATTAACCTTATCAACGTTGCCAGAACAAAAAAAGTGCCATTAATGTATCCCAATATGGCAACACTGTACATGAATATATCCCAAAGAGTAGCAATTTCTAGAGGCTATCAGAATATATATACAGTAATATATCAGGCTTGTGTTACCGATATATCACAACATGACAATATATATATCAGCCAAATGCTCCAGGGCACACACACACACACACACACACACACACACACACACTTAATATGAGGGTCATCATTAGCGCCAAGTCAATCACTGTCACTGAAATTAAGTCGCCATAGACCTTCTGGCAACAGGTTCGTGCCATATGACAGCTGACGGGTGCCCCAGGACGGAGGTGATGACGGTATGCGCTCGACAGTAAGGGGAACATTATCTCAGGTGTTCTATTACGTGTTTAAACTGTCTATGTTTATTGTTATTACTCCTCCTGGTTTTGTCTTCAGTGTTACCAGAGTTAAGTAACCTTCAGTGTTCCTCATAAACTATTACTGTAACTTTATAGTCATTAACAACATCAAACTCATTATTAAACCATTTAAATTATCTATAAAACTATGTCAGGTTTATTGTTTAATTCAAAGTGTGTTAATTAATAACTCACCTCCGTCATGGCTCAGGTGTGAAGGTCCCGTTTTCTATGGAGTTTAAATCCCCGTTGGTGACAGTTACGCTCCCGTCATTTAAACCTTTTAAATCATCGCTTCTCGCGTTTATTCATCAGTTTATCATATATCACTAAACACTACAGTCACTTATGTTAATAATGTTGACAAATGTTCACTCTTAGTCACTTTGTTTAGGAATACAGAACAAAAAACGCGCACACAAAAAAACTAGACTTATCACTTGTGTAATCTGACGAGCACTGAGGCGCCGCTCTCAAACTTCAGGTGCTCAACCCCACAGCCTCCCCTGATTGGTCATTGATACCCTACCTGTCTTGCAATTGGTCATCGCAAATTTTTTTGTTCCGGATTGCTCAATATCCTCTTCCATAGTTTAAAATGTTGGGCTTTAAATTTTATGAATTATCAAGAACCGTTACTCTATAACCTGACTTAATAAGTAATTATTTAAATACCTTATAAATCATTATTATACACTAGAGATTATAATTCATGGTGATATACACCTGTGTAAAGTTTAATTATGTATTTAAATCGAACTAATTATGTGAAGTGACATTTAAAAACCAAGAGGCGTTAAATGGACTGTCTTCCCTCCACGACCCTCCAACCAACCACACTTCCCTCCACGACCCTCCAACCAACCACACTTCCCTCCACGACCCTCCGACCAACCACACTTCCTTCCACGACCCTCCAACCAACCACACTTCCCTCCACGACCCTCTAACCAACCACACTTCCCTCCACGACCCTCCAACCAACCACACTTCCCTCCACGACCCTCCAACCAACCACACTTCCCTCCACGACCCTCTAACCAACCACACTTCCCTCCACGACCCTCCGACCAACCACACTTCCCTCTACGACCCTCCGACCAACCACACTTCCCTCCACGACCCTCCAACCAACCACACTTCCCTCCACGACCCTCCAACCAACCAACGTGTCCTATCATGTCATGTCATTACATGACATGACGTCATAACTTGACATGGCATATCATATCAAGCCCTAACATGTCATATCACGTCAAGCCATGTCAAGTCAAGCCATAACATGTCATATCAAGTCACATGACATGTCATGTCATATCAAGCCATGTCAAGCCACAGCATATCATATAATGTCATGTTCTGACGCAACGTGTTGACATTTGACATGACATGTCATGTCAAGCCACAACATGTCATGTTCTAACGTCACATCATGACATGATATGATTTGACATGTCATTACTTGACATGATTTGACATGACGTAAATTGCCATGTCATGTCAAGTCATTACATATCATGTGATGACATGATATAACAAAACATGAGAGGACATGACATGAAATGTCATGTCACATCCTGACATGTTAGGTCATGATATGTAAAGGCACGTCATGACATGGCATGTCAAGTCATTACATAAGTCATGATATGATAAGAACTAGCATGACAGGACATGGCATGTCATGTCACATCCTGACATGTTATGCTATGTCATATACAGGTATGTAATGACTTGACATGATAAGTCATGGGTGACAGGTTGGTCTATAAAAGCAAACTCATAAATAACAATAAAATAAACCAAAATACAAATAATGTTAATAAACCAGTAAGAACCATAAGAATAATAGCGAATAAATAAAAGACCCAAAAATGTCGCCAGGACCCACTTTTAATTGTGCTGCAACTCAAGCGACGAGCCTGTTGAAAGAGTGTGTATCTCTGGGAAACAAACCTTTCTCTTTTCTTTATAAATAATGAAGAAAAAAAAGAGATGTGTATTCTAACTCTGAGAGGAGGAGGAAGAGGAGGACGAGGAGGAGATATATTTTTTATCTCCCTCAAGAAGTAACGAAGAGGACTGAGAAAGGAGTTGGAATCCATTTTTTTCTTGTCCAAAAGGGTTCGAATCGCTTTCAGTTCACTAACACTAAAAAAAGACTTTCCCCGCGAACAATGACATACAAAAATTATTCTTCCATTCTGTATGACGTTGCTCGGGAAGATTCTATGTATATAAGATAACAAAAAAATTCAAGTGAGGAACAATCTTCCATTTGCAACAACATTATAAGTACCGCTGCAACGACGATCAACACGAGGATGATATATAATGAAAATTGAAGTTACGAAAAGCATGTACTGTCTTCCTTATTAAATGTGTTGGTAGAGTATTTATCAGTTACCTCCAAGAGAATTATTGCACTGGAAAGACTCAGTCATGTCAATATTCTCCTTGTTGACTTTGTGTTTGTATTATTCTGATAAAATATAGTGTTTTCAGCTTCAGTGTCAATCCCAACAAGGTAGGCGGGTTGGTCCCCCGTCGCGCTATAAAACTGTCCAAAATGGTCGTAACTCTGGACAGTAATGACGACATAAGATTAAAAACAAACTCATCTGAGATCTTAATGTGATATGTCCACACACACACAACAGGTTTAGTTTCAAGTCCATCGTCCGTCTGTGCCACTTAATGTTTTCACGACAAACGGACACGCGAACATAACGGACACACGGACACAGGGGGCGTACTAAAAATAATGTAATTTATATACAAAATGGAATAAAAGTAAAACCACCGGACAAGCGACGATTAACATCAGTCCTCAATATACGATACACACGAATAAAGCATCACATCAGCCACACACACACACACACACACACACACCCTATACTTTGCTGTCACTAGGAATCAAGTATGACGATCATCCAGCTATGATACAATGATATGAGTTACTAAGGATGTCATCTTCGTTGGTGAGCTCTAAGGTGACTCGAGGGGCCAATACGGGACTGGTAGGGTCGTCAACAGATATTACACGTGTGGAGGGCTACATCTAGTGCGGGAGGGGCGGCAGCGTCTTTCCGGCGTTGGCGCGTGTCTGCCTCGGTATGCAGTCGGGGTAACAACTCGAAAGTATTGACACATTTTTTGTGTGGTGCTCCTCCAAGCGTTACGGTGAGGGGGTCGGTATGATACTTTTCAGATTTGTCTATCATACACAAGGCGATTGTTGCCATTAATCGCTTTCGCAACTTGTACTTCTATCACACCTTGCAACTTGTACTCCCATCACACCTTGCAACTTGTACTCCCATCACACCTTGCAACTTGTACTCCCATCACACCTTGCAACTTGTACTCCCATCACACCTTGCAACTTGTACTCCCATCACACCTTGCAACTTGTACCACCGTTGCCTGTTCTCACGCATTTGTGAATAAGTTACCCTTTATGTATAGAACTAAACAAATAATGTAAATGAAATACTGTGTAACTTTCAGTGCCATAATATCCTGACAACCGGGGTTAATTATTATGACCCTTTGTAAACTCTACTCTGTAATCCTTTTGCGCTACCGCTCACAGGATGAGTGTGGGGTGCACAATAAAGTAGCCGCTGCAAGCGGCAAAATCAAATCAATCCCATCACACCTGGTAACTTGTACTCCCATCACACCTGGTAACTTGTTAATTACAAGCACGGCCAAACAAACACACACAAGAAAATAAAAATAAATAAATAAATTCCCCTTTACCTAAGCCGGCGGGGCATAAAAATACAGAGGCCTTCCCCACTACACGCTAAAAAATACAATAAAACACACGTAAACCTCGATGTTGGTGGGCGGACTACACAGCCAGGTGTATGTGTAACACCTGGGGGGGGGCGTACCACCTGGAGGGGGGCGTAACACCTGGAGGGGGGCGTAACACCTGGAGGGGGACGTAACACCTGGAGGGGGGCGTAACACCTGGAGGAGGGCGTAACACCTGGAGGAGGGCGTAACACCTGGAGGAGGGCGTAACACCTGGAGGAGGGCGTAACACGTGGGTGGGGGAGGCGTAATATCGTGAACCGAGGGTGTGTATGCATAGTTAATTTAAAGGTCTTTTTGGTAGATCGACCAACTACAAGTTATTTAAGTAGCTACAAGCACTTGGGGGGTCTTTATTAAGTAATTACAAGCATTGGAGGGTCTTTATTAAGCAATCGCAAGCACTGGTGGTTTCTAATTAACCACAAGCACTGGAGGATCGATCTTTAAGAAACTACAAGAACTGGAGAAGCTTCGCCAACTAATTACAAGCACTGGAGAGTCTTTAACCACGAGCACTGGAGTCTTCAACTAACCACAAGCAATGGGTAAACTTTAACCTACCACAAGCACTGGATAAACTATAACCTACCACAAGCAATGGGTAAACTTTAACCTACCACAAGCACCGGGTAAGCATTAACCTACCACAAGCACTGGATAAACTATAACCTACCACAAGCAATGGGTAAACTTTAACCTACCACAAGCACTGGATAAACTATGACCTACCACAAACAATGGATAAACTTTAACCTACCACAAGCAATGGGTAAACTTTGACCTACCACAAGCACTGGATAAACTTTAACCGACCACAAGCACTGGATAAACTTTAACCTACCACAAGCACTGGATAAACTTTAACCTACCACAAGCACTGGATAAACTTTAACCTACCACAAGCACCGGGTAAGCATTAACCTACCACAAGCACTGGATAAACATTAACCTACCACAAGCACTGGATAAACATTAACCTACCACAAGCACTGGATAAACTTTGACCTACCACAAGCACTGGATAAACATTAACCTACCACAAGCACTGGATAAACATTAACCTACCACAAGCACTGGATAAACATTAACCTACCACAAGCACTGGATAAACATTAACCTACCACAAGCACTGGATAAACATTAACCTACCACAAGCACTGGATAAACATTAACCTACCACAAGCACAAATGCAGTCAAGCAAAAATTTCAATAAACAAGAAACACAAAACAAAACAGCTTCCAGTAATAATGTCTCGACCAACTGTGTCCTCCTCCTCCTCCTCCTCCTCCTCCTCTTCCTCCTCCTCCTCCTCTTCTTCTTCTTCTCACCCTCCTCTTCTTCTCACCCCCTACTCCTTTTCCTATCTCTCATGCTTCTCGAGAGTAGGTTAGGTTAGGTTAGGTCAGGTCAGGTCAGGTCAGGTCAGAGTAGGTCAGGTCAAGTAAATAAGTCAATTTATGCTATATATTCCTTACTTAATGCTTTGCTTGCTTTATATGTCTGCTTTATATGTCTGCTTTATATGTCTGCTTTATATGTCTGCTTTATTTTCTTGCTTGTCAGTGTGCAGTACAAAGATATATATATCAAGGACAGATGGAAGGTTTTGGGTGAGGATGGCCAGAACCTACCCACCTGAATTTATTAACATTCTTATGAGATTAATTGCTTCGATAAAACCACGATTCAGTTCCCCATAAGCATCGGTTATTGAGGAATATTACCTATATATAAAAGCAAAAACTGACCACACACCCCTTCCCTTTCCTCCCCCACCCCCCCCTTCCTCCCCCACCCCCCCCTTCCTTCCCCCCCCCCACATAAAAAAAAGCAAAATAAACCAAAAATGTGGGTTGGAGTTTAATAACGAAAACTCATAAGCTGACGTTAGGTAAAAAAAAATATTTCGTTCCCATCAGCTGTGTAACATGAAACTTAACGAGATATTCATTGTATTTTTTTGTTGTAAATACCTTCAACCAAAACAAACTCATGTATTAGTATGTGTTAAATATGTATATCTTTATGTATGTATATGTGGGACTTTAGATGAATATGTAGCCCCTTTTGATTGAGATGATTTAACTCCGTATAATGATTTAACCTCTTGAGTATGATGATGACTTATCCGTTGAGTATAATGAGTTAAACCCTTGTTGCTAGTAGTATAGGAACGGTAACAGGAGGAACAACAGGAACGGCAACAGGAGCAACAACAGGAACGGCAACAGGAGCGACAACAGGAACGGCAACAGAAGCAACAACAGGAACGGCAACAGGAGCAACAACAGGAACGGCAACAGAAGCAACAACAGTAAATAACAGGATGACAAAAGGAGGAGCAACAGAAGTAACGCCAACATTAGCAATAGAAGAAACACCAACAGGAACATCAATAACAACAGAAGTAAAGCCAACAGTATCAACAGGAACAACAGTAGCATCACCTGTTGTCCTACCCCGGTGCTTAACTTGACACTGTTACAGATATTACTTACCAGGATATCGCTAGTACTGTTGTGGCTACTGTTGTTGTTTGTACTGTTGTTGCTTGTACTGTTGTGGCTACTGTTGTTGTTTGTACTGTTGTGGCTACTGTTGTTGTTTGTACTGTTGTTGTGGCTACTGTTGTTGTTTGTACTGTTGTGGCTACTGTTGTTGTTTGTACTGTTGTTGTGGCTACTGTTGTTGTTTGTACTGTTGTTGTGGCTACTGTTGTTGTTTGTACTGTTGTGGCTACTGTTGTTGTTTGTACTGTTGTGACTACTGTTGTGGCTACTGTTGGTGT
The DNA here is from genome assembly GCA_958450375.1 of Homarus gammarus. Classification (NCBI taxonomy): domain Eukaryota; kingdom Metazoa; phylum Arthropoda; class Malacostraca; order Decapoda; family Nephropidae; genus Homarus; species Homarus gammarus. Next base: position 762,611 of record CAUDMG010002887.1, on the reverse strand, counting down.
TTGTACTGTTGTGGCTACTGTTGTTGTTTGTACTGTTGTTCTTTGTACTGTTGTGGCTACTGTTGTTGTTTGTACTGTTGTGGCTACTGTTGTTGTTTGTACTGTTGTGACTACTGTTGTGGCTACTGTTGGTGTTTGTACTGTTGTGGCTACTGTTGTTGTTTGTACTGTTGTTCTTTGTACTGTTGTGGCTACTGTTGTTGTTTGTACTGTTGTGGCTACTGTTGTTGCTTGTACTGTTGTGGCTACTGTTGTTGTTTGTTCTGTTGTGGTTACTGTTGTTGTTTGTACTGTTGTGGCTACTGTTGTTGTTTGTACTGTTGTTGTTTGTACTGTTGTGGCTACTGTTGTTGTTTGTACTGTTGTTGTTTGTACTGTTGTTTTGTTATTGTTACTAACACAAGATGCCATAACCTATACCCCAATACAGCGAAACCTCTCTTTAACGGACTATATGAGAGGAAAATCCATTATATCGAAGGTCTGTTATATGTGAGTCCTCCATCTAACGAACTAAGAGATGAATGATCGTTTTATCAAGGGTCCGTTAGATGTGAAACCCCTATCTAACGAATATGGACATCGTAGTTCGTTATATGGAGGTTTCACTGTAATAAAAACCAAGAAATTGATAACTAGCGGAATTAAACCACACTTGGTAAATAATAAGCCATCCCCCACTCAAAAACCCCATCTATTAGTCAAGTCAGGGAAGGCGGGTGTGAGGGGAAACTTCAGCTCAGCCAATAATAACTCGCCAACCGGATCCAGGTGAAGGAATTAGTTATTATTGGTTATTATTATTATTAGTTTAACCTTTCGTTTATAATCTCGTATTTATCATTAGTTTCTCTTTATTATCTCTTTATCGTCTGTTGTGTTTTATATGGCAGCTTCTACGTCTGTTTTATTGTGTATTAAATCATTCTTCCTTATTCACATCTTCGTAATCTATCTCGTTTGTAATATTCTCTCTCTCTCTCTCTCTCTCTCTCTCTCTCTCTCTCTCTCCATGCGTCACGATGCGTCACCTCCCAGAATGCTTAACGGCTGGGTGACGCCGACACTCGCGTGCAACTTGTGCAATCTGTGTCAACACGGCGGCTCATTTGCATATCTGGCGAAGTCTTATTCACTCGGCAGTTTTCGGGCGTTTAGTCTCCTGTTAACCCCTTAAACTCCCACACTTTGTTTCTCCTGCAACGACTGGCACCCTAAGTCACATATCTGGCACTCTCTATGACTTAAATGACTGGCACCCTAAGTCACATATCTGGCACTCTCTATGACTTAAATGACTGGCACCCTAAGTCACATATCTGGCACTCTCTACGACTTAAATGACTGGCACCCTAAGTCACATATCTGGCTCTCTCAACCACTTAGACGATTGGCACCCTGAGTCACATATCTGGCACCTTCTACCATTTAAACATCTGGCACTTTCCACCATTCAGATAACTAGCACCTCCCACTAACAATTCTCCCATAAGTTTAATTAAATCTGTAATATATTCCCTATCAGAAAAAAACCCATCTAAATATTAACAAGTAATTAACATCAGTCCCTTCCTAACCATGTCATTGCTATGTTAATTGTTATGTTAATTTTCCATCTGGTTGTGTTAATATGAATTTGCGTTACGGCAGCGTTTTAAAGAGTAACATCGACTCCATTTTATCTGGTTCCCTCAGTAACATAATTGAGTGAGTCAGGTAAGATTCACTCACTCATTATAATTCAGTGAGGAAGATCTATCGGATTACCTGAAGATTAGTACACCTACAGAAGGGGTTGGGATAGGGTAGGTTAGGTTAATATAAATTGAGTTAGGTTAAGTTAGATTAAGTTAGGTTAAGTTAGATTAAGTTAGGTTAAGTTAGATTAAGTTAGGTTAAGTTAGATTAAGTTAGGTTAAGTTGGATTAAGTTAGGTTAAGTTAGATTAGGTTAAGTTGGATTAAGTTAGGTTAAGTTAGATTAAGTTAGAATAAGTTAGATTAGGTTAAGTTGGATTAAGTTAGGTTAAGTTAGATTAAGTTAGGTTAAGTTAGATTAGGTTAAGTTGGATTAAGTTAGGTTAAGTTAGATTAAGTTAGGTTAAGTTAGATTAGGTTAAGTTGGATTAAGTTAGGTTAAGTTGGATTAAGTTAGGTTAAGTTAGATTAAGTTAGGTTAAGTTAGAATACGTTATTTTAGGTAGGGTTAAGTTTCATTACGTTAAGTTAGGTTAGGTTATATTAAGATCTTTTGAGAATGAGAGTCTTGGATGAACCCCAACGAGCAACCTTTCAATCTCGTTACATTTCCTGGCGTCTCGTTCTTCCTCATCCCTTCCAGGCGCACTTCCGGACACCTCCTCTTCCTACTCCTCCTCCTCTTCCTACTCCTCCTCCTCTTCCTATACATTTTTCCTCACTGCTTTAACCAGTCTGGATTCTCAAAGCTTCGTTGGTAAAAAAAAAAAATATTCCTCTTTTCATTTTAAGTAACTCTCTAAGCCATCTGAGTCCTCGTAAGTTATGGTAAAGACTAAATTACGACCAAAATTCACTTCTATGCTATTATCTCGTAAGACAAAATTGTTATCGTATTTCTCTCCATCATTTTAAGCAAGATGGACGATAATGTCTACATCTAGCTACCTTAAGATGCGTCAGAAATAAATTATTGTTCGTTCGTTCGGCTTTTTTTTTTAATCGTAACTAAGGAAAAACAACCCAAAAATACACTTAACTTTTCACAAATAATAACCTAACCTAACCCATCCCAACCTAACCTAACCTAACCCAACCTAACCTAACCTACCCTAACCTACCTTACCCTAACCTACCCTAACCTAACCAACCGCACAAAAACAAAATAAAACTATTGGTAAGACAAAAAAAAAATCACAATAAGAAAAAAAGGCACCAAAATTTTTTCCCCAAGACAAAAATCAGTGAAAATCGTATCAAAAACTCGATATTATTCTCCTATCAAAAAAAACCAGACCGTAAATAACATACCCAAAAAAAATTCTCTCTTAACACCGTGACCACGAACCTTTATGTTGTGTTAAAAAAAAAGAAATATATAAGGCAGGTATTTTGAGAGACCAGAGCGATGGTAGGGGGTGCGGTAGGGGTGCAGGAGGGGTGGGGTGGGGGGTTGGGTGTGGGGGGGTTGGTGGAGGTTGGTGTGGGGGGGGGTTGGTGGTGGAGGGTGAAATGGGGGTGGTGAAAAGTGGAGGTGGTACTTGTGTTTGAGGTTGATTAGTGGTATCGGTAGTAGTAGTAGTAGTAGTAAGCCACAGTACACAAGTAACACACCAGCAGGAGGCAGGACGCAAAGAAAACACACACTCGTTCAGACCAGAGCTGTATACATGACGTCACTCTTAGGATATCCGGAAAATTTAGTTTAATTATATCTTAAGAGGATATGACAGCTCTGAGGTCATGTGACGACTGAACCAAAAATAGCATAACAAACATAGTGTGACAGAGTTCATAACACAATATTAAGTAACTAACATGAGGTGTGGCGATGTGAATGAGTTTTGGGTATGTTGTGCTAAAGGAAGATATAGCCTCTCAAAGAATCGTAAATAATTTTTCTATTTTATCTCTAGTAAGTACATTCTTCTGTTCCATTTGAAATCGTAAGTCAATCCTCCTCAGTAAGGGAATCTGACTTATTTTGTCTACCGTACGAAGATAACGTCCCTTTAAACATCGAGACTCTACTGTAATTAAATAAGTTCTCCTATCCCACTTTAGGGAAGAGCAAATTTTAGCGAATAATCTTTGAAATTGTGGAGTGTGGCCACGGGGGGTGTTGTGTGTAGAGCCTCCAGAGCGGTACTCAGTCCAGGCCGAGGGTCGTATACGAGGGTTGACGTGAGGAAACCCGATGCTCAGCACGCACGACCCCAGGACCTGGAGGCATTCTGGTCTCCCTCAACTATCCACTAAGAGCAACGTGACCCCCTGACCACCCGCCACTCTCGCCCACACCCTGGCCACCTCCAGTAAACACGAGGTGCTTTAATACCGCCGAACCAGACATGAAACTCAACGCAATACTGCAACAGATCAAAGTAGACCACCGCACGCCAATTCTAAAGGTGAGCACTGCTGGAACCTTCAAACATCAAAGGGGCCATCGGTTCCAGAACCAGTCTCTCGCTGTCTTTTTCCATCAGGTGCAGCGATGCCTCCAGATCAGCCCCCGTCTGGAGTCTCTCCCCGTGAACTACAACCTGCTATATCCTGCCAGCACACCCTCAGGGAAACCATCCTTACTATCCCTACGCCTAAGGCCCTGATTCCCTTCCCGTCTACCTGAGACCAACAGAGCGGGTTTAGGACTTTGGGGGGTTTTGATTTCTCAGCCGTAAGGGGAAGGTGAAGGGGGGAGGGGGGGGGGGGAGCGTGGACGACGACGACGACGACGAGGAGGAGGAGGAGGAGGGGGGAAGGAGGAAAGACAGTTTGTGTGTGTGTGATATAATTTTTCCTCCTCATTGTCACCTGGGTGTATTTGACGATGGTTCTGGAGTGTCGGAATTTGATCACTCGGCGGCTCTCAACTTGGTGAGGGACGGCAGCAGGAGGAGCCAGGAGCTACAACTTTTCCAAAGAGGCTCTCACCTGTGATACGTCGATCTCATTTCCTCTTCTCTTAGGGCGAGTTTAGGACGCTTGGTGTTGGTCTTTTTTAGGGGGATGGTTCCACTTTAATCCTTTGGAAGGGAAGTGTGAGACTCAACTCATCTGCTTCACTGGCAAAATCTGGCGGAAGGAGGGAGTTGGAGGGCGTGAAGAGGCTTGGAGGAGGGATTGGTGAGTGGTTTGTTTTAAAGAAGGGTGAGGAAGTGAGGGGTGTTGGAGTGGGCGCGTTTATCTTTGAGAAGTAGTGAGTGGGAAGTCATATTTTGCAGGGAGGTGTTGAGTGAGAGAGTACCTTAAACACTGTTAGGTGCTAAAATTAGCTTAAATCGACACCATCACCACAATTATAATACACCACAATTTTACCACACTATCACCACCAACAACAACCACCACTAGTACCCTATTACCGTGACCCCATCACCAACACACCATCACTACCACCATCCTAGCCACCACCACCCTACCACCATCACCAACACACCATCACTACCACCATCCTAGCCACCACCACCCTACCACTGTCACCAACACCCACCCAACAACCAAACTACCTCGACCTCAACCACCACCACACATCAGTGATATGAATTGGCAGTCACAAAGAATACAGAAACGAACGGTATAGCCATGAAAATGTTTTAATTAATTGGTTTATTACATAATTCTTAATTTCCTGTTTTAAATTTTACTTGTTTAATGTAAGGAAACACTAAATTTTTATCTGGAATTTTATATCCAAAATTGGATTGATTTTCTTAATAAAACACAAATTACGGTTTTTCGTCAGTAATGTTTTTCGTGAAATGCAAAAACAAGTTTATTCTGTTTACGTGAAATACAAAATAGTCAAGATTTATTTCATGGAATATACTGTAAGTCAAGTTTTATCTCGCGCAAAGGGCATTCTTACTTCAGTGATTCAGGGTATCTTGTATTAACTTCAGGGAGGGTAAGGCATATTACTTCAGGGTTACATACTTTCAGGGAGGCAGGAGGCACTATTTAAGGGAGATTGGGAATATTACTTCAGGTGCCCCCCCCCCCCCTTATTAAATACAGGCAGGTAATCCTCAATTTCAGGGGAACAACTTCAGGGAGATTAGGGACACTACTTCAGGGCCGATCTTATTAATTTCAGGGAGGATAGTTGTAGACTGAGAAATCATTAGTCTGTACACGACAACCAACCTTAAGTTTTATCCACAAAATCCTTTCTCAAAATTTAGGATCAAAGTTTTAAGTTCAGGGCTACTTTCTCCCCCCCCCCCCCCCCAGTCAAGCTTGCTATACCTGCTATACATATCTACTTTTGCGATACTTTTATACTTTTGATTTGTTTTAAATTAGCGAATTGTTTTTATTTGCGATACTTTTTTTTTTACCTTTTGTGATAATTTTCTAGCTATTTTACTTTTGTTGTACTTTTAGGCTTTTCTTATTTACGTAATATATTGTTATATATATATATTCCATCTCTGTATACTAATATTTTGTTACATTTTCATACTTTTATTATAATTTCAAACTTTTGTTAACGTCAGCTTTTGTGTCGTTAATCGTTACATAATTTTTTTTTACCTCTGAAGCATTAAACTATATATATTTTTATACTTTGTCAAAATTGCTCATTAGCTCTGAGACATTAAGCTATTTAAACTTTTTTGGGGGTAAATTTTAATCATTGTGTTATATGTACTTTTTAGCTCTAGTAAAATTATACGAACTATTTGGTTCTGAAGCATTAAATTATTATATACTTTTCAGCTTTAAGTCATAAAATTACTCAAACTTTTTTCCTCTCAAGAATTAAGCTGTTTATTTTTTTATCAGTCATAAAATCCCTAATACTTTAAGTTCAACATTATTAGATTATTCACCAGTACATTATTTGGCTCTAAGTCGTGAGAGAGAGAGAGAGAGAGAGAGAGAGAGAGAGAGAGAGAGAGAGAGAGAGAGAGAGAGAGTGTGTGTGTGTGTGTGTGTGTGTGTGTGTGTGTGTGTGTGTGTGTGTGTGTGTGTGTGTACATGTTGGTGTATGTGTCTGTGAATATGAGAGTGTGTGCGTGTATCTTAGTGTATGTGTGTGTATGTAAGGGTGTGTGTACCTGTGTCTTAGTGTATGTACGTGTGTGTGTATGTAAGGATGTGTGGTGTGGGTGTGTGTATGTAAGGATGTGTGGTGTGTGTGTGTGTGTGTGTGTGTGTGAGAGAGAGTGTGTCAGTCATTCCAAACATGTGCAACAGCTCTCAGGCCGCCACACACACAAGAGACCCTACACCTACCACCTCTCTTTTGATCAGCTGACCCACCTGGGGATATCCCCGTACCTTACTCAAATCTTGTTCACGCTTTCACGCATTTCAATATATTTCACCGCCTCCCACACACACAAGCTCGAAATACATCTATAATATAGGTGATACAGATACGGAGTAGTGGTGGTGGTGGTGGTATACTTCATGATGTGTGTGTGTGTGTTTTCCGGTTACACACACACACACACACACACACACACACATACTTTATTTGCTTATTTCTTAATAAGTTTTTCTGGACTCCCTCCTCCTCCTCTTTCCTTCATTTCCTTTTGTCTCTCTACATTTGTTCTCATTCATTCACCAATCTAATCTCCCCATCCACTCATCCACTCACTCACTCGTCTAAAAACACTCACTCACCCATTTACACACTCACTCATACATTCACACTCACTCACCCTCCCCCTCTCTCACACCCACCACAACCACTTCCACACCCTCACACTCTCATATCCTCTCCCACTCACACACCTTCCCACTCGCACACTCACTCCCACTCTCACACACCCTCCCCCACTCTCACACCCTCCCACTCTCACACACCCCCCCTCACACACCTTCCCACTCGCACACTCACTCCCACTCTCACACACACTCCCCCACTCTCACACACACTCCCCCACTCACACTCACTCCCCCACTCTCACACACCCTCCCGCTCATACTCACTCCCACTCACACACACACTCCCCCACTCTCACACCCTCCCACTCTCACACACCCCGTCCCTCACACACCTTCCCACTCGCACACTCACTCCCCCACTCACACACACCCTCCCACTCTCACACACACACTCCCCCACTCACAAACACCCTCCCACTCACACACACTCCCCCACTCTCACACCTTCCCACTCGCACACTCACTCCCACTCTCACACACACTCCCCCACTCACACACACCCTCCCACTCACACACACTCCCCCACTCTCACACACCCACTCCCACTCTCACACACCCACTCCCACTCACACACCCTCTCCCACACCACTTCTCTTCTCAATCTTATACTCTCACACTCTCCCGCTCATCCACCGACTCATTCTCCCACTTATACACACTCACTCTCACCCACTCTCACACCCTCCCAGCAGTGAGAGCGAGGAGGCCCAGATGAAAGGCTCTCTACCTAACGATGTCTTCAGGGGTGTGAGTTGCTTGTCCTGGGTCCATCACCAGAGTCAGGGGGAAGGGGAGAGGAAAGGGGAGGGGAAGGGGAGAGGAGGGGGAGGGGAGAGGAGGGGGAGAGGGAAGGGTAGGAGCAGAAAGATAGAGAGAGGGAAGGGAGGGGGCAGGGGAAGGAAGGGAGAGAGGGGGAAGGAAGGGAGAGAGGGGGAAGGGGAAGGAGAGGAGAGAGGGGGCAGGGGAAGGAAGGGAGAGAGGGGGCAGGGGAAGGAAAGGAGAGAGGGGGCAGGAGAAGGAAGGGAGAGAGGGAGCAGGGGAAGGGAGGGAGAGAAGGGGCAGGGGAAGGGAGAACGGATGATGTAGTGTAGGAGGAGTGGTATGAGAGAAGAGGAGGGGTGGGAGAGAAGAGAGGGGCAGGAGAGTAGGGTGGAACGAGATGAGTAGGGTGGAGAAGAGTAGGGGTGGAAGAGAAGAGGAGGGGTGGGAGAGAAGAGTAGGGGTGGAGAGAAGAGTAGGGGTGGAAGAGAAGAGTAGGGGTGGAAGAGAAGAGGAAACGTAGGAGAGAATGGGGGATGAAAAACAACGAAAAGTTAATGGGTAAGTGAAATAAAACGAAGAAAGAGGAAAAAAACACACCCATAAAGGAAAGCGGTAGACGATAAACAGGGAGCTTAAGTGAAGCCTACGTCAAGGGAGCTCAAATGAAGCCTATGCAAGGAGGTTTACATGAGGCTTACTTCCCACAACACTTAAATCCTCCCCTCATCTGCATACAACTTTTCCCCTCGTATAATTATGATGTAAATATTAACATTATATTTTTGTCTATATTATTATTATTATTTCATTTTATTATTATTATTATTATTATTATTATTATTATTATTATTATTATATCATTATTATTATTATTATTATTATTATTATTATTATTATTATTATTATTATTATTATTATTATTATTATTACTATTCCCATTTAATATTAGTACCGCACCACACCCAGACGCCAGGCAAGTTTACAAACACTCTTATAACGCTCTAAGTGGCGCCCCAGATTCAGTACAGAGAGAGAGTCAAGGCAGGAGCGCCACCAAGGTAACAAGACGGCAACATTCGACGCCTTGATGGGTGTATCTGAAGCCATCACGAGATAGAGAGACAGTGAACGATATTCTCTTAACACACGAGAGAGAGAGAGAGAGAGAGAGAGAGAGAGAGACTGTCTTGTGAACGTGACATGACCTTTAAGTAGTCAGCAAGTACTTATAAACGAAGCAGGATACATTTAAGTAGTTGAAGACGCCTTTTAAGTACACTAAATAAACTGTACTTTGGAATGAACCAGGATACGTTTAAGTAGTCAGGAGTTACTTATAAACGAATCACGACGTCTCTTTAAGTAATCCCGAGGTACTTATAAACAAAACTTACAATCCTCCAACTATAACAGAGCGACAATAAACAGGTAAAAATAACACACCTTGATAAAGAAGGAACAAAACAAAACTCCAAATAAATCACCGAATTCTTGTTTTTTTTCTCTTACGTCCATCTTTATCATCCTTGTTATTCTTCCTCATTATCACTCCCTACCATTTTCATACGTACAATAAAGACAATAATACTAACATTGATAAACACAGGTGAACGAAAGAGCCAATGATAACGAGAGAGTAATAACAGCGTATAATAACAGTTAGCGTACAGTTAGCGTATTCAGTTACCCCAAAATAGTGGAAAATGTCCCCATCTGCTCTAAATACCAGTAACACTACATAATATAGAAACAAAATGTTGCAATAATCAGTAAAAAATATTGCAATGTCAACAAAAAGGAATGGTGGAACACGACGAGGAAATGAACAGTATTGTCTGAGTAATGTTATAATGAATATCTCTGCACTGACAACACCAATAATAATAATAATAATAATAATAATACAGTAAAATATCAACAACTATAATAACACCCATCATCAATACGACAAAAAAAATACCTAACTATGTATAGAATTTCCATAATAATGCTCTCAATATCAACAAGAAGTTCAATCAAGACACTGACCCCTTCCACTCAACCCCCTCCGCTCCCCTCACCCCGTCCGCTCCACTCACCCCCTCCTCTCCCCTCCCCAAACAGGAACTATAAATATCACTAGTTCCCTTTTCAGACCTAACAGCAGTTCCTTCACCACCAAGTCGTGACAAGGCATCAACACACTGGAGGGGTCTGCCGAAACTTTAACACAGGTGGCATTGCAAACGTTGACAACTTCAATAACTTGCAACACGAGGCAACAGTCGCGGAGGTGTTCGACTGTGAAGGAGGGTCGTGAGTGAGACTGGGCGTCGCTTCCTCCCGCTACTAATAATACTGCATATATATATACATCATATGTCAACGACAGCTCCACCCTGCACACGAGAGAGAGAGAGAGAGAGAGAGAGAGAGAGAGAGAGAGAGAGAGAGAGAGAGAGAGAGAGAGAGAGAGAGAGAGAGAGAGAGAGAGAGAGAGAGAGAGAGAGAGAGAGAGCACATGACTGACACTTTGAGCTGACTATCTCAACCTGCAATACATGACGTCAGGTCCACATGACTGACATACTGAGCTGACTATCTCAACTTATGCTAGGTTGACGTCAGACCCCCCCCCCCCCCCCACATGACCATGACGTTTTGGGGTAACTCATAAAAATCGAGGTACAAGCGTTCACGTATCCCAAGAGTTTATATATATGCTCTTAACGTAGTAAAGAATAAGACACTATGACGGACACAGCAATTAATGCACGTACTGAGCTCATTAACGTGTGAGAGGAGGAGGAGGAGGATGAAGGAGCAGGAGATTAGACGGACAAGGCTTAAAGACCGTCCACATCTTGGTCGACTTAACCGGAAATTAAAGCTGTTTATACTGGGACAAAAATAGTTGAATCCACTGACAGCCAGGCGGAGGAGGAGTCCCATTGTGTACAGAAAAAGAAAATTAATCCATATTTTAAACTCCTTTGGCTTTTTTTTATTTTATTTTGAACATAAATGAACCCAAATGCGCTTTTTTGGGGTAACCCATATGACCTAAATCTGATGTACTAACCTTGAAAGTCAAAATTCAATCTTTCTTTTTACTTTATCGTACTCTTGACCTCTCGACCTAGTCACCCCAAGAGGTAGACAGGTACAGTGGCCTCCAGGTGTGATGTTACCCCTTACAGTGCCTGCTTCCCTTACTCATGTGGCAGTGTCGCATAATCTAATGAAAGCAACAAGAATCTAACTCACCAATACGAATTACAAAACTAATATATTTTAACTAGTAATAATAACACAAAGTACATAAAACCCAACAAGTACAACACACGCGGGGTTTATTTTCCTCGAAATATCAGGCAGTTTCTGTTTTATAGGGTCTTAAAACTTTTTTCTTCTGAAAATCCCTTTGAACTTCGAACTTTTGAGCTCACAAGTGTAAAAACTTTGGGATAACTGAATGCTAAATACTGTTATTATTTTTGTGAGGTATTTTCTGTTTTTTATACTGGTGACCTAACAACATGACCTAGAACAACACTGTAGTCTACGAAGGTGTTACTAAAGGTCATCATTACTCTGATCTACACTGACCTGACCTGACCTGACCTAACCTAACCTAACCTACCCAAACCTGACCTGACTAACCCTACCCTACAACTTGACGTAACGTAAAATATCCTAACCAAATTTAACCTTACCTAACACAACCTTAGCTGCCCAAACCTAACCTAACCTCATCTGACCTGACCTGACCTAACCCCCGAGGTAGCTTCAAGATGTATACTAAGGAAGCAGTTATACCACGCTAGTTATTATACCGAAGGAAGTTAGTAACTCATAACAGGTGGCAAACATAAAAAACACCTTACCACTGACGTCAGCTCACTCGGGGGTAGGGGAAGGGGGGATCCACCTGTTGCTTACCTGAGGAAGAAAAGAGACAACACATTAATATTGACAACTCTGGCGTCCCACAGGGTAAACCTCTCTCTCGGTTTATTTATATTCTAGCATAAGGTTTCCTTCAGTCCCCTCCCTCGCTGCTGTGAGAGAGAGAGAGAGAGAGAGAGAGAGAGATTTTAGTTACTCTCTCTCTCTCTCTCTCTCTCTCTCTCTCTCTCTCTCTCTCATCACCATACACACAACATATATTCACCAGCTCGAAAAAAGAATCCAAGGTACAAGAACAAAAATTATGGATATTGTGAAACAGAAAACTAAAAAAATCATAATTATCATGTCTGTCCGTCTCTCTCTCTTCACAAACTCTAAAAAAAATTAAAACTAACACAGAAAACTTAAAAAAAAAAAATAGTAATTACGACTTTACATTGCAAACGCGATGGTCATTACGTGAGAAGAAAAAAAATGGCCAGGTAAACAAAAGGCAAAAGGGGGTGTTTGATTTTTTTTACAGACGCGACGATGATTATTAAAGATGTTGTGAGTCCTAGCAGTGTGTGTGTGTGTTCTGTTAGAGGTTATGTATATTTAAATGTATTTTTGGGTTAAACTATACAGTACATTAATGTTCATTGACATTTTCCCCTTGAACGATAAAGCCTGCAGCCTCTCTCTCTCTCTATCTCTCTCTCTCTCTCTCTCTCTCTCTCACTTAAAAAGACAAGTTACCAGCACTCCCATATTACTTAGTATACCATCCCCACCACACCACGCCCACACCACACTTCCACCACCCCCACAACGCCCCCACCACCCCCCCACCACCCTACCACCACCCCCACCACTACCCGCATCTCCAACAAGTCTTCAAGCCTTAACATTAAAATTTACTGTTATGTCGGTCTAGACAGCAAGGAGGGGCTGGTAGTGGTGGTAGTGGTGGTGGTTGTGGGGGTAGGCGGAATGGGGGAAGGGGGATAGATAAGTGGAGGAGGAAGGGGGGGGGGAGAATGGGAAGGGGAAGAAAGTTGGGTAGTAGGAGGGAGGGGAAGAGAGAGAGAGGGGTGATGGGAGAGGGAGGAAAAAAGAGAGGGATGCTGGGGGGGAGAGGAAGGAGTGGGATGCCGGGAGGAGAGAGGAAGAAGGAGTAGGATGCTGGGAGGGGAGACGAAGAGGGAGAGGGATGCTGGGAGGGGAGAGGAAGAGGGATGCTGGGAGGGGAGAGGGAGAGGGATGCTGGGAGGGGAGAGGAAGAGGGATGCTGGGAGGGGGGGTTGGGTTGGATTTCATGGAGAATGTTGACCCAAAGTTCAAGGTCACATATAATCATTTCCTTCCCACGGACGGACATACAGACATACGTACACACAAAAAACTCACTTATATACACACAGTATGTATGTATGTATGTATGTTGACAATACATGCTCAGAGCAGACTACTCCGGCTACACCAACGCTCTCTCCACCCTGGAAATGCCATCTCTCAGTGACCTCCACCACCAAGCACTGGAAAGGTTTGGCATGGGACTACTGCACCACTCTCGTCATCGCCACCTCCTGCCACCGGCAGCCTCCCACCCACCTCGCGCAGTCCGCCACTACAACAAAATTCAGCCCATAAGAGCCCTCACCGATAGATATAAGAATAACACCATCCCATCTATTGTTAAAATAATAAACAACTCCTGATTTTGTACTGTACAGCCCTGTAAATGTATTCAACGCATATCATTATGTCTAAATCAAATGTAAGTTTGTATATTTCAGCCACCGGCTGCAACTCTATTAATAAACCGTTTATTATTATTATTATTATTATTATTAATATTATTATGTATAGAGTATAATAATCACACAAACACATAATGCTCTCTCTCTCTCTCTCTCTCTCTCTCTCTCTCTCTCTCTCTCTGTGGCTAGAGCGAGAAGTAATAGCCGGCTGGATCAGGTGACACATTAGTTAAAATGCAAATATGAACGAATCCTATTTGTATGAAATTTTGGCGAGGCACTCCGAGTGATCCACTGTGGGACTGAACGAACCATAATGCAACGCTGGTCTTTTTTTTTTTAACACCTTGTGGCATCATGTTCGACCATTATGTCACTATCTCGCCGCTTCAATTTTTAATCATTTTTGTTTTCATAATTTACGTATATTTCCGGACATAATGGACGTGTGTGTTATCTCTATTGCATTATATTAAAAACACGTGATTATCTGGTATCCAATTTTTTTTAAAGGTTCAATTTATATCAATGATTGCTTAATACTGTAACACTGAAAACAATAATTTATTCATATTACATCATACACTCATACCTAATACAATATTACAATACAATAATACAAGATGGAGTATCACAATATACATGCACCGTAATACAATACAATAAAACATACAATACCATCCTACAATACAATATCCCAATGTCTATAATACAATACGAGGCAACGATATACAAGAATACACACAGCAAGACCCGTGATGGTGTATTAAAACATCTCCCGAAATAGCCCAGCCAAACAAGTGCCCCGGCCCCACCTGCCTCCACCTGTTTCTCACCATGTATAGTTTGACTTCCACCACTTCTACTATGTATATGAGTTACCACTACCGCCCCCTCAACCCGTGTATATATATATCATACCTTCAGTCCCCATGTATAGAACACTGCACTCTATAAATACATATATTTTTATGAATACACGTACACATACATACATACATACATACATACATACATACATAAACATAGACCCACTCACATACCTCCCAGCAAGGATGTAGGGGTGTCGTATGTGCTTCCCGGACCCGCATCCTCTCTCTCTCTCTCTCTCTCTCTCTCTCTCTCTCTCTCTCTCTCTAAACCAACCCTACCCCCAACCTAAACCTAACCTAACCTAACCTAACCTAACCTAACCTAACCAACCCTACCCCCAACCTAAACCTAACCTAACCTAACCTAACCTAACCTAACCTAACCTAACCTAACCTAACCAAACCTAACCTAAACCTAACCTAACCAAACAAGCGACTTAAACACGACTATACAACCCGGACTCAGATTAGGCAATAATGTACTGTTATGTTGACAAAGAGTAGATTGTGGGTAGTTACGTGTGACTGTGTACTCGTAAAGGTGTACTCAAGAGGTGTACTCACAGAGGTATACTCACTCTATCTGTAAACGGGAGATATTTATGAGGGCCGTTAATCCTTCACCAGATGACGTGATGATGATGATGATGATGATGATGACTAGACCAAGAAAATGTCACAATAACGAAGGCGACACTTTAATGGAGAGAGAGAGAGAGAGAGAGAGAGAGAGAGAGAGAGAGAGAGAGAGAGAGAGAGAGAGAGAGAGAGAGAGAGGAGCATGAAACACGACACACACACACACGGACATACAACACTTAATGCCTGTGTGTATTATGTGTCATGGTGTTGTGATGTGCTGTGTAAGACTGCTGTTTTCTGTTATTTTGAGCTGTGTGTAAGGCTGTGACGGGCTGGGATGTGTAAGGCTGTGTCCGAGTGACCTTATCCTATTAACAAAAATATTAACCTCCACACTACAAAACTGAAAAACATTAAAATAAAAATATTTAGCCTACAAAAATACAAAAATTTATTACATGTAAAAAACTAAAATTAAATACAATAAAAATACTACATATTTCATCACCACATATAGCAGCTTATATGGCCAAGAGCTTCAGTTCACCATGCAAATTAAGGCAATAATTCCTTCTCTATTTATAACAATTTCTGAAAAGCAACAAATTTATTCTTAACGTAAAAATATAAATTGATATACAAAAAGTTATGGATATATTCTCATGTCGAGTGAAAAAAAAATAGGGGATATTTCAAGAACATAATGACTGCCAATTTTCCTTATTTAAAATTTACACTGAGGTCAAATTATATATTTTCTGGTGTTTTACGTGATGGTAAAAAATTATTTGTAGAATTATTCATGTAAATAACGTTGTAAAAGAGCATTAAGTATATAGCAGCTACTGTTTATTTTTTTACATGTCTTCATTTCAATTTAGACATTTTTACAACCAGATACTAACCTTTTACGAATATTTTTTACAACAACATGTTCACGTTTTTACAACCAGATGTTTATATTTACACAATATTTCTTTTACATTTTTACGACTACATGTTTAAACTTTTCAACAAATTATTTAAAAATTTAGAACTAGATATTTACATGTTACCAATACTGTTCAACGTGTTCACTGCAATTAGTGTTAATTAAATAAAGTGTGAACGTTTTTAATTATCTGTATGAAAATATACTAGAACATTATTTAATATGAGAGAGAGAGAGAGAGAGAGAGAGAGAGAGAGAGAGAGAGAGAGAGAGAGAGAGAGAGAGAGAGAGAGAGAGAGAGTAATATAGTCTTAATAATAAAAAAATATCTATGTACTAAAAGAGATATTAATATACACTAACAAATAAAAAAAGGAGAAACATTAACTTAAAAGAGAGAAAAACAAACAAAAGATAAAAAGTAAAAAAGTCTTTCTTTTTTTTTTGGCACATTAAAATTCAAATGACTTTACCTCCAGCTGAGAATAATAGCAAAAAAAAAGGGGGGCGCCACCTGCTGCAACACGGCCATGAAGAATGGAACTCCACAATTAATTAGCCTCGACAAAAACACGTAATAACATCAACCAGTGAAAAATGTCGCCTATTTATTAAGTTCACGCCATAATTGTCTACACCAGGCGGGGTTCATGAATTATATACTACCATGGAGGAGGAGGAGGAGGAGGAGGAGGAGGAGGAGGAAGCACTCACTCACTCACTCCTGGAGGGTAAGGAGAAGGAGGACAACAAACATACATACACTGGCTCCTGAAGGCCGAAGAGGAGTAGGAGGACACACACACACACACACACACACACACACACACACACACACACACACACCAGGTGGTGATAGTTGCTGGACCACGGCGGAGGACTTAGGGAAAAACAACGAAGAGCCTCATAGGAAGATCTCAGAAGCTATAGTATGGCCTAAGAGTCTTAAGAAAAGGCATTAAAAGATTAAAAACCTCCAAGACCGGGAGTATTTGGTCTAGGACTCCAGAAAGTGACACTCGAGGCGCTAGTTTGCTGCTGTTCTACTCCAAACTGGGACCTCGAACTCGGGATAACAGTACACTAACTCCCTAAGTGGAAACAGACCACACAGTCACAGCATCACTTCACAGAGAGAGAGAGAGAGAGAGAGAGAGAGAGAGAGAGAGAGAGAGAGAGAGAGAGAGAGAGAGAGAGAGAGACCACCCCTTCTGGCAGACCCTAGCATCTCCTTCAGCTGATCTAAGATGATATATAGGGGGTGGGGTAGGCACTTGGATCCCCCCCCCCCTCCCCTTCTACCCTTTCCCACAACCCTAACCATACACTCCCAACTAACCACCCCCGCCCCGCCCACACTCCCCCACCCATGATTTACGGCGCCCATACCCCCCACCCCCCTTTATGGGCGTTTAAAGTTGCCAAGAAGGGCTTAAAATATCACTTATGGTATCACGTATTAATACTAGAGTGGGTACTTCAGGTGTTGGTATGAGTCCCCCTGGTGACTTCACGTGTTGGTCTGAATCACCAGGACGATCTTACCTGGTGACTCGAAGACATTACCTACCTCGGTCACCAGGATAAATCACTATGACATTATCCATCAAAGGTTAATAAGAAATATCACCACGACTTATTAGCCACAACCAGGTCATCAAGACAAGCTATCACCACACTCATCACCAGTCACCACACCAGTCATCACGGTCATCAAGACACAAAAAAGTCACCAAGACAAGCTATCACCACACTCGTCACCAGTCACCACACCAGTCATCACGGTCACCAAGACACAAAAAAGTCACTAAGACAAGCTGTCACCACTCACAGCACCATAATCTCTCCGAGGGTCGTCAAACGAGCATTTTAAGACCATAAAAGGTGATAATCATTTTACAGGGACATTAAGACGCGAAGGAAGACCAAATTTATTGTCGTAAGATTTAGTGGCGCGTCAGTGTTGTGCTGAGGTGATGGCGCATGAGGTGGTAGCAGTCGTGGTGGTGGGCGTCTTGGTAGCGGTGGTGGTGGTTGTGGTAGAGGTAGAGGTAGTTGTGGTGATAAATATAATGATGATGTTTGTATTGGTGGTTGATGGTAGTGGTGGTTGTGGTAGAGGTAGTGGTGGTGATGAATATAATGATGATGTTTGTATTGGTGGTAGTGGTAGTGATGAGAGAAACAGTAGTGATGGTGGTGATAGTGATAACTTGTACACAATCAAATTCACCCCAATCTACTCCCCCCCCCCCCTTCCTCTCCCCCACCATTCCTCCTTCCCATTCCTAGTCACTTCCATCTCTACCCTACCATCTCCCTTCACCACTACCTAAAACATCTCCCCATCTCCCTTCCTTCCTACGTCCTGCCCCCCTCCCTTTCCCCTCCCCCCTCCCCATGTAGCTAAAAGTTATACAGGTATATATAATTGATATCCCCGTCGACAGTGACAGAGGGGGAAACAACTGTCGGGAGGGGGGAAGTAACTGGCCGCAGAGGGGAAAAGTAACTGGCCGTAGAGGGGAAAAGTAACTGGCCGTAGAGGGGAAAAGTAACTAGCCGCAGAAGGGAAGTAACTGGCTGTAGAGGGGAAGTAACTGGCAGCAGAGGGGAAGTAACTAGCCGTAGAGGGGAAGTAACTAGCCGCAGAGGGGAAGTAACTAGCCGTAGAGGGGAAGTAACTAGCCGTAGAGGGGAAGTAACTAGCCGTAGAGGGGAAGTAACTAGCCATAGAGGGGAAGTAAGTGAGTGTGAAATAAATGACTGAGTGACTGGCTTTGACCCCCGCGGCTTTTACAGGGAAACTTTTAATTGTGTGTGTGTGTGTGTGTGTGTGTGTGTGTGTGTGTGGTGTACTGTATATGGAGGTGTTGGAGTGTGAATTCCTCTCTCAGCACACACACACACACACACACACACACACACACACACACACACACCACATCCTGAGCCACCCCCCCCCCCCACCCCACCCACATAACAAGACCACCACCCGCGCCACACAATCACTGATAATGGTCATTACCTCCACAAACTACACTATTCTTCATATGTCCAATTACCCATATTGTCCACACATCCAATTGCCTCACACTGTAGCACCTGTTACACGCCCGACTGCCTGCTCTCCCCAATCACACACATTGTGAGGTCCTTTAAATTGGCATAACAAGCATATCTGCAATGGTATACACAGAGAGACCCAGTAGTACAACATTTCTAGAGGCGCTATGGCAGTGAACGGGGGGTTTATGGTGTATTGTGGCAGTGAACGAGGGGTTTATGGTGTATTGTGGTAGTGAACGGGGGGTTTATGGTGTATTGTGGTAGTGAACGGGGGGTTTATGGTGTATTGTGGTAGTGAACGGGGGGGTTTTATGGTGTATTGTGGTAGTGAACGGGGGGTTTATGGTGTATTGTGGTAGTGAACGGGGGGTTTATGGTGTATTGTGGTAGTGAACGGGGGGTTTTATGGTGTATTGTGGTAGTGAACGGGGGGTTTATGGTGTATTGTGGCAGTGAACGGGGGGTTTATGGTGTATTGTGGCAGTGAACGGGGGGTTTTATGGTGTATTGTGGTAGTGAACGGGGCATTTATAGTGTATTGTGGTAGTGAACTGGGCATTTATAGTGTATTGTGGCAGTTCTTAGTGCAACTTAGGTGGAAAAACTTATGTTAAGGAATTCAAATACCGACACAGAATCCAAAAACATTATAAATTCAAATGACGAATATTTTAGTGACATATTGAAAGGAATTTTACTCATAGGATTTAAATACCCAAAATTAAATCTAAAATGCTGGAAATTGAATATATAAGAAAATTCATATTCAAAATAGTCCCTCCAAAAATTGCGCCAATTAATTTCGAAGTTAACCCTAAAACCCTGTAACTTCAAAACAAATGAGGCTTCCATTTGAAGCTTTCACTAAAGGCTTCAACTATAAGCTTTCACTAGAGGCTTCCACCAGATGCTTCCACCAGAGGCTTCCACTAAAGGCTTCCACTGACCCCCCCAGACAGACGGTGACAAATACAAATAATTACCTCGCCATCATTCAGTCCGGGTCACAAAAATTTTTAGCATCAAATTACACAGGACAACTTCCGGCCATGTTACAAACGACCCCTGTTGAGGCACTAACGATGGTGGCCGATGAATAGCTCGTTAATTTATTACAGCTATTAAGCCCGTGCAGGTCGTCCATTGCTAATTACGGCGTTATTCTTTTGGTTTATGTCTCATTCAGAAATGTCTGCAATTTTGAGTGTGTTACCCAACCTAACCTCACTCAAAAGCGTTGCCTGTAATTTGTTGTGAAATTACGTTTGTTTCTTGTCATGTCAAAAGGAATAATTATTGAAATAAATTGACACAAAAAAAAATATATTCAAAATAGATTACATCAACATCCCATTAATAATATATTCTAAAATCCCATTTAAAATAGATTTGTCAATATATTTCACTGAATAATATAAATTTTATCAACATCCCCCACTTAAAATGAATCATAAACATTCCCCATTTAAAAATTGTATTTATATAAACAAAATTAAAACTGAACCCAATTAAAAGAAAAAATCTATTAATACAGCCAATTTAAATGAATAAATTATAACACCTTACGTCCTTGAGATGGGATAGAAGTGGCAGCCTCATATGGAGTGATTTATAACTGCATTTATAACTGCAACCTTCCCATCCTCCCCTTCCATATGTTATGACAAATGTGGAAGAGAACCCATCACCTCCCCCCAGCCCATCATACCTTGACCCATCACCTTCCCTCCCATCACCTTCCCCCCATCACACCTTGACCCATCACCTTCCCTCCCATCACCTCTCCCCAGCCCATCACACCTTGACCCATCACCTTCCCTCCCATCACCTTGCCCCCATCACACTTTGACCCATCACCTTCCCCCATCACCTTTCCCCATCACACCTTGACCCATCACCTTCTCCCATCAAACCTTGTCCCATCGCCTTCCCTTCCATCACTCTTTGACCCATCACCTTCCCTCCCATCAAACCTTGACCCATCACCTTCTCTCCCATCACACTTTGACCCATCACCTTCCCTCCCATCACACTTTGACCCATCACCTTCCCTCCCATCACACTTTGACCCATCACCTTCCCTCCCATCAAACCTTGTCCCATCGCCTTCCCTCCCATCACACCTTTGACCCATCACCTTCCCTCCCATCACACCTTGTCCCATCACCTTCCCTCCCATCACACCTTTGACCCATCACCTTCCCTCCCATCACACCTTTGACCCATCACCTTCCCTCCCATCAAACCTTGTCCCATCGCCTTCCCTCCCATCACACTTTGACCCATCAACTTCCCTCCCATCAAACCTTGTCCCATCGCCTTCTCTCCCATCACACTTTGACCCATCACCTTCCCTCCCATCACACTTTGACCCATCACCTTCCCTCCCATCACACTTTGACCCATCACCTTCCCTCCCATCACACCTTGTCCCATCACCTTCCCATCATACTCTTCCTCCCTCAACTCATCCAATTTTACAATATATTCCGTTCTTCCCCAATTTCCATACGCCTATTTTGACCCGAACACTCCCTCATCCAGAAGTGAAATTGGATCACGTCATTTAAGTCCAAATTTCATCATCTCCGGCAGCCTCGAGTTTGCAAATTAGAGTCTGACACCATCGAGGGGCGGCACTATCGAGGGGTAGTAAGATGAGGGGTGCTACTGAGGGGTGGCACTATAATGGGGTGGCACTATGATGGGGAGGCACTATGAGGGGGAGGCACTGAGAGGTGGCTCTATCGAGGGGTGGCATTATGATGGGATTTCACTATGAAGGGGTGGCACTATGATGGGGGGGGGGCACTATCGATGGGTGGCATTGAGAGGTGGCACTATGGTGGGGAGGACCTATCGATGGGTGGCACTAAGAGGTGGCACTATGACGGGGTAGCAGTATGATGGGATGGCACTATGATAGGTGGCACCATCACAAGGCGGCACCATCATGGGGTGGCACTATGATAGGTGGCACCATCACAAGGCGGCACCATCATGGGGTGGCACTATGATAGGTGGCACCATCACAGGGTGGCACCATCACAGGGAGGCACTATGATAGAGTGGCACCATAACGGGGTGGCACCCTCCCTCGACCCTCATCTCTTCCTCCTGTCCCTCGTTCCCCTCGCTATCCCTCTTATCTTCCCGTCCCCTCAGTCCTCCTCCCGCTCACCCACCCTCCCGCTCTCTCCCTGTATTCCTGCCGCTCACCCTCTCTCTCTTTGCTCTCCCTCATCCCCCTATGCTCCCTCTCCCCCGCAGCTCTTAACTAACCAGTGGGGGACACCTGAGCCAAAAATCCAATATTCATTATCTAACTGAAGTCAAATCTGATGGGTTAATTTGGGTGAAGTCATTGATGAGGGGGTCGTGGTTAAAGTCATTGAAGAGGGGCTCGTGGTTGAAGTCATTGATGAGGGGGGTTGATGTCATTGATGAGGAGGTCGTGGTTGATGAAGAGGCCTAAACATACGTAAAAAATCCCTTACGACGCCAAAACTGCCAACATTCCCAAGCACCAACACACACACACACACACACACACACACACACACACACACACACACCTGGTATAATGAGGTGCCAGGTAAGGTGACGCCCCACATTACCGTCACACCACCGACTAATTCTTCACCGCGAACAACCACCAACACTTGTCCAACATTCATATGCAAATGATGTCACACACGTCGACTAACTTCCTTTCCAACCGCTGACTACTGCCCCCCATCTCTACCGTCTACTGTCGCCGCTGCCAGTGACCGCCATCGAATGCTGACACTGCCGCCGCCGCCACTGTCGCCGTGTCCCCCCCACACACATAACGCGGCCACTCGCTTTATCTTATTTGGGTAAAACAGTTGAGTCTGACGCCACTCGGGATGTCGAAGGGAGAGTGGGGGAGGGGGTGGGGTGGGGCTTTTTGGGGAGGGGGAGGGGGAGGGGGTGGGGGTAAAGGAGGAAAGGAAGGCAGTGTGGAGGGGAAGGAGTAGAGAAGGAGAGGGAGTGTGGAGGGGTAGAGGAGGGGGCACGAGAGAGATGCTGTAGAAGGGAGGAGGGGGGGAAGGAGGAGGGCGGAAATGGTAAGTTAGCGCGGAAGAATGAGAAGCGGAGGGGAGGGGAAGGAAGAGAGAAGAAAGAGCCGGTTGAGAAAGGAGGTCGAGTAGGAGTGGAGAAAGAGAGGTTAGTAAAAGGAGTAGGAGAGAGGGAGGAAAGAGAAACAAGGGAAGAGGAGGAAAGAGAAGGAAACACACACACACACACACACACACACACACACACACACACACACACACACACACACACACAACATAACCTGTACACACATACACACTATTAACGTGTGTACATACATAGACACCAACAACAGTACCATACCAACATACACCCCTGAGTCGACTACATAATGTCTGCCACAACTCATGACTGGAAACGTAAACAAAGACGGCCATCTTTTTCTGACTGAGAAGACAAGGACAGAGGGAGATGATGAAGTCTACCAGCCACCCACACCCCCCCCCCCCCCACACACACACACACACACACTCACCCGTCACAAAGGCAGAACCCATACACTGACCCATCACCCAATACCCATCACCATGCTTGAACCCATACACACATTCACCCATCACCAAGACAGGCACCAATGCACACTCACCCGCCACCCAACACTCACCCAACACTCGCCCGTCACCCAACACTCACCCGTCACCCAACACTCACCTGTCACCCAACACTCACCCCTCACCCAACACTCACCCAACACTCACCCGTCACCCGAATATTCAACACATACCCTTTACAAGCCCTTAGGTTAAAGGGTTATGACCCCTTTGTTACGGACACAACTCATCAGTCATTTAGCTTAATCCCCTCACCCAACCAGACACCCCCCGTCCCACGCCACTAAGCCAGACACCAACATCCACCACCCAAATAAGCCATCTCACATCTCCCCTCCCTCATCTTACCCTTCCCCCATCACCCAACTAAATCACACCTCCCTCCCTCACCCACCAAACCCCCATCACCAAACTAAACCACCCCATCACTTTACCCAACTAAGCCATCACACCTCCCCCTCCCCAAACCAAGACACCCATCACCCAACTAAGCTATCACACCTCCCTTTCCCAATCACCAAGCCAGAACTAAGCCCCATACAACCACTATATGTCAGGCTTCACTCCAGTTGTCATGTAAATTAGCTGTCAAATCCCATGACATCCAGACAGTGAGTACTTTTGTTTGTAAATGATGATGACTATCTTACTGCTGCTAGTTCTCGACCCTCTGCTGCCACGTCAGGAAAAAATGAGGGAAAGTGATGCTTCCTGCCTTTCCTCCACCTCACTATTTTGTTTACCATTGTGGCATATTGTTACGTCATATTGGAAGGTCATAATTGGAGGGTCATATTAGGAGGTCATAACTGGAGGGTCATATTGGAAGGTCATACTGGGAGGTCATATTGGAAGGTCATACTGGAAAAGTTAGACTGGAAGGTCATACTGGAGGGTCATATTGTAAGGTAATATTGGAAAGTCACACTGGAAGGTTATATTGGAATGTCCTTTACACAGGTCATATAATCATAGTGTCATATAATGAAGTCCTGCTGTAGCGCCATTAGTGTCGCATGGTGGCATACGTGTCACAATGAAACCTCTATTAGGAGGTCATCTCAATATCTCATCACGTGGTCTATCAACACGTCATAGTCCACGTCATATCAGTACGTCATAGTACACATCACATCAACACTTCACAGTACACGTCACATTATAACAAGGGTCACGTCACTTCTCTCCAGTACACACGTCAGCCAGAGGACGGATTCAGACACAAACAGACAGACAGACATACATAAGACAGGTGTAAAGACCCAATATTACATTATTATTTGATATTTCGCACCCTTGAGGGGGGGATACCTGTAACTCGTAAACACGCTGATTAACGCTGACTTACAAATACGAATAATGTGAAGAGTAAAAAATAATAAAGAATAAAAATGAAGGTAAAACACAAAACACACACATTGAACGTTTCTTCGAATGTCAGTTAAAATTCGACATTGTATATTCTCTCCTCAACTCTGCTCTCAGTATTAGCG
Source organism: Homarus gammarus (assembly GCA_958450375.1). Taxonomy (NCBI): domain Eukaryota; kingdom Metazoa; phylum Arthropoda; class Malacostraca; order Decapoda; family Nephropidae; genus Homarus; species Homarus gammarus. The sequence continues at coordinate 737,253 of CAUDMG010002887.1, read as the reverse complement.
ACACTCACTGGTCAGTTACCCACCACCAACATACTCCATCCGCCGAGTGAACACACACACACACACACACACACACACACACACACACACACACACACCATAGACCCTCCCCCCCTAAACACTACACCACACCGACTAACGCACACGACGGCGTGATCTAATCAGGTGTTTTATGCATCAACACAACGAGTACCTCATAAAAACACCCTCGAGGCAATTAGCGCAATCCATGTGGCAACGCCGCGTATGCAAATGAGGTAACAAAAAGCGGGTGCAACGTGAGACAGCGTTAGTCAGGCCGGCCTCGCTGTGCCCACACCCCGGCTCCCACGAACTGTAGTAGTCGCGGTAGCTTGTACATAAACACTGGCGGTTCTAAACGTGGCTTAAGAGAGTCTGTACACACACACACACACACACTAGCGGTCCTAAACATCACGAGTATACTGTAGGTGTTGATTATCGCTTTCCCCGAACGGTATAAGCGGTTGCGGTAGTCTGTATATATATAGCCACTAAAATTTAAACAATATTCACTTTAATAAAATATTAATTTATTTCACTTTATAAGTAGAATATTAATAAAATAGTAACATTATTCAATTATAAGTAAAATACATATAAAAATACGAGAATAATATTGAGAGTATTCAATTTATAAGTAAAAATCAACACATTACTCGCAGAATATTCCGACTATTCACTTTATAAGTAAACTATTGACTACAGCAGCCGCCGGGACAGCTCCTCACCTACGCCTCAATAAACCTTAACACATTTTACACTTGACAAGAGACTTCAGCATCACTAAACTTCAAAAAAACACAACAAGTTACAAAGTTTGGACTCCATGTAGCTGGAATATAAAGCGACGTGTCTTATTTCACTACAAAAAAAAGGATAAAAAAAAACTACAATATCATTATAAAAAAACGTTTAAAACTACGCTTACAAAAAACTAACCAAACGTTACAAAAACACGCAATAAAAACTACGATACAAAAACAACGTTACAAAAAAAAACACCTTATAAGAAACTACAACTTCACTACCCGCAAAAATTTAACTATCATACCTTACCTAACCTAACCTAACCTAACCTAACATAACCTATCCTATCCTAACCTAACATAACCTAACCTAACCTAACCTAACCTAACCTATCCTATCCTAACCTAACATAACCTAACCTAACCTAACCTATCCTAATCTAACGTAACGTAACCTAACCTAACATAACCTATCCTATCCTAACCTATCCTATCCTAACCTATCCTATCCTAACCTAACCTAACCTAACCCTTACATATACCAACATACAACACAACAACCCCTTAATATATATAAATAAAATACCCCCCCCCCCCCCCAAAAAAAAATAGCATCATGATAAACGACTAGATTAAATAGAACTGAATATAATAGCATCAGGTCGTAGCTATTATAGTCAATAGCGCTAAACTCAAATTATAAACTGATTGTATTTCTCTTGTAGGCAGAACAACGCAAAGCAAACTCAACCCTAAAATATGCTTACAACAACAACAACAACAACTACAACGTCATAACAACAACAACAACAACAACAACTACAACTACAACGTCATAACAACAACAACAACAACAACAACAACAACGTAACAACAACAACAATAATAATAATAATAATAATAATAATAATAATAATAAAGATTCAATTAATATCAAAACACGACTTAAAAATTACAATTAAACATTACATTCTTAAGAAAGATAAGACACTGAAAAAAATCGATCATATATGAAAAAAAAAAAAAAGAAAAAACTTATGAACTAAATAAATTGGTTATCGCTTTTAACATTATATTAATAACGTTAAAAAAAAAGACACACCGGAAATAATGTCGGCGCCATTCAATAACACCACAATAAATACAAATATACATTACAAAAGGAGAGAGAGAGAAAAAAAAAAGAGCTTTGAAACCCCATTATAATACAATACAAAAGACCTATAAAAAAAAACCCCTTTCAAAAGAGCATTAAGAATAATTCACTTTCCTAACATTAAAAATAACTCGATCCAAAAATTCCGGCGAGCAAATTAGGACAACACAAATAGGCATTACACTTCACTATGTATACAAAAGCCGCCACTTGTGTCCCCAAAAGCCGCCAATTGTGTCCCCAAAAGCCTCGACAATATTAACTAATTGAGCGGCCATCTTCAAAAAGCCTTATTAGCCTTCAGTTTCTGAATACATCCCCCGTAGTCCAACCTACTTACCAAACTTTCCGCCAATATACATGCTAATTTCCCCACACCAATTCTGAGTCCTTCTCCTTGTGTGTGTGGGGGGGAGGGGGGGGGCGCGGAGAGAAGGGGGGTAGAGGTGGAAAGGAGGGATATAGAGAGGGGGGAGGCGTGGTGGGGAGGGTGGGGGAGGAGGCAAAGGGGTCAGAGACGGAGAAATGGAGAAGGAGTGGGAGATAGAGGGGGCAAGGAGGGAGGGAGGAAGGTGGAACGAGGACACGAGAAGGAGGGAGGAAGGTGGAAGGAGGACACGTGAAGGAGGGAGGAAGGTGGAAGGGGGACACGTGAAGGAGGGAGGGAGTGAAAATTATCTCCGTTTTCTATATAAAAAATATTTGCGTTTTTTTTAGTGCGGGTTGAGTGAGTGTTGTGTCAGTGGGTGTTTTTTGGGGTGTAGCGTTGTGTTGTTGTGTCTGTGTGAGTGTTTTTAGATGTATCTGTGTCGTGTCAGCATTGTGTATGTTTTTAGGTGTATCTGTGTGTGTCGTGTCAGCGGTGTGTACGTCTATAGGTGTATCTGTGTGTGTTATGTCAGCGGTGTGTACGTTTTTAAGTGTGTTGTATATTTTTAAGTGTTGTGTGTCGTGTCAGAGTGGGAGGTTCCATTCTACTCTCTTACGTGCCGGTGTGTATTTTCACTGTTACGGAGTCATTTTCGTTATAAGGTAGATAATTTTCACTGCACTGGTCTAGATTTTGAGTATTTTCACTGAACACAAAGCTATAGTGAGTATCCATGGCTCTGTTAGAATCAAATGTGAGAAGTTTTCACTGTAAATTACAAAATCGTCATCCAATGTTACAGGAACTTCACTATAATCTAGTAATCATAAGTTCTATATGCAAAGACGAACTAAAATAATTTCACTGTAAGAAACTCGAGAAAGAACTTGGGAATTTCACTGTTATATACGCAATGGTGAACTAATATAAAAACATCACTGTAATAGGGTGACAAAAGTGAGATTTTTCACCGCAAAACATACGAATAAAACCCTTAGATTTACCTCCATATTAAGCAGTAGGTCAATTAGGTTAGGTTAGATATTTAACAACTTAAGATGATATATACTAGCAGCTGCAGTACAGATCAGGCAGGGTTAACGAGGGGTCGACAGGACAGGTAGAGTTAACGAGGGGTCGACAGGACAGGTAGAGTTAAAGAGGGGTCGACAGGACAGGTAGAGTTAACGAGGGGTCGACATGACAGGTAGAGTTAACGAGGGGTCGACAGCACAGGTAGAGTTAACGAGGGGTCGACAGGACAGGTAGAATTAACGAACCATAAGACCCCTTCACCTCCCTCCCCCCCATGGCCAAAATACCCCAATCCCCCCCCCCCCCTTCCCCTCCTTCAGGTACAAAAGGTAACGTCTCTCACCCCTCCTACAGGTATCACAGAGCCCCTTTACTGCTCTCCTGTAAGGGGGAGGTACTCAGTATGCCGTTTATCAAGGCTCTTCGGCAGGACACAATGGGAGAACAACTGACTTTACGTACCTTTTGATGAATTACTATTGTGTGTGGGTATTTTAACCCTTGTGAATGGTTGGTTTAATGGTGTTTTGTGTTGGTTTAATTTTTATTTTTTTTATTATTATATTTAGTAGTAGTATTATTGTCGTTACGGTATTATTATTATTATTATTATTATTATTATTATTATTATCCAAATAGTCTCCACGTAGTAGCACAGACAAGCTTAACCTCCCTCAGCCAATGAATAAAAGACTAATAATGGCAACTCAAGCTTGTGTACGAACCATAACGCATATTCTCTCCATGACTCAAGCTTTCTCCTCCTCGACAGCTTATTTCAGCTTATTCTCTCCACAACAACCTTCAGTATCATACGAGAATTCCCCCTTATACCTCGGCACTAAGTAGGGCAACCAATAAAAAATTCAAGAGCCTCTCACCGCCATCTTTTACCCAATTAGGACACTGAGCATGGGGAAAGTCGACCAACCACGTAATGCTGGATGAGTGTACTTTAATTTTTGCCTTCTTTCAACCAATCAGAAGGCTAGGGATGAGAAAAATTGACCAATCATGAGTTGTTGGGCGAGTGCCTTTTAATTTTTTTTTTTTTTTACGTTTTTCAACCAATCAGGTAGTTAGAAAAAGGGAAAATCGACCAATCACGTATTTAGACATATAAATGCCCTCCAATTTCTGATTATTCTTTAACCAATTAGAACATCGGACGGGGATAAACCGACCAATCACATCTTGCCTCATGAGTGTCCTCCAATCAACCTCTCTCGTCCTCCTACTCCAAACTCGTCTCAACCTAAACAGAGAATCTTCCTACACGCTTACAACCTCCTCCTCCTCCTCTCTAACGTCAGCTTAAGATCATAACATCACAAACATCCTCTTTAGGTTTGTAGCTCAACATCTTCACCACCCCCCCCCCCCAGACCCTCTGTAAAACATCATTATTATTGCAACATCACCACCAACCTCCTCCACCAAAACGGGGAACTTCCTAAACTTAAATCAACATCTTTGCAACATCTTCCAATTTACTCGACTGAGAGAGAGAGAGAGAGAGAGAGAGAGAGAGAGAGCAATAACAAGCGGTCGTGGAGAGGTTTATAGAAATAGACCACGATAACAATGGCCGATCTTCAGGGTAGGATTAATGGGGTCGTACGGGGCTACCTACAGGGGTCGTACGGGGCTATTTACAGAGGTCATACGGGGCTATTTACAGGGGTCGTACGGGGCTATTTACAGGGGTAGTAGGGGGGATACTTACAGGGGTCGTACGGGGCTACCTACAGGGGTCGTACGGGCTACTTACAGGGTTCGTACGGGCTACCTATAGGGGTCGTATGGGGGTTCCTGGCGGGGTCGTACGGGCTACCTACAGGGGTCGAAAGGAGCTACTTAGCGAGGGTCGTACAAAGTTGGTACCTCCCCTTAACAAGCCATTCACCACAACGGTCAGCCTCGGGATAATATACCATACCTCCCTCTCAGTCAGGGTCCAGTGGTTCCCTTCTTTCACCTGGTCGCTAAGTACCCGTGAGAACCATACCTCACCTCTCACCACTCACCTCTCATATTCATCTCCCCTCTTCTCTCACTACTGTCAATCTTTCCCTTCTCTCTTCATTCGTATTATCTCTCTCTCTCTCTCTCTCTCTCTCTCTCTCTGCTCTCACTCCTTCATATTCCTCTCAACTTTCATATTCTCCCTCTTTTATTTCCTCTTTCCCGTTCCTCCTCTTGCTTCTCTTGTTCTCTCTCTTACATCTCTCTTTCTCCTCATACTCCTCTCCATTCTTTCATGCATCTCTCTCTCTCTCTCTCTCTCTCTCTCTCTCTCTCTCTCTTATCTGCTTTCACATTTCCGTTTACACAACAATTCTCTTATCCAAAACGAGAGACAAGGGGCGCGCGCGCGCACACACACACACACACACACACACACACACACACACACACAGGACCACGTGAGATCCTTCATATCAACACCCGAGGACGAGTTACTACACCACGTGAACACCACACCACCTGGTGTCTCCATGACCAGTCCAGGCCCGGGCCATCAACTGTAAACTATAATAATTTGTATGTTCAATCATTGTTCCTTCTCCTTTCAGTAATGAAAGCTTTTGTTAAACGACCCACCCACCCCACGTCTTTGTATGTAATAAGTCATTTTTGTCCAATGTATATTTTCAGCTTTCGGGCTGTCGACTTTTTCAATAAACCGTTAATAATAATAATAGTAATAATTATTATTATTATTATTATCATTTTATTATTACACACACACACACACACACACACACACACACACGAGATTCAAAATGCTGTTAATAAAGAGACCCAAACAATGCTTACAAACAAAGCTAGACTAACAAACAAGACATACACAAATTAAAAGCCCAGCTAAACAAAAACTTACAAACGAAGCCAAACAACGGAAAAAAAAATAGGTTCATCTAAATTAACGATTAACGATATGAAAATGACGATAAAAACAAACTAACAGACAGACAGACACAAGAACGAATAGATATCAGTTGCTATATATCCTTCGTATATACCATGGGGGGGGGGGGGGGATAAAAATAAACACATAGAAATAAGTAAAAAGTAATTCTCTCAACTATGACTGACAGACAGACTAAGCGACCTTTACGTGTTAACAACATATCCAGCCCTTTGTCATTTGATCATTGGAAAGAGTTTTAAAAGTCAGCAGAAACTACGAAAAAAAAGTTTACATTTAAGAGAAAATAAAAGTTTTGAACGTTGTAAATAAAAAAAACTGAAAGAATAATAAAAGCCTTATTTAAAATCTCAAGGTTCTTTGCTATTTAATTAAAGGAAGAAGTTTAAAATGCACAAAAATAGTTTCTTCCAATTTAATAGGAAATAAATGTTTTATGTGCGGTAAATTGGGAAAAATCGAAACTGTTTTAACATTCTAAGTTTCCAGGGCCTTTGTCATTTAAGGTCATTCAAGGGAAACTAAATAAAATACTGAAACTCAAATACAAAATACTACCCGGGTTTTTGTAAATCATTTAACTACAGGATAAAGTTAAAAAAGTCGACTAAAGCTAAAAAAAAAATACCGTAAGCTACTCATGTGAAAATAAAAGTTTATAAAGTAGACAATAGTTATGGAAAAAGCCTAACGCTACTTACGTGAAAATTCAAGAAAATAAAAGTTTAAAAAGTAAAAAAAAAAAAAAGTTGAAGAAAAAAATACCTCAGTGAAAAAAGTCTTCTGAAGCCGTCAATAAAAATGATTGAAAACACAAATTTAAAACAACACAACAAAATTCATTTCAACTACAGATCAATATTACATAGAACAAATAACAAAAGGTCAATTAAGAAAAAGGTCACCACCTCCCAATTTAACTTTAAAAAAATAATAAAAGACTGTGGATAAAACAACACCGGAACAAAACTTACAAAATACTAAATATAAAAGGTAAGAAGTTTAAAGGTTGACCAAAATACTAAATTTCTTGACATTTATTGAATAAACTTTAGTGATTTAAAAAAAAAAATTATATATAAAAAATTAAACTATAATACCGAACCAATAAAGACACACTGTTGAAAAAAAAAATATTGAAATACACTAAAAAAAAAAAAATGGCCCAAAAATAAGACGGTACTGTATATGGGATGGTTGGAAAATTAAATAAATTACTTATAAAAATGTCAAACAACAAAAAAATAAGAAAAAAAAAAGGTATAACTTACATTAAAATTACTCATAGATCTAACTACCAGTCATTTAAGATGAGTAATTATGGATAAGAAAAAAACGGAAAAACACCAAACACACAACAAACAATAAAACACCAAATACACAAAAACACCCAAAAAACACAAACAAAAAACACCAAATACACAAAAACACCCTTCCAGCTCCTCGCCAAGACTAACAAGGAAAACAAGTGGTGGAATACACTTAAGAAACACGGAGAGCTCGACCTCCTCTCCACTTAACAAAAGAGGAAGAAGATGAAGAAAAATAAAAGAGTTTTTAGGGAGAAAACTGAAGCAGAGACGCCTGGCAGCACTAGCAAGAGGGAGGGAGGGAGAAGGGAAGGAAGGAGAGGGAGGGAAAGGAAGGGGGGATGAACAACAGGAGGGAAGAAGACAGAGAGCAGGAGGAAGGAAGGGAGGGAGGGAAGAAAATATTGAGGGATGAAAGCAGGAAGGGAGAGAGGAAGGAACGAAGGAAGGAAGGAAGGAAGATTTAGGTACTTAATACACAGACAAACACGCTTCCCTCACTGTTTAAATCCGATCGGCTCGAAAAATTGTGGACGAGGGTGGAGGAGGCGAGGAACGTGCGCTGGCCAGGCCTGGCTAACTTAACCCGCCTCCTACTGTAGCTGTAAAAACACTTCCTTTCTGCACCAGCGTCCACCAATGAAATGATGTCGTCCCGTCCCTTTCCACCAATGGCATGGCTTCGTTCGTTCTTCCACCAATGGCATCACTCCTTTTTATTATTCCACCTAATGAATTAATTCGCTTCGACCTAACAACCACAACCTACAAAAAAAAAAACAACCACAATTACACCACATAGATTCATCACCCAATACACCTAATTAACTCAAAAGGTCAGCTGCTAATCCACAATCAATCACTTAAGGAAACAACAACAAACTTAGATTCACTTCCCTGTGTTTGTGACTCACTGTGAAAGGTCGTAATGTATAATGTATAAAACTATGCCTGGCTGTTACCTCACTATTCTCCACCATAACTACAATTTCCTCACTACTCACCATCACAAGTACAATTTCCTCAATCAATCTCTATCGTAACTACAATTTTCTCACACAAAATCTATGACAACCACAATTTCCCTCACCATTCCAACCACTATCCCTCATCTCTACAGCAACCACAATTCTCCTTAGTCTCCATCATAACCACAATTATTACAACCACCATCGCAACAACCACAATCACAATACCTCAACCACCACAACCACAATCCATTTATCTCAACCACAACTCATTTCAGCATCACGTCTTACATATGAGGTGTCAGGCGGCTACACCATCGCGACAGACAGACAGACAGACAGACAGACAACGCAGACAGACAGACAACGCAGACAGAGATAGACAGATAGACATATATATATAGAGATAAACAGACAGGTAACCAGATAGATAGAGACAGACAAACAGACAGACAGACAGTTTAACTAACGTGGGCCCTATTGCGGGTAGCCAACTTCACTCCTCGTCTTTCCCTTCTCTTTTCTTTCTTAACACTGATGGATGGAGCGGTAAGCAAATTAGGCACAAAGGGTAGGGAGGGAGGGGAGGGTAAGTGGGTTAAGGGGAGGGGTAAAGGGGGGGAGGAGAAGGGAGAAGTGAGGAGGGGAGGAGTAAATGGCAAGACAACGAAACTTAAACCAAACACCTTCAAGGAATGTACTGTAACACACACACACACACACACACACACACACACACACACACACACACACACACAGAGTATTACATGTTGACATAAATCTTTTCACCATATAATTCAGAGGTATTTATACACACAGCCAATCATATCGTTAGGTGAGTACTGGGGGATGTAATCATTGGCTGGGAGAGGTGTATTGATGTATAAACACAGAGCTTTCATGTTCAACCACGTGTATACAAGTTCCTACCCTATGTCTTTGTTCCCTCCGAGTCAATAAGAAATACGGATGAAATACAATAAGAATGGAAACGAATACAGGAAAAAAAATACGATAAAATAAGAAATAAATGTGAAAAAAAAGGACAAACGCAGAACTAGAGAGAGGAACCAGAAGGAAAACGGAAGGAAGAATGTCGAGGAAATATGCTGGTGTGTTATAGGAGACGCACTGAAATATGATGGATGTTTTGGGGGGTGGAGTGTGATGGTGGCATGTTTCGGTGAATATGTCTTGGTGAGGGGGAGGGAGAAGGTGATGGAGAGGAGAGGGAAGATGAGGAGGAAGAGAAGGTGAGGGGTGTAGGAAGGGGAACATAAGTAAGAGGTAAGGGAGGAGGAACGGGGTGTGGTATACATTTCAAAGGGTGTACCGACGACTCTCTACTAGATACCTTTAGACAATATTTCTCCACCCCAGACCCCACCCCTCCGCATCACACCCTTCCCGTTTTTCCCTAGTACAAGTGAACGAGTCCGCCGGGTACCTACCATGAACCCTTTTACCCTTGTCCCCAAGTGCATGTAAACCGGTCAAGATACAACTAACAACCCTCCCCTTATACTATAACCCTTATAAACAAGGTTGTGTGCCACGTAGATCTTTCTCCTTGTCCCCAAGTGCGTGTAAACAAACCTTCAAAGGGAAGAACCCCTTGCCCTTGTCACCTCAAGTGCTTGTAAACAGTCGTGGCAGCATGGAGGGTGAAGGAAGGGGGGTGGCGAGGTTGAGACGAGTGCAACGAGGGTGAGCAGGGGAAGGGGGAAGAGGGAAGGGGGAGTGGGGAAGGGGGAAGAGAAGCAGGGAGGAGGAGGAGGAGGTGAGACATTCAAGAGGGTGCTGGTGGTGACCCTGGGGTACACTGATCAACCTGTCCCGACCCTCAAGTAGACGTGATGGACGACACACACACACACACACACACACACAGTTACTTCTATTAATATTACCATTGTTACTGTCCCTATTGTCACTGTTGCTGTTGTCACTCAGATAGTCAATTGAACTAACACCATGACAACCTAGACATTTACGAGTCAACTCAGAATGTCAGTCACGTGGGTCAGACATTACGTATAACAGATAGGAGTCAGATAGCCCAGAGTGTCAGTCACGTGGGTCAGACATTACGTATTACAGATAGGAGTTAGATAGTCAGCCCAGGGAGTCATCACGTGGGTCAAAATTCACAGGACAGGAAACAAGATATTTGTGAACCAGGTGTAATGTTATGAACCAGTCAATGAGAATATGTTACATTATATCAAATTGCCTCACACCGGATAATATAATCACACCATTAAAGGCACCTGGTCGTAGAGATACCATGGTAGATCAACCCAACCAAACCTAACCTAACCAAACCCAACCCAACCTAACCCAACCCAACCTAACCCAACCCAACCTAACCCAACCTAACCTAACCCAACCTTTCCTTACCTAACCTAACCTTGATCTTAATTAGCGTTAATTCCGGGTGTCACTCCAACTCCTTCCCGCTTTCTCTCTGCCCCCTTCCTTCATCCCCCTCCCCATCCCTTCCCTCCTCCTCCCTTCACCCCTGGACTTCTTCCACCCCCTATAACTCCCGTCCCTTCCCTATCTCCCTCCTCCCCTCATTCCACCGTCCTATAACTCCGTCCCACTCCCTATCTCTCCCCCTAACTCCTGCTCCCTCCCTATCTCTCCCCAACTACCCCAACTCCCGCCCCTGCCTATCCCCTCCCCTAACTTCCATCCCCCCCTATCCCCTCCCCTCTTTCCACCCCCCTCCCCTCAAACTAAACTAAAAGTATAAAGTGGTGACTGTAAAGAAAATCATCCAGTCAACGTAGGGGTAACTGACCTACCTGTACCATGACGTCATCGCTCATTACCGTCAAGAGGCTGGACACGTACCTGTGGGGGCGAGAAGAAATGGGGTTAATTACTCTCTCTCTCTCTCTCTCTCTCTCTCTCTCTCTCTCTCTCTCTCTCCTTTACATCACACCTCTCTTGCCCCTCACCACTCCTCTCTTGCCCCTCCCCACTCCTCTCTTGCCCCTCCCCACTCCTCTCTTGCCCCTCACCACTCCTCTCTTGCCCCTCCCCACTCCTCTCTTGCCCCTCCCCACTCCTCTCTTGCCCCTCCCCACTCCTCTCTTGCCCCTCACCATCCCCTCAGTAGGCGAATAATGATCTTTTTTCGCCATGATGGATGAGGCATTTGGGACATGCCCCCCCCCCCCCTTTACACGTCACTTCGGGGAAGGGGGGGGGGGGGAGATGGAAGGGGGTTGGTCAAGGAGGTGAACGAGGAGGAGATAGGAGAAGAGGAGACAGAAGGAGAAGAGGAGACAGAAGGAGAAGAGAAGAGAAGATAGAAGAAGAGGAGATAGAAGGAGAAGAGAAGGAGAAGAGAAGAAAATAAAAGGAAAATAAGAAGATATATACGAATATAAAGAATAGAAGAGGAAGAGGGATGTATCATGAGGAGAAGTGGAGAAGGTAGAAGGAAGAGAAATAGAAGAAGTAAAAGGAGAAGGAGGAGGAGAGGAGACATGCAAGAAGATGGAGAGAATAATGAATCACGCCATGACCCCAGCCACCCCCAATAACGACTGGCACAATCACACAATCACGACTGACACAATCACACAATCACGACTGACACAATCACACAATCTTATATACTAATCTGACATTCTCAAGCCAATACAGAATTCTGACAATACTTCATAAGGTGCGAGACCAAACTGACATTATATCACACACTAATGCAATATTCTGACAATCACTTCAGTGCACTTAAAATAAAAACTGTAAATTCGGTAAAACATAACAAAACGACTATCTGGAATGGAGAGGAGGAGGAGGAGTCTAGCTGGAGGAAGAGGAGTCTAGCTGGAGGAGGAGGAGTCTAGCTGGAGGAAGAGGAGTCTAACTGGAGGAAGAGGAGTCTAACTGGAGGAAGAGGAGGAGTCTAGCTGGGCACCTTACCAAATACTACACCAAAAGGCTCGAGCAGGTAATTACAGACACACTTGACATTTCACACCAACTGATCACATATTTAAATGACCTTTCCAGGGTAATCAGAAGAATGGTCGACCTTTAACTGACCAGTAATAGCCCCAAATTGACCACCCAGAAAAACACATTTATATCCAGTATATGTAAGAGAGAGAGATACACCCCGTCTACAACACCCGAGAGAACTTATGTTGTTGACTTTCATGGGGTTAAATAATTCTCCTATTAGGTTCTCAGTCTCCCTTAAATGTTGACTTTTAGGGGTAAGATAACTCAGTGCCATTAAGCAACCTCATTACTGACTTATAAGGGGGTAGAAGAAACCTCTTTGAAACCCCTAGATACAGGTGTAGTTCAGGTTGTTTACTTTCCGGGGGAGAGGGGGGGAGTCAGTTTTGAATACCCCCCCTCCCCTCTAATTCAAAGGGACCCCCCTTCCCCCAGGTTGTTGACTCCCAAGATCACACACGTTCTGGGGCGATTAATGATGGATGGTGGAAGGAAGTTTTCGTGAAAAGCTTCGAAACTCCTGGCTCCGATTTGCTTCACGTGAGGCTTCCAAACTCATGATACAGTACTTGCGGGGATACTAACCCTCCCCCTACCCCCTCCCCACTAACTCGCTTTACCCAAAGTTTATATATAAACGCTTCTCGCAACTGTTTGTGTGAGGCTTCGAATTCATCGTTCAATCCGCGCGAAGCATTTTGAACAGAACTTACTGGAGAGGGGGAATGTAATTTGATACGCTTCAAAGATGTTAACGTACACCGCATAAAAGAATTGCCAAGTAACACCTTCTTGTACTTTATGAAATACATGTCCTTTATCCTCCACGTACAGTGTGTTCAAAGCATCCCCTTCCATGTACATACCTTGTATTCCAGGGTATTTTTGGCTAGGTATTTATTTCCACGTTAGTTCGGTATGGTAGGTACTTGGGAAGAATCACAACATGAATAAATAATCTGTTGAAATCCAACCCGACATTAATAAGATTCAGTCTCTTACTGTGGGTTCAACTTACAGGTCTTTTAATGTAGCGCACCGTGTTAGGTATGCTGCTGCAGCCAGGACGGTTTTATAATGTCTTGGGAGGTTTACTGTGAAGAGATTAGCCGAGGAGTTTCAGCGGGTGAATGGTGTTATGTACAGTGGTCCGCGCGTGGCTGCCCTCCCCCCGGGGCGCATTAACCTTCAACGCACGGATGCTCATGTGGACCCTTACCACTTAGGGGAAACGACCTTCGGGCCAGGAGAAAACGCAGCACGTACACAAGAATACGCAAAGTGTGTACCTAAGAATACATCAAGTGTGTGTATATAAGAATCCGCAGTGTGTACATAAAAAAAACGTCAAGTGTGTGTACCTAAACATACGCCAAGTTTGTGCACAAAAGCATGCGTTCAGTATGTGTACATACGTATACGGACGTGCACATGTGTACCCAACCACATAATCGTAGGATCAACAGGGACAAAAAATGCGCATAAAAACATGGCATCAATAATGCACCTAGACTACCTTAAAGATACGCGTTCAATCGTCCGGGATAACAGGGGCAGGAGTTCACCATAGGAGTGTTTGCGCGTCTAAAATTCGATCACATGAAGCCGTAATTACTCGCGAAACCTAAGTGTTGGTGATCGTGAAAGACAAGACCTGAAGTATATCTAACGTTCGTACCCAGAGAGGAAGGGAGAACGTTCATGAGCGATGATAAGAGGAAAGTAAACTCCCCCTGTTGATGAAAGGGGACGTAAGAACGGGTATTTTTAGAGAGTGAGTGAAAGGCAAACGTTCCCAATGACGTGTGAGGGATAGGAACGTTCATGAGCTAGATTACGAGGAAGATAAACGTTCCTAACGATGAAGGTGTAGATCCGACAACGTTGTTCAGCGATGACAGGAGAAAGACGAACGTTCCTTCCGATGATAAAGAGACAAGAAAACGTTCTCGACGATGATGAAGGACTCGACGAACGATTTCGGGAATGACAAGATAAATAGAAACGTTCCTAATGTTTGTGGCTGAAATATGACACACGAAAACGTTGTCAAAAAACATTACAGCATTCATATATAAACAAACAACCCAATCTTTTAAAACACAAACATCACAGCCTCCCTACAACACAAACATCACAGCCTCCCTACAACACAAACATCACACTGTCCCTACAACACAAACATCACACTGTCCCTACAACACAAACAACACAGCCTCCCTACAACACAAACATCACAGCGTCCCTACAACACAAACATCACAGCGTCCCTACAACACAAACATCGTATAACTTCAATAGATGTATTCTCCTTTAAGATGCGTGCACTATGGCATCAGCTGGGAGACGGGAGGCTGTGCGTGATTGACAGACCAGCAGCTGAATTCTCCCGAGGTTGTTGTGTTGGTGGTGAAAGATGGTGGTAAGGGGGAGAGGTGGTGGTGAGAGGTGGTGGTGAGAGGTGGTGGGTGGTGGTGAGGGGTGAGAGATGATGGTGAAGGTGGTGGTGAGGGGTGAGAGACGATGGTGAAGGTGGTGGTGAGGGTGGTAGTGGTGAGGGTGGTGAGATGGAGGTGAAAGACGGAGGGGAGTGATGGTGGGGAGAGGTGGTGTTGGTGAAGGGAGATGGAGAAAACAGGAGGAATTGAGGAGGAAGAAGGAGACAGCATGTGGTGAGGGAGAGGGAGGAGACAGGTAGAGACGTAAGGAGGAGAAGAAAGAAAATGTAAGGAGAGGGAGGAGGAAAAAGGGTGTAGGGAGGAGGAAGGGAGGGGGGGGGAGGTAGTAGTAGTAAGGGAGATTAAAGAAAAAGTAGAAAAGAGCAAAGGGGGAGGAGAATGAACAGAAGAGGAGTGGGAGGGGGAGGAAGAAAGAGAGAGAGAGAGAGAGAGGGGGGAGGGGAGAGAGGATGGATAGAAACTGAGGAATGATACCCCCTCCTCCCCCTCCCCCCCCTCCGTTGAATATTTCAGCCGCGGAGGTGGAGAGGTGGGTAGGAGGTGGGGAGACAGGTGAGGGAGGTGGGGGCAACAGCAGCGTCTCTCCCGGCCTCTACATAAAAAATAACATCTTCTCTCACACTTCCATCACCCTCCTCGCTCCTGACGGCTTTACACATCACATCACCAATCATCAAAACCATATATAAACTCTAATATCAACTTTTTAAACAATATCTAAGGTTAGGTTAGGTTAGGTCCGAATTAAAAAAAAATAATAATAATTAAATAAAAGTTCAAACAGAATTCTTTATAGCCATCGTGTGTTCCCAATCCCCGTCTCCCTCGCCTGTAATTACCTGATGCCATTTACAAACCTTAAGGGTCACCATTAACAAATAATTTCGTTTAAAAGCCTTCAACACAGGTACAGTAGCTGAAACAACTATCTGTGCAGACTTTGTGGGAAACAATACGAGACCATGGACGATAATTATTGGTATATGAGGGCTGTCACTAGTCACACGTAAAATTTCGGAGCATATCGACCCCCACCTGAACAGATTAGTTGTTTTGGCTACTGTACCTCAAATTCCTCGTTAATTACTAGATCACTGAGAAACCTTCGTCATGATGTTCAGGCCAGAGGAGAAAACGAACAAATAAATGAGAAAAGAAAATGATAGAATAAAACAAATGAAAGTCGTTCATAAATATCACCCTCTACACTGTGATTGACACTGACGCCGACACTATGATTACTGGCACTGTTTTGTTTCAAGGATTATCTTAACTACTACTGAACTGTTGTTTTTTTTTACACAGGTAGTTATTTTCCAACGAGCTTTGTACTTATTGATAAAGGTCAGTTTCTAACATAGGTAATGACTTTCCTGATCTGGGATGAATTTAATCTAGTTTAATCCAATCTACAAAAAATTATACACCTATAATTTAAGGATTTCATTAATGCTAAAATTATCTAATCTCATCAAAATAAACTGGTATAAATTTTTTTTTCTCGATTAGTGACTCCCTATAATTTTTTTTTTTTAGAATTTTGACTCAGTTATAATGAATTTGTTGTTTAATTTAGAACTATGGATTTCTTCTTTTGGTATATTTTCATTATAATACAAAAGACCCCCCCCCCCTCTCTCCTCTACGCCAGCTATGCCCCGTTCGCCAGCTCTGCCCCGTTCGCCAGCTCTGCCCCGTTCATCAGCTCAGGGTCAAAACTCATCCCATAAAATCCTCTGCATCAGCACTACGTCACTCATCTACATACCCAACGTCACTCCTCTATAAAGCCGTCACTCATCCACGCACCTATCACTCATCTACAGACACCCCGCGCCTCTTGTCCACACACCCCACGTTATTCACTACACACACTACGTCACTCACCCACGTCACTCATCTACACACCTGTCACTCATCTACACACTCTACGTCACTCACCCACACAGTCATGTCAACCATCTACACACCCACGTCACTCATCTACACACCTGTTACTCATCTACACACCCCGCGTCACTCATCTACACACCCTGAGTCACTCATCCACACACCCACGTCACTCATCCACACACCCCGCTTCACTCATCCACACACCCCGCTTCACTTGTCCACACACCACACGTCACTCATCCACATACCCACGTCACTCATCCACATACCCACGTCACTCATCCACACACATTACTTGAATCAGGTGGCGTAAAATTTCGTTGTTTATGCAAGAGGAAGGATACAGTGTGTGTGTGTGTGTGTGTGTGTGTGTGTGTGTGTGTGCACTATACTAACAACCATGTCTGTGACTTCGTGTACGTTTATGTATGACCGTGCGTTCAGGTATGAATATGAGCGTGTAATTGCGCCAAGGTACACCTTTAAGTATGCGCTGATATACATACAGGTGTGCAAGGTTGTATTAAAGCGTGTCTGTACGATTTTGTCTCTCAACCACACCCTCTTCCGCTCCCACACACACTCACACACCCAACATCCCTCTCACACACCCAACATCCCTCTCACACACCCAACATCCCTCTCACACACCCAACATCCCTCTCACAAACCCAACATCCCTCTCACAAACCCAACATCCCTCTCACACACCCAACATCCCTCTCACACACCCAACATCCCTCTCACACACCCAACATCCCTCTCACACACCCAACATCCCTCTCACACACTCACTCTCCGCAAACCTCTAATACAATCCTTACTCTCCTCCCACACACTTTCCACACATGCACACACACACTTCCCACACTCCCCTAACCCCCCCCCCCACCCCTCTCACACACTAAACACACTCTTCTCACACACACCAACACACCCGACACACTCTCACAGACGCATGCATCCTGGTACACAAACCTGGCAGTGATGTCAACGGGTCGACAAAAACTTGACCATCCTATAGGACCTCCACCCAGTATCCTTGTGTCCTACACCTCACTCTCCTCTTCTTTATATTAACTAGATAGGAGTAAGAGGAGATGGTGGTAGGTGATGGTGAATGGTGGTAGGTAGTGGTGAGTGATGGTGGTAGTGGTAGATGGTAAGTAGTGATGATGGTGGGTAGGAAGTGGTGATTTACCTACCTACCTACAGACAGACTTCACCTCTCATGACCCCACACCCCTCCAGGTAGAGCAACACCTTCTCTCGGGCAACACAGGTAAGTCTTGGGAAGTTAAAAGCGAAATTGAGCCAGAGAGTTTGTTTGATGATTTTAAAAGCTCTCATCCAAGTATACTCATTAATAAAACCTTTGGTATTAAGGCTTTGTAACCAACCCCCATCCCCTCCTACTTCCTCCTCTCCTCCTCCTCCCTCCTCTCCTCCTTCTCCCTCCTCTTTCCTTCCTCCTCTCTCCTCCTTCTCCTCCCTCCTCTCTCCTTCCTCCTCTCTCCTCCCTCCTCTCTTACTCATCCCTCTCTCCTTCTCCTCCCTCCTCTCTCCTTCCTCCTCCCTCCTCTCTCCTTCCTCATCCCTCCCTCCTCTCTCCTTCTCCTCCCTCCTTCCTCCTCCCGCCCTTCTCTTCACCTACAGCATCAAGACTGTCCATCACATTAATTATATAAAACAAAACTATTAATACCAGATTTAAATGTCTCTTTCTCTCTATGATATTTAATGACCTCAATTAGCGTACACGGCTGAAGCTGTCAGTTATGGTAATTAACAATTAGTGTAGATATTTAGGTGTAATTAGAATGTATACTGTGTTTCGTTAACGTGGTGCAAATTCAGGATAAAATGGAAGGGGTTTAACCTACCCTCCCCTTTACGTCTACCCTTTCTTTCCCCCTTTCCCCGTATTTACTCTCTCCTCCCTTACCTCTCTCTCTCCCCATCTTCCCCTCCTCTCTCCTCTCTTCCCGATTAGCTTAAATTTCGCTTTTATCAATAAACAAATAATTTATTTTACTAATATTAGCGCTCACACACACACACACACACACACACACACACACACACACAGCTTGCGCCTACGACAAACCAGTTAATCAAGGTTTAAAATTGCCTAACGTGCTTTTGAAATTTAATAATAGTGTAAGTGATGAAACAGCTAATTGGGAATGCGTATTTGTGGGGGGAGAGAGGGGAGGGGGGGAGGGGTATTTACAAGCCAATCCAATTATACTAGGGAGAGAACCCGTGTGTGTGTGTGTGTGTGTGTGTGTGTGTGTGTATGGAAAAACATTTAATTTACTTATTTACTCTACTCTCTCTCCCTCACCTCTCCTCCGACTATCTCTTACCCCTGCCCCGACTATCTCTCACCCCTGCCCCGACTATCTCTCACCCCTGCCCCGACTATCTCTCACCCCTCCCCTGACTATCTCTCACCCCTCCCCTACTGTACAATCCCCCCCTCAGTCGTCAAGGAAATTCAATTTTTATATTCACAGTGACTACAAATGAATGCAAATAAGGACGACCACTGCGAACCACACACTATGTAACCACGACACACACTATGAAGCCACGACACTATGTAGACACGACAATACACTATGTATCCATGACATACTGGATATATTGTCCATTAAATCTTGAAAAATATAATATCCATGTACAGAACTCACTACATAACACCAAATACAAACACTAAAAAAAATACCAAAAAATACAAAAACAAATATGTAACGCACAATTAAAACAATATAAATTTAGAAATGCAATTACAAGAACAATTGTTTCAGGGTTTGCAAAATTTAAGTAAAGCCAAAATGCCACAACTTAACAACAACTAAAAAATATAATAGAAAACTGGTACAAAATCACCAGACTGTAAAATTCCATTTATATCCTAAAATCCCAAATAAATCCACATGAAAAAATCCCTTTAGACTAATATAATAATATCCCAAACGAAAAATAAAATCCCCTTAAAAAAAACGTAAAAAATCCACGGTTTTAAAACTCAACTTATAATAAAATAAAAAATAAAAAAATCCCAGAATCCCAAAATATTCCAAACAAAACAAAAAATAAATAAATAAATATAAAATCATCGACCAAAATCCCACAAAAGTAAAAGTAAAGAAAAGTAGTGGATCAGTGACGTCTTTCTTGTCAATTAAGTAACAACCAACCAGGCATAAAATTAAATTCTCATCATTCATATTTTCCTTCATATTTTTTCGCTTTTTTATATACTTTATGGGGTGGGGGGATGAAGGGGTTGGTGGGGGTGAGGAGGGGTTGGTGGGGGTGAGGAGGGGTTGGTGGGGGGATGAGGAGGGGTTGGTGGGGGGATGAAGAGGGGTTGGTGGGGGATGAGGGGGTTGGTGGGGGATGAGGGGGTTGGTGGGGGGGATGAGGGGTTGGTGGGGGGATGAGGAGGGGTTGGTGGGGGTGAGGAGAGGGTGGTGGGAGTGAGGAGGGGTTGGTGGGGGATGAGGGGGTTGGTGGGGGTGAGGAGGGGTTGGTGGGGGTGATGGGGGTTGGTGGGGGTGAGGAGGGGGTGGTGAAGGAGAAAGAGGGAGGAAGGATGAAGGAGAGGGAGGAAGGATGAAGGAGAGGGAGGAAGGATGGAGGAGAGGGAGGAAGGAGAGGGAGAAGAATGGGAGGAAGGATGAAGGAGCGGGAGGAAGGATGAAGTAGCGGGAGGAAGGAGGGGGAAGAAAAGGAGGAAGAAGAGTGGAAGGAAAGGTGAGAGAAAGACGGAGAGAGGAGAGGAGGGATTCTTGTGCCTCCATTCTCTCATTCCCAGAATTAAATCAACTCTATATGATAATGTTATTTGTCTAAGTATCTCCGACATCTCCCCCCTCACCCTACCCCCTCCCCTCCCTCACCCTACCCCCTCCCTCACCCCCTCCCCTCCCTCACCTTACCCCCTCCCTCACCACCATTACCTTAATACTAAAATCCGAAGGTAGATTTAATTATTTTTTAACAGGAGTGTAACAGGTGTGCGGGAGGAGCTAACAGGTGTGTACGAGGTATGGGAGAGGGATGAGACAGATTTGAAAGGTATGTAACAGGTGTGTGGAAGGTATGGGAGAGGTATGAGACAGGTTTGAAAGGTGTGTAAACAGGTGTGTGGGTGGTATGAAACAGGTGTGCGAAAGGTTTGGAAGGTGTGTGGGAGGTGCAGAAGGTAAGTAGTATAGCAGACTCATTAAAACAGAACTCTCAAACTTAACCACATTAAGATCCCCCCCCCCCCCCCAAAAAAAAAAAAAAAATAAAAATAATAAATAAAAAATAAATAAAAAAAAACACTCAAGTGAGAAATGTTTTATGTATCAGGGCTGAGCCAATTTATACAATAAATAATGTAGTAACCAAGAATAAAAGAGGCCGATAATTATTTATATTGGATGATTTTCTTTACCCCACACACCTACACCACGAACGAACGAAGAATTGTTGCCCCCAGTGTAACGAGGATGGCCGGCTCAAGGGCCACCTAGGCATAATTTTTTTTTTAAGGTGTAGAAGCTGTCGCCAACACAACAACCATACCCAAAGTTAACGAGTTGCATGACCCAGTGTCGAGGAATAGTCCGAGAAGACCGGACAACTTGCCAACTGCACTGGCTAACCATTACCCCGGAATACGATCCGCAAATCGATTAACATTCAGGTTTCCAATTACTGCTGGGTAGACAGAGGCAAATGGCGTAAAGAAACTTGCCCATAGTTTCACCCTGCCCTGGGATCGAACCCGTGTCCGCTCGCTTGCGAGGCGAGCCTGCTGACCATTACACCACAGGTCGCTTCACACACACACACACACACACACACACACAACCACCCCCATTCCATCACATTATCCCCCCCCCCCCGACGTAAAATTAATCTCTCATTTTAACCCACAAACTGGCATAATAGACCCAAACTCCAGGGACGAGATAAAAAAAAAGTATACAAAAAAATTTCATAAAATAAATGTTAAAAAAGTGATAAAAAACAAGCTGGTTAATTAACACTCCCATCCTCACGTCACTAACACGACCCCCCAAAAAACTGTCCAAAAAAGAATATTGATAAAAGTGACGCAGAATAATGGTGGATGATCTTCGTGTGTTGGGACCTGTGACGTCATGGGTTATTTAGGAGTAAAATAGTAGAGGTTCGGTGAAATTTTTGTGGGATAAAAAAAATTATGAATGATTAGGGGGAGGGAGGGAGGGAGGGAAGGAGGGGGGAGGGAGGGAGGGAGGAGAATTAGGAGAGAGAGGGAAGAGTTAGGAGGATAGAGGGAAGGAGAAAAGGAAGGAGAAAAAGAGGAAAGGGGAGACAGGATTATAGGGAAAGGATAGAGAGGAGAGTGGGATGGAGAGAGGGATCAGTGGCTAGGAGAGAGGGAATCTTAATGGGTGTGTGTGTGGGGGGGGGGGGTGTGTGTGGGGGGGGTGTGTGGGTGTGCGTGCGTGCTTGTGTGTGTGTGTGTGTTAGGTTCCTTGTGTCATAAGGTTCGTGTCAAAACATCGATATTACGAGTGTCATGAGACGTGACACACTGTAGAAAGCAGCGACACCTACCCACCCCCACTCACCCTCCTAGATACTTAACACCATGACACTTAATAATCAAACAACCATCCACACACTGAAACAAGCCACCCACTCACCCACCCACACACGCACTTAACCATACGCCTACGCATACATTTAAACACACACCTACCCACACACTAAAACACCCACACCCACCCACACGCCTACTACAAAATATGTCCACAATACGAAATTTTTTGCTCTAATTTAACACCAGTTTATTCGGTACACTGTTCAATGCTCACCTGATACAGTCTAGCCTGGGCCACTAAAATCGTCGCCTGGGCCACTGAAATCGTCCTCTGGGCCACTAAAATCGTCGCCTGGGCCACTGAAATCGTCCTCTGGGCCACAAAAATCGTCGCACGGGCCACTAAAATCGTCCTCTGGGCCACTAAAATCGTCGCCTGGGCCACTGAATCCGTCGCCTGGGCCACTGAATCCGTCGCCTGGGCCACTAAAATCATCTTGTAAAAACCGCTGGATGGCCGAAACGATAATAATACCCAATACGGTAAAACTAAAGAAAACATCAAAAAAGCAGCAGGGGTAAGGCGAAGTGGCGACACTTGTGCTGCCGTCTGGCGTGTCAAACGTCAACAAGGAGCTGCTACTCGGGAAGGACCAAATGACTCACGACTTCCTCAATACAACACCACCTGTTAACACCTCGTAATAATTCACCCTTCTATACTATTGAACGTCTACATTCATACACATTCTTTAGGGTAAAATTTTCCCTTACATGGTACAAAGTTTACGTAGGTAGTTAATTAATAAAAAAATCGGAGTGTAATTCTGGAAACATTTGGGGCCGTTTTCTTTGTCGTTCACCGCAAATCAGCCACATTGGATCACCTGAGGATTAGACACCCCAGCTTTATTCTACCTGAACGCTAATCTAACCTGACAAACTAACCCGACCAAGTAGCGTTAGGGTTATTATTCCTCAGGTGAAATAAGGTGGGGTGTCTAATATGCAGGTGATTCATTGCGTTCCTACATCTTACGAGGAAAATTTTACATACGAACCTTTGTGAATAAGTGCAGACTTTTTTTCCCAGTTCCACGTCATTCACTCTTACGATTAAAAGTACTTCACCTTAGTTAATTAAAATACAATCATTGTTATTACTTACTGTATGGTGATATACGGAAATGCAGGTGCAGGTATATTTACAGGCACAGATCCATCCATCCATCCATCCATCCACCTTCTTTATCCATCCATCCATTCATCCACTTTATTTATCCAACTAGGCATCCACCTTTATTTCATGCCACTCACGTATCCACCCTTCTTATCCATTACCACCTTCGACTTTTATTATACACCACAATCCACTATCCTCATCCACTCACTGCCTTCGTCCACGAACATCCACTATCCTCACCCATCAACATCCACCGTTCCCAACCACCATCACCTACAAATCCTCATCCACTACACTATCCTCCTACCTATCATCATCCTCTATCCTTATCCACCACCATCCAGCTCTGCCATCCACCCCCATTTCCCTCCTCTCTCTCTCTCTCTCTCTCTACGTCACTTCCCCTTCCCATCTTCCCTCACATTCTTTCACTGCGTCACCCCTTCTCCCTCCCACCCTTCCCCCCTTCTAAGCAACAGCCGGTCGCCCTATCACTTACTGAAGTTGTGGTGGCTCATTTCGCCTGTCCTAGTTAAGAAGTGTGTGTGTGTGTGTGTGTGTGAAAAGCTGATATCACACACACACACACACACACACACACACACACACACACACACACACACACACACACACACACACACCTTATCAAGTGTTCAAGAAGGGCAAAAGAGACGAAGGAGTTATATGAAGGAGGTGACATGAGACACAGACAAGCTTATGGGAGATGATGAGGTCATGAAGCCAGACATGTTGGGTGATGAATCTTCCAATGTGGCCAGAGAGGGGGGGGGGGAGGCAGAGGGGGAGGAAGAAGGGAAGGAGGAGGAAGGGAAGGAGGAAGAGAAGGACAAAGGTAAGGAGGGAGAGAAGGACGAAGATGAGGAGGGAGAGAAGGGCGAAGGAGAGGAGGGAGAGAAGGACGAAGGGGAGGAGGAGAATCAGAAAGGGAAAACCAGCAAGACTTCACAAGGGAGGAGGAAGAGGTGAAGGAGGAGGAGGAGAAGGGAAAGACCAACAATATCCACAAACGAGAAGAAGAAGGAGAGGAAGAAGGAGATAATCACATAGAAGGTGAAGGAGGGGGAGGAGGAGGAGGAGGAGGAGCAGAGGAGGAAGTAGGGAGAACAAGAATAAAATAACGGAATAAGAAAGAATGAAGACAATATGTGGGAGGGACAAAAGGAAAGAATATGTATGTATGTATGTATGTATGTATGTATGTATGTATGTATGTATGTATGTGTTGTTGTCGAAGTGTAAGTAATCGAGAGGTAGTAGGTTCTCTGACAGACAACACAGTGATGACACAACCAAACTTTCAGACTTGGCACAAGATTGCAGCAGTGTTAGGGACCCGGTCAAGTCTGAATACTTGTAGTGTAGTTGACGATGTCCCGGGGTAAAGGGAGAGGGGCCGCGTTCACTCTGGGTTTTAGGAAGGTGGATGCGTTCACTCTGGGTTTAAGGAAGGTGGATACGTTCTCTCTGGGTTTAAGGAAGGTGGATGCGTTCTCTCTGGGTTTAAGGAAGGTGGATACGTTCTCTCTGGGTTTAAGATGAAGTGAATGCGTTCACTCTGGGTTTAAGGAAGGTGGATGCGTTCACTCTGGGTTTAAGGAAGGTGGATGCGTTCACTCTGGGTTTAAGGAAGGTGGGTACGTTCACTCTGGGTTTAAGGAAGGTGCATGCGTTCACTCTGGGTTTAAGGAAGGTGGATGCGTTCACTCTAGGTTTAAGATGAAGTGGATGCGTTCACTCCAGGTTTAAAGAGAGTTGCCGCGTTCATTCTCCAGAAAATAAAATAAAACATGATTACGAGTAAATGAAAGGAAAACGTGGGTGAATGTATGACTGCGTTCACCGAGTCAGGCATTAGAGCGCACATAAACTGAACGGAGAGATTGCGTTCACTGAGGTTGACAAGAGAGAAGAAAAATGAAGAGAAACTAAAACACTCACGACACGGCCAAGAATTGAACTCATAAGATGGTGATGAGTGTGTGTATTGGGGAGGGGCAGGGGTTGGGGAGGGGCAAAGAGGGGTGGGTGGGGGGAAAAGGGGCAGGAGAGGGGGAAGAGGGGCAGGAGAGGGGGAGGGGGAAGAGAATGGAGGAGGAGAGTTTGAGGATGGAATGGGAAGGAAGGGAGATTTTTTGCGGAGGGAAGGGGGGATGGGGGAGGAGAGGAGGGGTGGTGAGGAGTGGACAGTCTGAAAAGAAAAGGATTAAGAATGAAGGGGAGGGGGAGGAAAGGAAGGGGGAGGAGGGAAAGGGGGGAGAAGGGAAGGGTTATGACGGGTTATAATACGTTCAGATCAGATGGTGTGTTGACGGGTCCGGTGACGTAAGCAAGCTGTGAGACAGAGAACAGCTGGTTATAGAAGGGAATATGACCTCAGAGGTGACAGAACAGCTGGTTAAATTAAATTCCTATAGGAGAAAAGAACAGCTGGTTATTTACGGGAACATGATCTGTGAAGTGACAGAACAGCTGGTAATTTCAAGATTCCGGTATACTACGAGACCACAGCTGGTTCTCAGAAGGCGAAGACTACGTGGAGACACAGCTGGTTATCAGAAGACCAACTGGAGATATAGACAGCTGGTTATCGAAGATCACACGAGTAACACCCCACAAAAAGTCTTCACGACACAACTTTAACAATAATAACACGGCCGGGGAGAGGTCTGACTCCGGGAGGATCTTGTGGTCTCTCTCTCTCTCTCTCTCTCTCTCTCTCTCTCTCTCTCTCTCTCTCACAAACACACAAGAATATGAGTGATCAGGTGTTATGGACAGCCACTACGCCAGACGCACCTTCGCTAGCCTTCTCTTGTTACTACATCGTAAACACTTCCACCTAACACATAACACACCCCCCCCCCCCCACACACACACACACAAACACGCCTTCACATACACCGCAATCCGTCGACACAGTTTAAAGCTTGAAGAATGAAGCTGATGAATGCAGTTTAAACTAGCAATGAAGCTGTCGAAAGCACCGGAGTTCAAAGCTTAACTAATGAGACTAACACGCAAACACATTCAAGCAAATACCTGTACAAGCTTAAACAAACACATGCACAGAGTAAAGCTTAAACGTCGGGTGTGTGTGTCTCTCTCTCTCTCCTCCTTGATGCTGTCTCACTAAGCCGCCGCGCGCCAGCTTAGTGCCACAGCAGCTGGACGAAGTGCAAGATTTTCACCCGCTACGATACGTTTCTTCTCAACTGGATTAAAAAAAAAAAATCCCTAAGCCGTTCTGGAGTCGGTGAGTAATAGGCTTTACCCCGAGTGACGATAGACTCATGTGCACAAGATTTCCATTTTTTTTTTTTGTGTGTGTGTGTGTGTTAAAGGGGTAAACATATTATGGGGGTAATAATTTTATGGGAATAGTTCTCTGAGTGTAAGTTCCATTGAGTAGTTTACACACACACACACACACACACACACACACACACACACACCTCTTACGCACAAACTTACATAAATACCTACGTGTCCACAACACATAAACGCACATCCTTGGGTTCACCTGCATACAAATTAGCTCACCTGACCATATGGAGTGTGTGGAGTGGTGTGTGTGTGTGTGTATACTTATGAAACATGCTCGTGTGTATTATCAAGAAGCATAAAAAACTAACTGAGGTCTGACAGAGCATAATCAACATACACTCATATGACATAATTCACCGGTGCCCTTAAAAAGCATAATTCATAATACCCAAATGAAACAATCCTTATACCCTGAGCAAGCATAATGAACTCGTGGTGGAGCATAATTCATACACCCAGAAGAAACATAATAAACTACTTGGAGGCCAGATCTAAGCATAATGACCCCTAACACATTATTCTGGAGGCCCTGATGAAGCATAACCCATATACTTAATGGGGGGGCCCTGATGAAGCATAATCCATACACCTAGATGAAGCATAATCCATGTACCCTGATGAAGCATAATCCATACACCCAGATATCCCATAAGACTCTATTTAGTCGGGGGACAGAATGAAGCATAATTCATGTACCCTGATGAAGCATAATATCTCGCATGTAGGTCCCAGCTCCGTCTAGTGGCTGTGGGCTGGCCGAACCATGATTGCTCAACTCAGTAACGAGTGTTTTGCATGACCCACACGCAGGCAAGCAGGCAGGCAGGCAGGCAGGCACAGGATAGCGCGCATTGCCAGGGTCCAATACTTTCACCATCCGCCCAGCTATCACCCCCACCCCCCTACCCACCCAACCACACGTTACGGGGGTGGGGGGGGGGGGGAAGGAAGAAGAGGGGGAGGTGGTAGACTAAACAGATTGAAAACAGTGAAGAATAATAATAAAAAAACCCAATAATAATAATAATAGTAATAATAAGCAAAACGAAAACAAGATTAGTTAATAAGATAATCCAGAATAACATCATCATTAGAGATAAGACAGATGAGCCAATTAGATCATTATTACGTCTGTTGATGATGAAACCCGGATGATTTGTGAAGAGTAACAATGATGATTATAATACTCTCTCTCTCTCTCTCTCTCTCTCTCTCTCTCTCTCAAATCCTCAAGACCATTTTACTCTCAATTAAATATAAATACCAAACACATTATAAGAGCTTTGATGTAGAGCCAACTGGTGTGAGGTGAGGGGGGAGAGGGAGGGGGGAAGAGGGAGGGGGGAAGAGGGAGGGGGGGGAAAGAGGGATTTTTCATTTAGGTAATCCCTCAGGAGCTGTGCAATTATGAGATAGTAATCGTTTTGAGAGAGAGAGAGAGAGAGAGAGAGAGATACTCGCCTGTAAAACTCAGTCACAGACAGCTGGTGCTTGACACTGTATTAATGACTCCAGATATTAATGCCGGCCAGCTGGTACATGTTGTTATTGAGGGTTGACAGATGGTTCAGACTTTACAGGCACCAGCTGTTCCCATGTCCCTGTCAATCTACGTCAATCCATTTCATCTATCCATCTATTAATCTACATAAACGTCTATACAAGTAATTATCTATATGCTTTCCATCTATTTGACTATCGATCTATCTACTTGTCAATCGGCCTCTCAATCTATTACTGTATTTATCAATCAATCTATCTCTATCAATAACAACAACAACAACTACAACAACACCAATAATAATAATAATAATAATAATAATAATAATAATAATAATATAAATAATAATAATAATAATAATAATAATAATACAACAATAACAATTACAGTAATAGACATCACCTTAAATAGTATTACCATAAGGTTAAAACTCAACCCGACGACGGTGTTCGGGCCAGGATAATGCTAACCTTCCCTCAAGCATTTTTCTGTATTTTTATTCCCAGAACCGACGGAAACTAATACGAGTTTCCTCTTTACAACAAAAAATTTCCCCCCCCCCTAAATAAAAATTTCTACACTTTACTGAATATATTAAATAGATCCACCCTTCACCCCCCCCCCCCCCCTCTCTCTCTCTCCCTCTCCCCCTGTCCTCCCATCATCCACTCTCTTCACTTTTACCCATCTCTCATCCTCTCCCTCTCCCCTCCCGTCTCCTCACCCCCTGTCCATCATACCCTCCCCCTCTCACACCTTTACCCCTCCCCTCACACCATCTCCCCCCTCCCCTTTCACCCCTTCCCCTCCCCTCCCCCATCACCAAACTTCCCTTACCGATATTACTAAACTCACTCACTCTATTACGATATTTTTTCCATCTTTTCTTATTTAATTATAAATTCTATACCAGATTATTTTATTTATATTTTTTAATCCAATAAATATTTATAGTAATCATCTGACTCATCGTACATAATTATTCCGAATTTATTTTTGTTTTCACTGTATAATTTATTCATTAATCTCCATAACTTTACAAAACTGTTTATCCAATGTATTCATTATATTACTTTGGGTCACTTAATATTTCTAAGTAACTTTTCTATTTATTTAATATTACTTCCAATAATCTTACTTGATAAACTGAATCCCTCTACTTTAACGTTATATATCCTAACCTTACTTAAACACTTACTTAACCTAACCTAAACTTATAAATCTACTAAATAATAACTCTCATCATTACTTAACCATTTAATATGTCTAAATAAACTTAATAGTTGCTCTTTATATTAATAAGTCTTATAATCGTTATAAAATAAGTCCAAAAAGGTCATGAATAAAGTAAAGACCATTTTATAATTTAATTTGTGCAATAATTCTTCACTGTCAACAAGATAATCTTATAAGAATTATTTTCCAACATCCATTTAATTATCTTAAGTCTTCGCTACCCACAATACCATTACCCAATTAAACAACTTAATTACTCTAATTAAACTTAATTATATGCAATGATATTATGTGATGATAATCTTACAGGAACATTAATTACTTCAAGCACCGTTTAGCTCAACACAACTGTATTAATTACGTATTTTCTGCTTTTGACTACAGTAATTAGCAACGTCCTCTCACCTCAAGCTCTCTGGGTGACTGGTTCTCGTCTGAGGCACCCCAAGTCCACCCAGGTGTGAGTGGGTGCCTAGGTGTACAGAAGGTGTTGCAGTACCTTCACTAACCAGTAGTTAATCTGACTAATTACTTAATTGTCTCAAAAATTAATATGCTTAACCATGATGACAGTTCGATTGCGGGGTAATTAGTGGTCGTAATGACGCTTGGAAGATTTTAATAACCTTCATTCTCAATGTTTAATTACACCATACTCGCTAACTATTGGTTCCGAGGTGATTGGCTAGTGTTGTTATGTTCTTCCGGCTGTACTTAATTACAGTAGTTAATCCCGTAAAATTCCAAGTCTGAGAGGTAAACAAACAACACCCGAAGCTTACAAACAAACAACACGAAGTAAACAAACAATAAACTCCCAAAACTTATAAACAACAAACAAAACGTAAAGTATACAAACAATGCTAGAAGCTTACAAACAAACAAGAAGTAAACAGACAACAAACACCCGATGCTAACAAACGGCAAACAAAACGTGAAGTAAACAAATACCTGAGTCAAGCAGAGAGTCTCGTTCCTTGCTGCAGGTGACCCAGACTTATCCACTATGTGACTACCCCCCCATAAATGACGCCCTGGCTAATAGCATCAATAGTAACTCCATTAGCCTGAAGTAATAGACAGTGTCAGGAGGAACTAGCTGGAGTAAGGGTGGAGGTGGGGTAAGGTTAAAGGAAAGGGGAACAAGAGAAATTAATTTTTTTTATTTTTTATTTTTTTTTTGCCACGGACAACAGCTAGTTTATTGCACACCCCATACTCATCCTGTGACCGGTAGCGCAAAAAATGATTACAGAGGCCACAACAGAGTGTTTATCAGACCCCAGTGATTTTGATATTATGGCAATGAATGCTACATAATATTTCCAGCGCATAGTTTGGATCCACCATTACCTGTCTAGGGTTAAGTCAGTCCATAGAATTTTGATTTGGTACAAGAGGTGAAGTGTGGATACAGCCTTAGTATATCAGCTATCTTGTCATCAGTGTTGTGCCATTACATATTCAGTGTGATTGAATATGTCTCTATAAGGTTCAATTTTTTCACAGTCTAAGATATAGTGTTGGAGTGTGTGGCCATTTGTCTGGCCACACACTCCAACACCCTATCTACCTCCTCCCTCACCCTATCTACCTCCTCCCTCACCCAATCTACCCACTCCCTCACCCTATCTACCTCCTCCCTCACCATATCTACCTCCTCCCTCACCCCATTTACCTCCTCCTTCACCCCATCTACCTCCTCCCTCCCCCATCTACCTCCTCCCTCCCCCATCTACCCACTCCCTCACCCCATCTACTCCTCCCTCACCCCATCTACCCACTCCCTCACCCCATCTACCCACTCCCTCACCCCATCTACCTCCTTCCTCACCCCATCTACTCCTCCCTCACCCCATCTACCCATCCACCTCAGCTAACATTTACTTTCAATTAATTAAACGTGAGAAAAAAATCCAACTCCATCACGCTAACGGGAAGGAGCTGACACGCCATACACAGGGGGGTAAGGGGGAGGTTAGGAGAGGTGAGGGGGGAAAGGGGGTTAGGAGGGGTGAGGGGGAGAGGGGATTGGGAGGGGTGAGGGGGTTGGGAGGGGTGAGGGGGAGAGGGAGTTGGGAGGGGGTTGGGAGGGGGAGAGGGGGTTCATTGGGAGCTAGGGACGGTCAGGGGGGGTCAGGACGGTCAGGGGATAGGAGGTCAGTGTTATTATTACAAAGCAAAAGAGTGTAGCCGGTGTTGTTGAAGGTCGATAATTGTGGTTAGTGGTAATGGTAGTTGACTGTACGAGCACCACAACCACCACGATCCCGACACCCTTCACCACAACCACCCTATCCACTACCACCACGCACCTGAGACACCACGCACCTCACCACAACCACTCCTACCACTAACACCCCATCCCCCTCAACATTTCTACCACTATCACCAACCCCACCACTCCAACCACTATCCCCAACACCCCTACCACCACCCCAACACCCCTACCACCACCCCCAACACCGCCACCACCACCCCCAACACCGCCACCACCACCCTTAAATAGATTTCTTCCAGCATGATCATAATTTCTCGTCGCGTCTCAAACCACACATAATGTTATCATGAATACGCGAAATGTCCAATCTAAACACACTGACGGCTGCCCTGTTTAAAAGAGTGGCAAGGGGGGGGGGGGCTGAGGGAAGACGAGGGGAGAGGGAGGGGTCGTGAGGAGAGAGAGGGAGGGGTGAGGAGAAGGGATGGAGGAGAGGGGTTGATACAGAAGTCAGGGGGAAGAGAAGAGGAGGAAAGAAGAGATGTAAAGTCTAATAAGGTAAATAATAGGAAGTAAAGGAGATAATTATGTACAGGGAAGGAGGGGGAGGGGGAGGATAGGGGGAGACAAGAATATCCCAGAAAAGAAAACAAGAAAAATAAATTAATTATTACAAAGCCACTTACGACTTTCCGCTTATCCACCATCTATTCTAGCCCTTCTGTCCACTTATCCACCATCTATTCTAGCCCTTCTGTCCACTTATCCACCATCTATTCTAGCCCTTCTGTCCGACCATCCGTTCGTCCGCCAGCTGCTGCCTCTTGCAACTTTCTCCCCCCCCAAACCAACACATTTTTACCCCACCCTTCCAAGACTTTAACTCAGACTTTCCCTAAATTAGTCGACCCAGGGAATTACTGCAGGGAAATTAAAACAGTGAGGGAGAAAGGGAGGAAGGGAGGGAGGGAGGGAGAAGGAGGGAGAGAGGGAGAGAGGGAGCTGTAGGTCATTAACAGCTAACTATCTACAGTATCTCTCTCTCTCTCTCTCTCTCTCTCTCTCTCTCTATATATATATATATATATCTACCTATATAATTAAGAGACGTATCCGTTAGTGTACCTGTATTAATGCTGAGTGTACAAGTGCTAGTGTACAACGACAAGTCACACCTCCACTCAGGGAATCGAACCCATAACCATTCACTAGCGAGGCGACCGATCTTCCACTTAGCAACATATTAAATTATAGACCAAGAAGAAAAAATTACGAGTTTCCCAGAGATAAATTCCACATCATATCTCACTCAATTTACAATGAAATAAACTGAATTATTCTAGCCTCTACTCTGGTTAAGAGGGAATAAACTCAAAACTTTTTTCCCCTCAGTATTTATTTGATTAAGAGGATATAAACCAGGATATTTCCCAGTATATCTTCCCTAACAAGAATCAAATATATTTTCCCGTAAGTTCATGAAGCGGAAGAAATTAAATTAAGGTCCTTTTATCGAGTTTCTCAAGTTACACAGAATATAGAGTTTATTTTTTCCTGCGTCTCGGGTTAAGGAAGACGCAAACTGTTATATTTCTACTCAGACAAAAAATATTGGATTTGGGGGGGAGAAAAAAATACTTGGTTTTAACGGATATTTACTTTAAATGTATTACGTGTGTGTGTGTGTGTGTGTGTGTGTGTGTGTGTGTGTGTGTGTGTGTGTGTGTGTTCTTTATCTTGACGTTTTTCGCATCTTTCTCCGTTGTTAATCTTCCTCTTCTCTTTCTTTGACGTTTCCCTGCCTCTTCATTCACTCCACACACACACACACACATGAACTCCCAACAAGATCTTCCTAAACATAATGCTTTCAATTTGTTGGGAAAAAACTAATTA
Organism: Homarus gammarus; assembly: GCA_958450375.1. Classification (NCBI taxonomy): domain Eukaryota; kingdom Metazoa; phylum Arthropoda; class Malacostraca; order Decapoda; family Nephropidae; genus Homarus; species Homarus gammarus. The sequence continues at coordinate 703,404 of CAUDMG010002887.1, read as the reverse complement.
AAATACATCAACGGGGAAAAAAAAACGCAATACGCATCTCCGTCAGGGAAAAATCCCCTACTTTTTCCTTTTAATACTTCCATGTCAAAAACAGTAAATTGTTTTAATATAATACTTTATTTTTTGTGAAGGAAAGTAAAAGCGGATTATTTTTTAGTGCTAGTCAAAAAATATGGAATATGTTTGTTTGGCAGCGAAAATTCTCACAATTTTTTTAATAATACTTACAAGACAAACAGTATTTTATTTTGAAAGTAACACGGTATATACACCTATTTATGAGAATACTATAATATAACTTTTTCCTTGTAATACGTTTAATATCTCGGTTTCAATATACCAGCTTTGATTAATACTTTCCGAGATAAAAGTTTCTGAGACTACTTTCAAGGTGAGAGGTTCAATACACACGTTTCTCCAAATACTTTCGCGAGAGAGAGAGAGAGACTTTGGCGTCTGTTTTCAAGTGACATCGACTCCAGTGTGTTTATTGGCGGTCGAAAAATTTAAGGAAACGAATCGTGCCTTTTTTTTTTATACTTAAGTTCAGGATTTTCAATACGAAGATTGTTTGTATGTCTGTCAGTTATCTGTCTGTGTATGTCTGTTAGCTGTCTCTCTCTCTCTCTCTGCACGTCAACATTTACAAGCGTGCTAATGACGTCATTCAACCTCTGCCCTAAACACACTAATTTGAATTACGACATTTTCTTCTCTCATCCGTTAATGTAATTTTCATAAATTACATTTTTAGAATTATCGAGACTTCATGTTGCAATACTGCATTTAGGAAAGGCATAATTACCTCATTTACAGGTAGGTAAAGATTACATTAAAACTCTTCATGATTACATTAGAGGTTTGCAATATTACATTAAAGCACATCAAGATTACATTACAGAGTTGCATGGTACAATTACATGTTCATAAGAAGGAAATTACATTTAAAAATATACAAAATTATAATACAATGTTGCAACAATACACGTCAACTATGCAAGATTTTCATACATATTTGCAAGATCACGTTACAAAGTTGCACACGATTACATTACAGGCTTGCAAGATTACATACCGGTTGGCTCCGTCTGTCAAAGAGGCTTCTGCGTCTGTCGTCTCTCTTACCTGTTGAAGAAAAATAAACACCTCTTATTATTAGAGAAACAGGAGACATGTGTGAGTATATATAATAACCTTTGTCTGTCTTTGTCTGTCTGTCTGTGTTTACTCAGTTCAAGATCACTCTCTTTTCCACGCCGCTTCCCACTCACTCCCCACTCATTCACTTCCCACTCATCCCTCCTACTCTTCCACGCTCCTCTTATTCACCTACCCACGTCCCCCACCACCACCCACTCTCTCACAACCCTCTCCCACTCACTCTCCAACGCTTCCTCCTATTTATTTCCCCACACATCCACACTCTCTTACCCCTGACAATCAATATCCCCACAAACCCCTTCCATCCACTCCCCCCACACCCCCCCCCCCCCCACACGCCCTCCTCCACGCCACCATCCGTCATATTAACTTGGTCAAAACTACCAAATGTAAATTACCTAACTTTAGTTCACCTCACGATAGTTCTAAATTGAAGTTATAGAGCAAATATTTTATCTGTGCTTCCCAGCCTGCCAGTTCCCATCACTTGTATGTTCCCATCACTCGTGTAGACCTGTTGTCCCCATCACCACGGGTTACTATTGGAGGGAATTCCCATCACTGCGTTCCCATCACTACAAGTTCCCATCACTGTAGAAAGCGACAGGTTAATGATTAATAGCAACAAGCACACACACACACACACACAGCGAATCTCACCAGGCAATACACAAACACCTCCCACTGGCTCCGTCATGACCCTGGCCACGAATTGTCACCCTAAATAGTACTAAATCACCTGACATAAGAGAGTTAAGAGTCACACTAAGGAATTAAAAGTATGTACAAACCGGTAGTAAAGAAGATAAAATTTATGAACATTAAATCACATACAATTAATAGGAAGAGTAAACGCAGACGAAAACACGATATATCCTCGAACGGTACTATCCACACCTTACTCTTGGGACGGAAGACAAGGTTCGTTATCTCCATTTACTCTTACAATAGTTCGTGTAATAGACATAGGTAGATAGATAGACTTGTGATTACACCCGTGAAGGTACAGGTTCAGCAGGACCTTCTATGAACTTGAAACTGGACGAGATGTTTTATTCATCCTTTATAAAGTTCTTTGGACAGTTGGACTAAATCTCGTGTTCCTTACATGGGATAATGTCGGTACAAGAGCGATTTTTTTTTTGTGAGTTTAATAAAAAAAAATACACCTAAGTACTGAGAAATTTCGAAGTAAAAAACCAATATACATATTTTGTGTTTAGATTAAATTTACCATGTATGTATCTAATCTATATTGATGTACTTAAAAAAAAGCAATACATATTTTTGTGCTTACTGATAAAAAAAAAACACCATGAAATATTTAATCTATATTGGTCTAGCAGTAAACACGGACCTGAGTTAATCCAAGAAGCAAGACGCTGTATGTTTGTAAAATATAAACACAATGCCTTCAGATATAAACTATTTCACCACGACGGATACACTAAGACACTTGCATGCAATACCAAGCCAGTATGCAATTAAACCACGCTAATACGCCGGTCCAGACATGCTGTACTCGGGTGCTTGATAAATCGTGTCATTACAGCGGCTACTTTTAATTCAATTAAGTTTGTACAAGTTTGTGTCATTAGGTAAAGGGACGAAAGTAAAAAAAAAAAAGTGTTCAGAGTTAATTAAAAGAATTTCAATGATAAATATGAGTTATGGTTTATTATTATTATTTTTATTTTTATAGCCAAGTCCAGTAAATCCAATGGCAGGATATTTATATATAATGACGTGCTTTAATTATATCCTGCCGCTGCTCCCCGTTGCCGTTCCTGTTACTACTGCCAGGATATTTGTTTATATGAATATGCCATAATAACAGTATAGCCTTTTGCTGCCCCCCCCCCCTCCCCTTTCCCGTTAATACTACCAAGAAAATTATATATAACGACTTGACCAAGATATACACCTGTTGTCGTTTCAATTACTACAGCCAGGATATTTGCATAGACTCACCTTAGCTATAACCTAACCTAACCCGCTGCCATTTCTGTTGCAACTAACCAAGCTAAGCCACACAGCCTGTTGCGGTCACTTCAGGGAGGCCGGTGGAACAATTAACTTAGTCAGAGAGGGGGAAGAGCATCACAATGGAACAATATTGTACCATCACATAGCACAATAACATCCCCCCCCCCCCGCACCACACACACAATACAGTAGGTTTAACGAGAGAGAGAGAGAGAGAGAGAGAGAGAGAGAGAGAGAGAGAGAGAGAGAGAGAGAGAGAGAGAGAGAGAGAGAGAGAGAGGTTAATAGAAAGGAAAAGATGGACAGTAAAATAAGATCAAGGTATGAAAACAGAAGAAAGACGTGAAGAGAGAGGAGAGACGTGAAGAGAGAGGAGACAGAGAGACTTCCTAAGAAACCATTAGTGAGTGTAAGAGAGTGAATGAGAAAAAGCACACTCCAAGCCTGACCAGGAGGAGGACACTCACTCACTCACTTTAAACTCACTCATTCACTCATCGGATCAACTAATCACTCAAACAACTCTCTCTCTCTCTCTCTCTCTCTCTCTCTCTCTCTCTCTCTCAGGCTCCCTCATTCATATCTCCTTTGGGTCCAAATTTATTCACTCACTCTTTCTTCCTTTCTTCCTCACCGTCCCCCCTTCCCCCTTCTTCCCTCCCCTCTCTCCCTCCCGCCTACCCCCCCCCCCCTCCTCCCTACCCTCACCCCCCTCCTCCTCCTCCCTCCCTTCTTCACGTCTTCCAGATGGTCCTCAGAAGGTCTTGGTCTTCACGATTCACAATGTATCCAAGATGCATTAATGTAAACAATGGACACCTTTCACCACCCCTCCTCTTCGTCCTCCCCCTCCTCCTCGTCTTCCTCCTCTCCCTCTTCCCATGAAACTGCAGCCTCCTCTTCCTCTTAAGACTCTTCATCCATCTTCTCCTCCTCTCTTCTCACCTCCTCGTCGTCTTCGTCATCCTCCTCTTCCCAAGATTCTCCACTTGCCCCACTCTTCTTCCTCCTTCACCTCTTATTCCCACGACTTCCCACCCCTCTTTTATCTCTTCTCTTCTTCCCCTTTTCCACGATTCTCTACCCTTTACCCCCCTACTTCTTCCCTCCTTCCCTCTCTTCCTCACAAGGTTGACAATTTATACATTATCTAAACGTCAGCGAAATTCGACTTGTAACAAAATTCATCACTGTTTTTGTTTATAAGGTTAAAAAAAATTATCCTGACTGTGTAGATAAACAGATAGGGACAGTTGGTGATAGACAGGTAGACAGGCATGTAGAGGCAGGCAAGTAGACAGACAGTGACAGATAGACAGGAAAAATGGAACATAGGTATATAATGGAAGACAGGAAAACATACAGACAAGTAGACAGGTGCAGTTACAAATAAACAGGCAGATTAAAAAGGGTTAGTGAGAGATAGACAGGCAGAAAGGCAGACAGGCATATAGAGAATGACAGGTACAAACCAGATTGACAGATAAACAGATACAGAGAGGCCGTAGTAATCGTAGACCAGTTCTAATGACACACACACACACACACACACACACACACACAAATCCCAGACCCCCCTGACTCTAATGACCTGTAAGGGAACAATGAACTTATGGTTTCCGAACAGTTTAGTAATAACCAATAGGGGCCATTTAACTCCCAGTTGACAATGGTCATTTACACACGGCCAACTGAACATTAACCCCCCCCCCCCACTCCCCCCTAACCTAACCCACCCATCTAAAACTCAGGCCATTTAACCTCTGAGCCATTGGTCACCGAACACTTCAAATTGAGTGTGTACAAAAAATGGGGGAGGAGGAGCGTGAGGGGGGGCGTGAGGTGTGAGGAAGGGTTGTACGTTTCTATCAACTTTCAGGTCATTAAAGACATATCTACCGCAAAATTTAACCCCCCCCCCCCATTACACACACACAGGCAATTCAATGGTTCATCTGACGAGGTTTAAAACGACCATTCACGTCATCTATACATTGTTAAAAATTCACTTCGTATGTCATTTGTAATCGGACTTGTTTGAGGGGGGAGGAGGGATGGGGGGGGGGGTTCTGCAGTAAGTATGTATGTATGTATGTATGTATGTATGTATGTATGTTTGTATGTATGTATGTATGTATGTATGCATATGTTTTTTGACAACAATAAACATTTCCCTTCCATTGACCAGACGACTTTTATCTCATATATATATATACATTTTATCTATAACAATGATCACGAAATTCTATATACTTGTCAACTATATATATTTCATTTAAATTAAACTTTTTTTATGTTATATGATAATAAATTCTTTATCTATATAGTCCCTTTATATATATATATATATATTTTTCCCAACGTTATTTTTCAGGTCATATGTAATCGAGGTTGTGTTATGTTTTTTGGGGGGTTGTAATTTACAGTTATTGCCCATTACATAATATTTTTTTCCTAGTCAATGTAATAGCACTTTTCCCTCATGCCTAAAACGGATATGATGTTCCCCCCCCCCCCATCACTTGCCCATAGCTATTGCCCCATTCTGGTGTGGGTTATTGCCCATTCAAAAGCAGTTACAGTGTATTTCACCAATGGTTATTTTCGCTCAATTAGTACATGAGGATTTCGTTCAATTATTATACATATTGGTTTGACTCTCTACTGCCAGGTGGAGTTGGTGACTCAGGTAACACGCTCTTTAATATATTCATACACACTATTTCCCTCGCTTTTGTAATTGTAGCTTTTAACCAATTACTGTACCAAACCTTATTACTTCAAATATTAGTTATTCCTGTAATACTGTAATAATAAAGGTATTCCTTTAAATATTAGTAATTAATTTAATACTGTTTTTATTTATTATTATTTCTAAATGTCCAAAGTCCATGAAACTCTGTTAATTACCAAATCACTTCACAAGTCATTTATTTCTGCAATAGTCTCATTTAATTAATTACTGGAAGTGTTAGTCCATAACAGTTCTACTAATTACAAAATTACTTGAAATATCCCACTTACAGTAAATCGCATTACGTAACCTGTTATCTATAAATTCCTTAAGTCTTTCAAACTCTTATTACTTAAAATATCACTTGACAAGTTACTTAATTCGGGAACTATGGCTTTTAACTACTACGAAACACTTATTACTTAACATTTCTCGAAAGTAATATCTCATTTACGTCTTTCTGTGTAGCCCTAATTCTTTAACTGTGTATCAAGCACACCCAGAAACATGACATACACCTCCAGTCACTATACAGGTTTACACTGAGTCATCCTGTATACCTCAACTACACATACACCCACAGCTGCTACACAAGCCCCTTCAATTAGTACAGTATGCAAATCAACAGGTATAAATTACACAGATTCTCAAACATCTTCTACCAATGGAGAGAAGAGAAGAGAAGAGAATGCCTAGTGGACCATGGCAGAAAACCTCTCCCTTCACCATAATTTCCACACGAGCTCACATGTCAACACACACACGCAAAAGCCTTAAGCTAACACTACCCCTACAAGACATCTCATTTTAAGCTTTCACTTTCCATCCGGCCCTACTACCTGAACCCCTTCCGTCTGCCTACCTATGCCCTCCCATCCGGCCCTCCTACCTGTACAAAACATCTACCTACTTGTATCGTTCTATCCGGCCCAGCTACCAAAACCACCACCAACACATGTCTTGTACACCTGTTTAGTGTTTACCTGTCTTTAATTTCCCGAGGAGTAAAAAATAAGTAGCATCTGTCTGCCACACCTGTATAGTATAATTTACCTGTGTTCAATGTACGGAGGTGTATTATTTCAGAAACTTATTCCTGCAAAGAATCTACTTGGGGGTAATATAATAGTACATACAATATAACAATAATAATAAGATACTAATTACAGTTACGTGAGATTAACAAATAAAAAACATCAATAATAACCAACATTACAGTCAAATCAATAACAGGACAAATAATGAAGAAAAAAAGTTCAGATATATTGTGTACGTGATGGCTAAACCGTACAACAGGTGTTAACAAAACGTAATTGAAGACGCTCGCCACCTGCAAGCACTCCATAGAGCTATTTAATATCATAAAGAAATATTACAACTATGAGTCACTTGGCCACTTTTGTCCTCAGAGTCTCTTAAAAAAAAAAATTCTCCCCATTGTTATATACACCATTTTTATATTTTTTTATGTAATATAATATAATAAATGTTTCTACACCTAAATTTAAAGTATTAAGTTCTTTTATTCTTGGTATTGTCGTTTTAGGGATTAAGGTGGGCGACATACCAGCGAATCGTCTTTGAAAGTTACTGTAATAGATAGAATTAACTAACCAGCTCCCTTAAGAGCCCAGCCAGACGAGGGTGTTAAAAAAATGAAACACGAGCCAAATGGCCTTATTAGGGTGAGGTCTTTACTAACTCGAATGTATGGAAAAAATGGCTGCAATTCTGGGTGGCTGACATATCCCTACCACAGCTGACAGCTGACACGGAAATTACTTACGTCAGCTACTTAATGTCAGGTTATGTTATTGTTGTGTGTGTGCATAATAATAATAATAATAATAATAATAATAATAATAATAATAATAATAATACGAGTAACAACAACAATAATAACAACAAACATCAATATTTAAAGAAGATAAAAATACAAATTATGTATTAAACTTGATAACAAATTCAATGACCAAAAATTATCATTAGGTTTACAGTACAAGTGACAGAAAACAACCACAAATGTCAACAAAGTGAATCAAGACACTCACCACCTGCACACGATTAGCATAAATGGTTTGTGTGGGGGAAGAAAGTGCTACAATTGTCAGCATTAGTGTGTCTGTCTGTCTGTGTGTCTGAGATGCTTGCAATTCCCTGTTCAGATGAGATAGAGAGAGAGAGAGAGATAGAGAGAGACAAGCACTGACGTCAGATACTTATTGTCATTTATTGTGCAGCTGCTTGTGTAAAAAACATAAATGAGGAAAAATAATAGAAACTTAAATAACAACAACAATAATAATGAGTAAAAATAATAATAATAAGACGACGACAACGACTAACATCAATCAATAAACTACTTGAAAATAAACAAAACTTATGAGTCACACTAGTTACGTTTTTCAGTTTTTAAAGGAATAATTCCACATGTAATTACCGTAATTATAACAGGTAACAACCGTGAGTAATTACACACAAATACAATCAGAAATTTCGAGTCGTATTCCCTAATGGTTCTATAACATGTGATTCATCTACCACCAGACATGACATAATGAGTAATGTGTATAGGTAGGTAAGGAGAGGAAGAGGTGAGAGAGAAGGAAGAAGGGAGAACAAGGAGAGAGAGAGAGAGAGAGAGAGAGAGAGAGAGAGAGAGAGAGAGAGATATGACGTAAGAAAGAAGAAGAAAAGAAAGAGTATTAATATTATTGTTATTCTCTCTCTCTCTCTCTCTCTCTCTCTCTCTCTCTCTCTCTCTCTTACTAACACCCAGAAAAGGTCACTTGAGCCGTTAACATTAAACACAAAGTTAAAAAAAAAAAAAAAACTTTACTAGTTAACGCCCAAGTTCATCTACATCACCATTACCACAATTGACCGCCATTAACCACAGCGGGGAGCCAACCACAACCCGACAACGCACATATCTATTTTGGTGTTGATACGCAGCGTTGAGAGAGAGAGAGCGTTGAGTGGTCATTCTTCCAACACGCCACCACCACACCCTCACACCACACCCTTATCAAGTTCACCACACCAACACCACCACACCCTCACACCACACCCTTATCACCACACCCTCACCAACACCACCACACCCTTATCAAGTTCACCACACTCTCACACCATAACTCACACGTCACCATAACCCAACCATCACCAACACCCAAGGCGCCACCCTACCCACCCTCAGCGGCCTTGGGCGTGGGTGGGATGGGCGGGGTGGGCGGGGTAATCGGAGACTCCTGGTGGGGTGGGTCTCGTCTCTTGTGTGTCTCTCCTCCGACACTACAATCTCTCGCCCTGTCCATAGGAGGAGGAGGAGAAGGAAGAGGAGGAGGAGAGGAAAGATAATATATGGAGAAGGAGGAAGATGAATATAAAAGGAGGAAGAGGAAGATGATAAAGAGGGAGAAGAGGAGGAAGAGGAGGAAGAAACTATCACCACCATCACCTCCAACAGTTAAATCTACTACCATTAGCAACGCCACATCCAACCACCACTATCACCCCCACTACCACCACCACCACTAACAACATTCCCACTACTACCACCACTTCCATCACCACAATCACTAACATTCCCCTTACCACCACCACAACCATCACCAGGGGAATATCCTACCTCGGTGTTTAGAGAATGAATCACTTCCTTAGTTCAGTAATTACGACAGAAAACTTCAGGTAAGCTTTGTGGTGTCAAGCTGTGTCAAATGGTGGCAAGCTGGATCAGGTGGTTGTATCAAATGGTGTCAAGTAGCATTGAGTAGGTCTTAAGTTTACTCATTGTGGACATCAAATTCTCACACGACACGACAAATACTCACACGACACGACAAATACTCACACGACACGACAAATACACACACGACACGATAAATACTCACACGACACGACAAATACTCACGCGACACGACAAATACACACACGACACGATAAATACTCACACGACACGACAAATACTCACACGACACGACAAGACTGGCCGCCACGTCACTTTTGGACAAGGAGTGAAAGGCGATGCAAGGCCGGCCAGTGGAGAAGGCTGACCCAATGACATTCAATCACCCCGCAACCACCAAAAAAAAAAAACCCACGCCTCCATGACACCCACCAATGACAATAACGCTCCCTTGACAACCTCGAGATGACAATAACACCCCCCCCCCCCTTTTGACAACCACGAGATAATAACAATACCCACAAGCCATTCAATCACCCAGCAACCATCAAATGACAACGTTGCCTCATGAGTTCCAACCACCACGCAATCACGAGTCGATAATAACACTTCCCACGTTACTCATTACCCACGCCAAAACCACAAGACTACGCCCTAATGATACTCAATAACAGCGAGAGGATGTCAATGATCCATCTGACCTTCAATCACCACATAATAAGAACATGAAAGAGAAACACAAGATAATGTCAATAACGTAACACCATGGTATTCAATCACCAGGCAAAAAATAGATAGATGCAACCACAACAGAGAGAGAGAGAGGGAGAGAGAGAGAGAGAGAGAGAGAGAGAGAGAGAGAGAGAGAGAGAGAGAGATTGTCCAGTTATAACAAACATGAAGAAATAGCTGGTAAAAAAACAACAACTGCCGCCATCAATAGCCTTGGGAACAATGAGGAGGAGGAAGACGAGGAATTTGGATGAGGAGGAGGAGGAGAAAGAGGAAGGGGGGAGGAGGAAGGAGAAAGAGGAAGGGGGGAGGAGGAGGAGAAAGAGGAAGGGGGGAGGAGGAGGAGAAAGAGGAAAGGGGGGAGGAGGAAGGAGAAAGAGTAGGATGTTTCTTACCCTATCAATTAAGTCATCGTCCTCGCCATCATCATCATCTTAATAATTATCATCATCATCGTCACCAACCACCACCAACGCATTAAGCCATCACACACACACACACACACACACACACACACACACACACACACGTCATCATCATCGTCGTCATCGTCAACCAGCTGCTGTGACGATGACCTACAGCTGCTGAGGAATGTGTCCCTACAGTACAGTCAGTAACGTGTGTGTCATATCCGTTATTGCGTCTGTGTAGAGCAGTCACCCCTCCCTGCTCCTGCTGCTATGTGTCCGGGTGTATATCTCTCTCTCTCTCTCTCTCTCTCTCTCTCTCTCTCTCTCTCTCGTACACAATGGGTTGAATCAGAAGGTTGAGAAAGGCATGAAATTGTACTTCGAACCAGTCTCCTGTTTAAAATACACGAGAGAGAGAGAGAGAGAGAGAGAGAAAGAGAGAGAGAGAGAGAGAGAATTAAAATGGTTTCATAATGAACACAAACACACCCACACTAAGACACAAACACCCACACTAAGACACAAACACACCCACACTGAGACACAAACACACCCACACTAAGACACAAACACCCACACTAAGACACAAACACACCCACACTGAGACACAAACACACCCCACTAAGACACAAACACACCCACACTGAGACACAAACACACACCACACTGAGACACAAACACACCCACACTGAGACACAAACAAACACACCCACACAGAGACACAAACACACACCACACTGAGACACAAACACACCCACACTAAGACACAAACACACTCACACTAAGACACAAACACACACCACACTGAGACACAAACACACACCACACTGAGACACAAACACACCCACACTAAGACACAAACACCCACACTAAGACACAAACACACCCACACTGAGACACAAACACACCCCACTAAGACACAAACACACCCACACTGAGACACAAACACACACTCACACTAAGACACAAACACACACCACACTGAGACACAAACACACCCACACTGAGACACAAACACACACCACACTGAGACACAAACACACCCACACTAAGACACAAACACACTCACACTAAGACACAAACACACACCACACAGACACAAACACACACCACACTGAGACACAAACACAAACACACCCACACTAAGACACAAACACACCCACACTGAGACACAAACACACACCACACTGAGACACAAACACACACCACACTGAGACACAAACACACCCACACTAAGACACAAACACACCCACACTGAGACACAAACACACCCACACTGAGACACAAACACACCCACACTGAGACACAAACACACACCACACTGAGACACAAACACACCCACACTAAGACACAAACACACCCACACTGAGACACAAACACACCCACACTAAGACACAAACACACCCACACTAAGACACAAACACACCCACACTGAGACACAAACACACCCACACTGAGACACAAACACACCCACACTGAGACACAAACACACACCACACTGAGACACAAACACACCCAAGACGTAAACACGACCCCAGCAAGAACGAGGCGACGGTGGCGCGGTGATGGCGACAGCTGCTACAAGGACGAAGGAATGGGAGGAGGGGGGAGGGAGGGTGGGATTGTCATGGCGTCTTACCCCATCTGTGACTCATTGTCTGTCTGTCTGTCTGTCTGTCTGTGTCTGTCTGTCCTGTTTATAATGCACAATAGAGAGAATGTTCATATAAGTTTACTACGTGAAAGACAACACACACACACACACAATAGTTCAGATACCAATACCAATACATTTACTATTTATGAATGAACGGAAGTACAACACTAATACTAAAATAGTCCAGGAATAAATAACTATCCCTAATGTATATATTTACTAAGAATGAGTACTGGTACGATAGTAAATAGTACAACAATAATAGTACAATAATAATACGACAACAACAGCTCAGACATCAAGGAGTGTTTACACCTTTTATTTCTGACAGGTGAACAAAACACCTGAAGGGTCGCTCATTATAACACACACGCTTCACAGACCCTGTAAAAACAATGAATCGAACTTCAAAAAATTAACTTAGGGAAAATGTTCATAAATACATTCTGATAATAATACTTCCCGGTAAATACATTCACTTTAGCTATACATATTTCACTATAAAAAATATACAGTATTATAATATTGGATAAGATGGAACGGAGGTGTTTTTTTTCTTCCCTTTTATGGATGGGGTGTTACCAATGGCCGGCACTGCACTCGATCACCTCCACTTCCTCAACTGTCGAGTCAGGTACCCATTCCGTCAGTCAATTTATCTAATCTTAAGTTGTCTATCTGTTTATCTATTTATCCATGTACAGATAGACAAATAGCGAGTCATGGAAGCAGGCAAAGGAGCGTAAATACTCTCACTCTCTCTCTCTCTCTCACACACAATAACCCACTCACTCACTCAAAGAACGTGACGTCACTTCCTCTCCATATGCGTGTCTGTATCTAAGTCAGGAACGATAAGCCACAAACCACAAAAATGACGGACAATTTGATAGCCCCATTCTTCACTCTCTCTCTCTCTCTCTCTCTCTCTCTCTCTCTCTCTCTCTCTTTCCTACTCTCTCTCTCTCATTCCTCACCCATAAATCTCTTCCCCATTCTTCAACTACGTCGCTCTTCCTCATCTTTTCCATTCCACGTACACGGCTCTCTCTCTCTCTCTCTCTCTCTCTCTCTCTCTCTCTCTCTCTCTCTCTCTCTCCTTCATCCCTTCCTTTAACCCATCATCCTAACCCATACCTACGTAGCTACACTTATGCTCTTAAAAATACGGAACAGAAAAAGTAGAAAGCAATAGGTAGCTACTTACGCTATAATAACCCAGGAACAACAAGAACTAATAAATACAACACTTCATTACAACACCATCACGTAGCTACTTACTGTAATAAACCAACAGCAGGAACCAACAGAGTAACCACAAAGTACCACCCCCCCCCCCTCCCCCACGTTACGTTACTCAGTGCTGTAAATAATGTTCCTTAACGACCCCGCGATTTAGAGCTTCCTGTAGTGCTCCCGTCTTACGCTAGATGAACAAGACCCGTGTCCACAGCTTGACCACAATAATGATAAGTTGGTCTACCCCCCCCCACCCCCACCTTCCCTCCCCTTCCCAGGTAACACGACGGTAATGATTATAACACCTGTCTCGTATAACAATTTGACTTCTTACATACCATCTTTTAATATGTAATTGTGTGTTATGATATATGATATAATAGCCTCTGTATCTGTTATATATAGCAATTGTTATGTTATTTAATCATAATTTAGTAGTGTTGGTACGAGTAGTCTACTCTGTTATATAATATAGCAATACCCGGTGACAATAACTCCAAAAAGATAAAAAAATACAGGTATATTCAACCACATTAAATCAACAGGTGTATTAACAGGTGTACTACATTGTGATAATTATTATTCGTATCTTTATATAGAATCTATTTACATAGTCATTTACGTAATTATTCTCGTTTATTTCCTTTCGGTCACCTGAAGAATCGTTTCTTTCTGGTTTCTTTATCCGTTTTTTCATTGTTAAAACTTCTCTATCCCTACCAATCTATCCCTCTACTCTATCCTCCATCCCCCAATCTCTACCCTCCATCTCTCTATCCCTAACTGACAACCCCATTCCTATCCCCCGTCCTCCTCCAATATCCTTCCCTTCCCCCTCTATCGAACCCTATCCCATCTCCTTCCTTTAATCCCCAGCTAAGGTGTAACACTATCCCATCACCCCTCCTCTCCATCCATCCCATCATTCTCTCCCCTTTCCATCTTCCTCCTCCACACCCCCCCCCCCTCAACCCTTCCCTCCCCCTGGCACAAGTGGTTCCCCCCCCCCCCCTCGCCTGGACACACCTGAGGGAGCGCCTGTAAACACTAGACTGTGGGGGGTGAGGGGAAGGGGAGGGGGGGGGGGAATACCCTCACGCCCTTTGGTCACCCTGACTCACCTGCTGATTGCCTACACCTGCGCGTTCCTCCCATCTCTCTCTCTCTCTCTCTCTCTCTCCAAAGCACTTTCCGTCTTGTCTGTTTTTTCTGTCTGTCTATCAGTCCTTCACACACACACACACACACACACACACACACACACACAGCCTCCTTATCTACGTCACAGTAATGTCTCTCTCTCCTCCCTCCCACACACCATCACCACCACACATCACTCCCCTTCCCCATCACTACCTCTTACCACCATCACCAGTCACCACCAACCATACTCCACAAAAATCACCACCAAACACCACTTAGTTCTCCAAACCACCACCCCACAACACACCAAACCACCCACAACACACCACTACCCCCACAAAACACCAGCCGCCCCTACACCACCATGCCACACAAACCCCTATACACCCCCCACACCACTACTCAACAACACCACCACCACCTATCAACACATTAACCCCCCACCCCCCTCCCCAGACCACCACCTATCAACACACTAACCCCCACCCCCCCCCTCCCCAGACCACCAACACCTACTTACGTCACAAATATTTTTCCAGTGCGAACACCAAAAATTCGTCTCCAAAGTAAGAAAAAGGAAAAAAAAATGAGCCAAGCGGGACTTACTGCTATTCTTCGCGTGAGGACAAAAATGAGGTGTGTTGCTCCAGGAAACACGGCGATTGGATTTCGCGTGGTAAGAAATAGGTGCAAAAAAATGGGGAGTCCGCCTCGAGCGATGAACTCCCGAATGAGGTGGCTGTAAAGTGGCTGACTTGGGGGTTGAGAACAGGAGATGAGGTGACTTAAAGTGGGTCTGTTATGTGTGTGTGTGGGTGGTGGGGGTGGGGGATGTGTGTGTGTGGGTGGTGGGGGTGGGGGGTGTGAGTGGTGGGGGGGGGGTGGCTTGATGGTGCTACTTGAAGAGAGTGTTGTGCGTGTGGGTGGTGGAAGGAGATGGATTGGAGGTACAACTTGAAGGGGGTGTGTTATATGGGAGAGCATGAAGGTAACGACTTTAAGTGTGTTATGTAAACCCGACTGAGTGTGTTATGTGGGACTTAAAGAATCGAAAGTAAGATGTTTCATTTAAAGTGTATGTATAGGGGGGGGGGGGTGGGAAGAGTTCGAATTATTCCTTACCTAAAACCCACAACACCCACATCATCTATCCACCTACCTACCCATCCACACACACACAAACCACTCACCCGCAACCATACACGAACTCAAGTCACACAAACAGACCCACATCCACCCCCGCCACAAACACACACGAGAGAGAGAGAGAGAGAGAGAGAGAGAGAGAGAGAGAGAGAGAGAGAGCACCTCTATGACCACACCATTACACTGACCCCCAACCATTGCTAATGGCTCATAAAGTAACATTATAAAGACATGTCCGCCTTTAACTCCCTTCTTCCCCCTCCATCCCTCCTCCTCCCTTCTTCCTTTCAACCCTCCCTCCTCTTTCTTTCTCCTCCCTACAGCCTTCTCCCATCCCCCCTCACCCCCTCCCTCCTTCCTTCCTTCCTTCAGCACCTGTAAATATCCATATTCACTCTGTCAGGTGACTCCCCCCAGCACCAGTGACTCCCCCAGCACCAATGACTCCCCCAGCACCAGTGACTCCCCCAGCACCACTGACTCCCCCCAGCACCAGTGACTCCCCCCAACACCAGTGACTCCCCCCAGCACCAGTGAGTTCCCCAGCACCAGTGACTCCCCCCGGCACCAGTGACTCCCCCCGGCATTAGTGACTCCCCCCGGCACCAGTGACTCCCCCCGGCACCAGTGACTCCCCCCAGCACCAGTGACTCCCCCCGGCATTAGTGACTCCCCCCAGCACCAGTGACTCCCCCCGGCACCAGTGACTCCCCCAGCACCTCCTCCTCGACCATTTAATAAGAGGAGTGGAAGTGCCAACACAGAGGCGAGTGAATGTAAATACCCAACGGGAAGATTAGCGTGGGAGACCTGGGTACTGCCCACTCACACTGACTCAACACCATGCTGTGACCTGACGACACAGCACACTGACTTAACACCCATGATAAGACCTGACAACACACTACACTGACTCACTCGTGCTATGACCTGACGATATAGTACCTTCACTCAACGAAGGTGCTGAGAGCCTGTGACCTGACAACACACTACACTGACTCACTCAACGTGCTGTGACCTAACGACAGAGTCCAGTGTTATGCAACGTGCGTACTAGAGAGTTCCTACGACACGCTGGGTATAGTTAAACACCTTTACCTGTGGGTCCCTACGATGTCTTAACTATTAATGAGCTGGTTAATTATCTGGTCACGTAGGTATGTTATTCGCCCAGGGTCGGGTTCATTAAGGCTGTACTCTCATTCTGTCTCCTAACTGGTGCTAAGTGCCCGTATCTAATTAAGATAAAGTCTCAAAAGTAATGTTGTCTCATACCTGGTGCTGAGTAAACGCATCTAATTACCATATAGCGTCTCAGTGTAATCATGTCCACAAATTAGTGCTAAAAAACCCGAATATTGCTTCAAAAACAAACATTACACATCAACAAAAGTGGGCCATAAATTACGTGATCATTTGGCAACATGAAACCACACTTAACATCCCTCACATTGTAAAAAAAAAAGACATCCATCAGTCGTCAGAAAAAGACACCAGCTAGGACGACTAAATGTTACCCCATATAAGTCTCTATTATTTTTTTTATTTAATGGACGTTACACGGTCGCAGCCTCAGTCCTCACCGTAACTAATGTCACCGTCAGATTCATTGCCCCTTTCATCCCCTCGACTCCCAAATTTCTTGTCACTGTGACCATAGGAAAACGGGTTTACCAATAGAGGCGTTGAGGGGTGAGGGGGTGGAGAGGGAGGATGGGAAGGGTTGGAGAGGGGTGGATGGGGTTTAGGAGGAGAAGGGACGGAGAAGAGAGGGAGGAGGGGTGAAGGGAGATTAGAGAGGGGCTGGAGGGGTATGAGAAGAGAGGGGAGGGAGGGGTATGAGAGGAGAGGGGGTGGAGGGGTATGAGAGAGGGAGTGAAGGGATACCATGACTGAGGCGCCCCATGCTCAAGTAGTCTTCAACATGGCTACCAGATGAGAAGTGTTATAACTATCCTACATCATTCCCCTCCACCCCCTTCCCTCTTTGCTCTCCTCCTCCACCCCCTCTCCCTCCCCCTCCACACACCCCCAACATAATTATATTCCCCACCAAATTACCGTAAATTATGAAGAAAAAAATACACCCACATATATTGTAAGCCAAAAACATATTATTTAACGCGAATATATAAATAAAAATATATACAAATAAGTAATACGAGTTAAAATACATATACAAATAAACAAACACACAAATTAAGAGTTGCATCCTGGTATTTGACTCAACACCGATAGAAAAACTGTGTTGGGTGTCGAGTAAAATCAGACCATGTAGTTTCAAGAGTGAGTGACTGGGAGGGAGAGAAGGAGGGGTGGGTTACTAGTGTTGGCCCCAGGCATTTCCGTGGATAGGGTGGGATGGTGGGGATAGGGTGGGATGGTGGGGATAGGGTGAGGAACGACACACACACACGACCCAGGTATAGGAGAGAGCGCAGGGAAAATTTTGACCAGTTAGGTAAACACATCAAAGACTGGTGGAGTGGAGGAGCTACCTTGACCAGCGAAGCACGTCCATCACCTCCAGGCCCTGACGGCCTGCCGCCTTATTCCTCTGGAAAAGAAACCAGGATGTAGACCTATAGGGGTGGGGGAAGTGCTGAGGCGGATCATCGGAAAATGCATAATGGAGGTGGTAAAGGATGATGTCAGGGTAGCAGCAGGGAACCTACAAGTCTGTGCTGGCCACCAGGCTGGCGGGGAGGCCGCCATTCACGCCATGAGATTGATATTTGAGCAGCGTGATTGTGAGGCCGTTCTCCTGGTGGATGCTTCAAACGCATTCAACATACTTAACCGCAAGGCTGCACTGCACAACATCAAGATCAAGTGTCCTAGCTTTGCGATGTATGTTGAAAATTCGTATAGGAATCCATCAGACCTCTACATAGTAAACAACAAGGCTCTAAGAGGTGATACCATCTTACAGTCAACCGAGGAAACAACACGGGGACCCTGTTGCAATGGCAATGTATGCAATTGGCCTATCAGTGCTCCAACAAGAAATAAAATTTAAAACAACTGTGGTCAAACAAGTGGCATATGCTGATGACCTCACAGGAGCAGGAAAAGTGGAGGACATCAAAAAGTGGTGGGACTTGGTAACATCGCGAGGTCCACAAATAGGGTACCACCCAAACGCCAGCAAGTCCTTCCTCATCGTGAAGCCAGAACATTATGAACGGGCATTGGAGGTTTTTGGCGGAAATGAGGTCAAAATAACTAAGGACGGCCAAAGACATCTAGGCGCAGTAATTGGCACTACGGACTTCAAGACCCAGTACGTAGCGGGAAAGGTGAATGAGTGGGTTAGCGAAATCCAAGCTCTGTCTGAGATTGCTAACACAGAGCCACATGCGGCCTTTGCTGCATTCACCCATGAAGTCAAGCATCGTTGGAACTACCTGATGCGTACTATCCCTGATATCGGACCCCTCCTCCACCCTCTGGAAGAAGCTATCAGTGTCAAGTTCATTCCCAAATTAGTGAAACACCCTGACTTAACCCCAGCAGAAAGAGCACTTCTTGCACTTCCACCAAGACTGGGAGGGATGGGACTAACAAATCCAGAGGAGATTGCTGCCACCGAACATCAAAATTCACTTAAGCTCACGGCAGCCCTCACTGACCACATATTATCCCAGAATGCAACAGGGGAAGTGGATACCAGTGAAGTAAATAAGATTCGTAGGTCCATTACGACAGATCGACAGCACTGCCAAAATGATAAGTTGCAGCAACTATTGCTGCAGGTACCAGAAAAGTTGAAAAAAAAAGTAGCTATAGCGCAGGAGGTGGGTGCCTCGAACTGGTTAACTACGTTACCGATAAGGGCAAATGGTTTCAGTCTTAATAAACAAGAATACAAGGTACGGTCGGCCAGCAGAAGGCTTGCCCTCCCAATGCGTGTGTGGCTCTTCCTATGATGGCGATCACGCCATGGTGTGCAAGAAGGGGTGCTTCATATGCATGAGGCATGACGAGGTAAGGGATCTCACAGCATATATGTTGAAGGAGATCTGCCGGGATGTCATGGTAGAACCGACCCTCCTTCCATTGGACGGTGAGATCTTCCAACACAGGACTTCAAACACATCTAACGAAGCCCGCGTGGACGTCAGTGCTCGAGGATTCTGGACGCGGGGACAGCGAGCTTTCTTCGACATCAGGATTTTTTATCCCATGGCCGCATGTCACCGTAACCTAGCTCTCGATGCTGCACATAGGAGGAACGAGAACGACAAGAGAAGGGCATATGGGGAGAGAATTCAAAACGTTGATCCAAGGCAGCTTCACTCCTCTAGTGTTCACAACCTCTGGTGGGATGGGACCAAGTGCAAGATGTTTCTACGCCAGACTCGCAGAGTTGATCTCCAAACAGAAGCAGCAGCCCAGAAGTTATGTTACAGCCTGGATGAGATGTCGACTGTCTTTCTCTCTCTTTCGGTCGGCTTTGCTCTGCCTCAGGGGAACGAGAGGTTCTGCCCCAACTCCGACAACTGCGGCAGATATTGACTATGAGGCTACTGTCACTGAATGCCGCATAGATCTGCGGTTCAACTAATTTAACACAGATAGGATAGCTACTTATGTATTAGGATATTTAATATTAAGGTAATTAAATGGTGGCGAAGGTGTGGCTATTGGGGGAGGCTGGAGGCCATTTAAAAATTAAAAAAAAAAAAGTAGAGACAGTAGGGGCAGTGAGAGTAGTACTAGTAGTGGTATAAGAGTGACAATTTCAGTAGGAACAATAGTAGGCAAAGTAGCAGGAGGAATTACAAGCAGTAGTAACGGTAGCAAGTAACAGCAGTAGCTACCTGTAACAGCAACACATAACAATGCTCGCCTCAAGGAACTAAGACAGTGACCTTATCCTCTTCTAATTAACAATCAAATTTTAAGCACTAGTGATCCCAATGACCTTTTTGACCCATGACCCGCAGGAAACAGGGAGGGGGGCATCCTCTCTCTCTCTCTCTCTCTCTCTCTCTCTCTCTCTCTCTCTCTCTCAAATACAACGTTCACCAGTACACAAAAACGGAAATAAAAATTCCTAACCTAACCTAACCTTTGACCTACTGACCTCCATAATTAATTGTGACCTTCCTCCCCCTAGGGTGTTAATTACCTGTAAGTTATAATGTTGAAAGGTCCTACGGGAATTTCAAATTATGATCAGGACAACAAACTCGTAGACGGACCGACGGACGGACGTTGAGAAAATATCGGTAAACACAGCTATTACACCACTATCGAGAGAGAGAGAGAGAGAGAGAGAGAGAGAGAGAGAGAGAGAGAGAGAGAGAGATGTACACACTCCAAGAATTTAATTACTCACCAACAATTGCCTCTAGGGCGTTCGAGCTGCCAGTTTTAGGCCGTCGAAAAGGTCCTACCCATCCCCCTAGTCTCTCTCTCTCTCTCTCTCTCTCTCTCTCTCTCTCTCTCTCTCTCTCCATAACGCCTCATATCCTCTCCCTCATTCCATCCACTTTTCTACAGACAGACAGAGACAGACATTCTGACAGACAGACAGACAGACAGACATAAAACGACAGGCAAAAAGCGATGTAGATGGATTGTTCCTTAATATGTGCTAGTTCTAGACCACTGTAACACACACACACACACACACACACACACACACACACACACACACACACACACACACACACACACACACACTCTTAACATACGAGTGGCGTAAAAATCCTCTTAATTGGACATTCAGGCTCTACTGATTTACATCTTTCACAATCTTGTAAAACCTATCTTTTTTTTTATTCACATTTTCTTCTTCTCTATGGCTCTTTTATTCTCCGTCTGTCCTTCCCACCTTCCGTCCGTCTCTCCGACCTTCTTGAGTGGCCACGTTCACTCTTTCCTTCCTCCTCCTACTCCTCCTCTTTCTCCTCTTCTTCTTCTTATTCTTCTTCTTCTTTTTCTTCCTCCTCCTCCTTCCTTCATCCTCCTCCCTCCTTCCTGCATCCTCCTCCTCCTTCCTTCCTTCATCCTCCTCATCCTCCTCCTCCTCCTCAGACAGCCCAAAACACAGATGTCTAGCTCAGCCACTTGAAGGCGATGGCTAGGTCGTCTCAGAACCAGGAAAAGAAGAGGACAACGCGGTTTGGAGTGATGACAGAAGAGGAAAAAAGAGGGAAAGAGGAAAAGGAGGAAAATACGAAAAATAATAATTAAGGAAATGAGAGATGTATAAATAGACCAAGAAAAGGAAGGAAAATTTATCAATACATAACAATCAGGAAAGTAAACCTAATTATTTAGAGAGAGAGAGAGAGAGAGAGAGAGAGAGAGAGAGAGAGAGAGAGAGAGAGAGAGAGAGAGAGAGAGAGAGAGAGAGATTTATTCAAGAAAACAATCGTAAAAAAAAAACGTATAGTTCATCACACTACCTGGCGATTACCTGGCGTTGTTTCACAGATATTTTCCTGATGACCAACCTGGGGAAAAAAAAAGAGCCATATTAATACTGTGAAATATGGGGCAAGGAAATTTATTTCATCCTTGGAAAATAAAGAAATAATTACGTTATTGTGTGTGTGTGTGTTGATGCGGGTGTTTGTGCTGGTGTACTTGTATGTGTGTGTTTGTGCGTGTCGCTGCCCGCTAGTCTTCCTCCACTCCCCTGCTATAAAAATCAGGCGTAAATTGACGGGGGGCGAGAATACGCGAGAATTTACGAGACGCTAATAGTAATAGTCTGGTGGATCAAGACTACCAAAAACAGGATGAGGAGGGGGTGAGGGGGTGAGGGGGAGGGGGTGAGAGGGTGAGGAGGAGGGGGTGAAGAGGTGAGGGTGAGGGGGTGAGAGGGTGAGGAGGAGGGGGTGAGGAGGAGGGGGTGAGGAGGAGGAGGGGGTGAGGAGGAGGGGGTGAGGAGGAGGGGGTGAGGAGGAGGGGGTGTAGAGGAGGGGGTGAGGAGGAGGGGGTGAAGAGGTGGGGGTGAGGAGGGGGTGAAGAGGTGAGGAGGAGGGGGGTGAGGAGGAGGGGGTGAGGAGGAGGAGGGGGTGAGGAGGAGGGGGTGAAGAGGTGAGGAGGAGGGGGTGAGGAGGAGGGGGTGAGGAGGAGGGGGTGAGGAGGAGGGGGGTGAAGAGGAGGGTGGTGAGGAGGAGGGGGTGAGGAGGAGGGGGTGAGGAGAAGGGGGTGAAGAGGTGAGGGTGAGGGGGTGAGAGGGTGAGGAGGAGGGGGTGAGGGGGAGGGGGTGAGGAGGGGGTGAGGAGGAGGTGAGGAGGAGGGGGGGGTGAGGAGGAGGTGAGGAGGAGGGGGTGAGGAGGAGGGGGTGGGGGAGAGGGGGTGAGGGGGTGAGGAAGAGGGGGGAATTAGGTGACAGCGGGAAGGGAGGAGGGTGGAGGTGAAGGGGGAATGAGGGGAAGGTGAAGGGGGATTGCGAGGGGGAAGAGAGGAGAGGGGACGAGGGGAACGGGTGAGGGGAGAAACTAGAAGAGTAGGTGAAGCAAAGGGTGAGGAAGAAAACGGGGTGGAGGAGGAGGAGGGATGAGGGAGGAGACAGGATAGAGGTGAGGGGGAGGGGTGAGGTAAAGGGGGAATGCGAGGGGGTGAGGGGGGGGAGAACAGGGAGGGGGTGCTTGGCCTTCACCTGTCTGCATTGGGTAGGTAAAAACACAGCCGTTCATCTCAGGTAAAATAAAGGTAGATCATCGTGAAGGTAAATCACAGGTATTTTATAGATATATTACAGGTACACACAGGTAAACCACAGGTACACACAGGTAAATTACAGGTATACCAGAAGTAAACTACAGGAATACAAGACAACGAAATTTACAAGTTTCACCTACGACCGAGCTACCACCTTCATTACCACCACTACTGCCACAACCACCATTACCACCACAACCACATGTACCACCACCAACACTACCATCATTACCACAATCACCACAACTACCACCACCATCACAACTACCACCACCATCACCAAAATAGCTACCACCACCACCACCAACCTAACCTAACCATCTACAGAGAAAAAAATCACAAAAATTCCACCTAAATAAACTCCGTCTTTCCAATATATCGCCACAAATTTGATAGTCAAGAATAAAAGAAGAAAGGGGTCACCAGAAAATGCCTTATTACAAATTCATGAACAGAAGTTTACAGAATTTTAAAGTTCGGAAAGAAGTAGAAAATTCAAACCCAAATAAAAAAATTACATAAAAAAATACACAATAACTTAGTACAGACGTCAGGGGATAAGTGTCATTGAATAGGTTACAGTGCCCCAGACAATGGCACTCCTATTAATTCAGAAATACAAGATGTTGCACTTAAGACAAATAAAACCCATCCCTCGCGATCAACTTCAATCAGTCAAGTCAGCTAAGGCGGATATTGAGCTGACTTAACTGAGCTAAATAGTGAAAATCCTGTAGTATTTATCTATCTATCTACAAAACTTAAATTTCTCAAACCCATCTCAAAAGCAAACTCAATTCACATTAGGTTTGGCCCGAATTTTGTTCAAACACAATTTATGAAGCAAAACTGAAACTCTTTAATAATTTCACTTGTTCAAAAAGCACTCGACCAAACATGAACAAATACCATAAGATCCACGGCCTAGGTTTTTCATAACATCTTACAGGGGGGGGGGGGGGTGGTAGGGTGTGGAGGGAGGGTGTGGAGAGCAGTTGGGGATGGAGAGGAGTGGAGGTGGTGGGAGGGGGATTTGTTTACATAAATCTATTACTTGCTGTTTACCTGTTCTTGATTCGAGGGTGGGGAAGGATGAGGGTGGGGAAGGATGAGGGTGGGGAAGGATGAGGGTGGGGAAGGATGAGGGTGGGGAAGGATGAGGGTGGGGAAGGATGAGGGTGGGGAAGGATGAGGGTGGGGAAGGATGTGGGTGGGGAAGGATGAGGGTGGGGAAGGATGTGGGTGGGGAAGGATGAGGGTGGGGAAGGATGAGGGTGGGGAAGGATGAGGGTGGGGAAGGATGAGGTGGGAAGGATGAGGGTGGGGAAGGATGAGGGTGGGGAAGGATGAGGGTGGGGAAGGATGAGGGTGGGGAAGGATGAGGGTGGGGAAGGATGTGGGTGGGGAAGGATGAGGGTGGGGAAGGATGAGGGTGGGGAAGGATGAGGGTGGGGAAGGATGAGGGTGGGGAAGGATGAGGGTGGGGAAGGATGTGGGTGGGGAAGGATGAGGGTGGGGAAGGATGAGGGTGAGGAAGGATGAGGGTGGGGAAGGATGAGGGTGGGGAAGGATGAGGGTGAGGAAGGATGAGGGTGGGGAAGGATGAGGGTGGGGAAGGATGAGGGTGGGGGGAAAAATAGATGGAGAAGGAAGGGTTTGGGGGTTAAGATGGGGTGTGAGAGAAGGAGGACTGGGGAGGAAGGAGCCAAGGGTGACGGGGGAAGGAGAGAGGGAGAAGAATAGATGGGAGAAGGAGGGTTCGAGGGAAGAAAGGGTTGGGAAAAGAGAAAGGGTGGGGAGGAGTGAACGATTGGGGAAGAGGGGTGGGGCATTGGGGGGGGGGAGGAGATGTGGGGGAGGGGGGGAAGGAGTGGAATGTTGTGGGGTTTGGGAGTTGTAGAGTTGATGTTGTGTTGGTGGTGGTGGAGGATTGTTGATGATGTAGGTAGTGGTGGTGACTGAGGTGGTGTTTCTTATTACCGACAGGAGGGGTGGGGGGGGTGGGGGGAGGGGGGTGGGGGGGTGGAGGTTACATATAGTGTCTAAAACTACTTAAGACGCCCCACAAAAAAACAGACATGTCAGCGTCCAAAACATACATACATACATACATACATACATGACACAGCAACATAGAGCAATTACATGACGTGGGTCTTTTGAAAGCGACAACTTAAACCTCTTTTCGGATCTTAGAGTGAGCCAATTAGATGCGTCTTCACGAAACCAATAGGAGGGCAAAAAATCACTGTGTAGGATATATTAAGGATTCTGGTAAAGTCCTTCAAGTAATTAGTCAAATGATGATGCTCAGTCGATCGCTCAATAACTCTTACGATCTTATATAATGTTGTTTTATGTTATGTAATGGCCGGTAATATAAATTGATTCTCATCTCTAAGTTTATCTAAATAACTATAAATAAAATCTTTGGTTTCGTAGTATTCTTCAACACATAACCAGGAATAATTGGCAATATCAACCTAACCAAACCTAACCTAACCTAATCTAACCTACCCTACCCTACCCTACCTTCCTTACCGTCACCTGTACAAAGGATGGAACACGGTAGACATAAGGAGAATGAAGCACCATGATAAAAATTAAGAAAGAAGAAGAAAGAACTGTGGCCACGCGACTGTCTGGACTCTGGAGTTGAGCAAATCCTTTTACTCCATCTAACACTCTCCAGGATGTGTCTTCCGTTTCCTCCTCCTACTCCGCCTCTTCCTCCTTCATACCTTCCTTGACTCCTCCTCTTCCTCTTCCTTAAAACACACACACACACACACACATACACACACACACACACACACACTTCTTCACTTCGAGATAAATATAAAGTGAACGCAACAGAAAGAATTTAAAAAAATATCTATATCTCCTTCTCTTCTCTCCACTCGCCTTCTCTACATATCCTCACCTCGAAATAAGCATAACATACACATGGCCACAGGACTTGTTAAAAGAAACAAAGAAAAAACAAACAAGAATTACTCTGTACAATAACACGACTGTTGTGAAGTTGGCCATGGAGTCCCCCCCTCCCCAACCCTTCCTTCCTCTCTTCCCTTCTCACCTTCCTCTCATTTTCCTTCCCTCTTTACCTTCTCTCTTTCCTATCCCCCCCTCCTTCTCCTTCTCTTTCTCCTCCTTACCTCTCTCTCTCTCTCTTTCCCCTCCACTTTCTTCTTCCCCCCTCCCCTCCATACCCACAATCCCCCCACTCCTTTCTCTTCCCCTCTCTCTATCCCACCTAACCCTCTCCTTCCTCTTCCCAGTTACGAGGGCAATATTCCTGGGCAATAACACTGTCTCATTGCCCACCCCACCCCCCCCCCCCTCCAAGGAGCTCAGGTGCGCGTGGGGCAATAGCCAAAGACGCTATTGCCCAACTTTTCAACAGAGTTTCTCCTGCCTGGGCATTAACCTTCCATTTTTCGGGAAATAACTTGAATACGGTTTTTGTTTTGCATAGAACCGCGAATTATGAGTTTGGGGGGATTTTTACGCGTTTTTTTTTCCGAAGGAGAGTGGGAGGAGGGAAGGTGGGTGGGAGGAGGGAAGGAGGAGGGTGGGTGGGAGGAGGGAAGGAGGGAAGGAGGTGGGAGGAGGGAAGAGGGAGGGTGGGTGGGAGGAGGGAAGAGGGAGTGGGAGGCTTTCGTTATGGCTGGAGTTTTGGTGTAATTTATCCTATTTTATGTGTGTGTGTGTGTGTGTGTGTGTGTGTGTTGAGAACTCCTTCACCTTGACGTTCACCGACCCGTTATAACCAATGTTGTGGAAAACCTAAAAGAAGGAGACTAAAAAAAAATCACACACAAAAACGCAACCTTCGGGAGTTCTGATTACGTCACAGAGATTAGGTGAAGGAGGCGATGCTGTGTAACCTGACGTGATACTGTGGGTGACTGAGGTTGTGGTGGGTGACGTAGGTTGTGGTGGGTGACGTAGGTTGTGGTGGGTGACTTAGGTTGTGGTGGGTGACGTAGGTTGTGGTGGGTGACGTAGGTTGACTTAGTGGGTGACGCAGGCTGTAGTGGGTGGCATAAATAAATAGATAGCTAGACTAATAGACAGATAAAAATACAGATACACACATACAAATATCGATAGATAATTAGATGGACAGACAGAGAGACGGACAGATCCAAAGATAGATAAACAGTATGATTTCGAATAGTGTACAAAGTTACTGGTACAGCAAGTGGTTTAGTGCTCTCCTCCTGCCTTGAGGATCACTGGTTCGATCCCTTAGAATCTCCAGTTCACCCAGTTGTAAACAGTACCAAGTTTGACAGTTGGGGAAGTGAAGGCAGTCTAGTACAGTGCCTCCTCGTGCAACTAAGGCTTAGTATGTAAAATGTTGTATCCACACTGTCCCTAACGTGCCGTCACGCCTATGAGACTGACCTTCACTCTCACAGGTGCAGCTGAACACCGGTAAACACAGATTTACAGGCCGTAAAGGAGTTAGAGCAGCACATGAGTAGGTAAACTCTGATTTACACGCCGTAAAAAGTTAGTTACAGCTGCACACGAGTAAAGTAGAGTTTCAGCATCACACGGATAAAACCACATTTTCAAGGTGTAAACAACTAGTCACAGGAGCACATTATTTACATACTTTCAAAAAGAATCCTCCAAGGCAACATAAGAGTAAAACCTCATTTACACGCTGTAAAAAATGTAATTACAGCAACATAGGATTTGCAACCAGACAGCAACCCAGCGTCAGGAGAAGTAAAACCAGTTTCCCGTGTTGTGGAAAATACCCCGGGGCGAAATTAATGAAAATGTGGCCAACTCAGAGACTTCCATAAAGCGTAACGGCGCAGCTCTCCGCTAAACCCCAGACCCAGAATGAACGGGATTAATATGAAGCATCACAAACCGGCGAGTGCCACGCTATTAACACTGGTTTGAGACTTAATGCCGGTCAGAGAGGAACACACCCACGGTATTTTGCTCATGCAGTGCCACAAACCTGAGTCTGAGCAGTGCCAGCTACACCTTTAGGCTGGTAGTGTGATGCGTTTACCTGGTCTGAGCATTACCAGCCACACCCCTAAGCTAGTAGTGTGACGCGTTTACTTGATCTAAGCAGTGCCAGCCACACCCTAGTAACACTCGCCTGGTCAAAACAGTGCTACATCCTAACCAAGACAATGTTAACCTACATAATAAAGTGTCATACAAAAACATCCGCACATACCGCCCCGGGAAACAGTACACCACTACACACCACTCACTGTCACTTCCCACAACCTAGGCGCAATGTGACAGCAAGAGTGCCACCACCATTATCCAGGACAGTGCCACGCCCCAACCCACCCCCCACACTAAACAACCCCATGCACAGTGTGACACCTAAAGTCAAGTTGCCATAATCCAAAGCAGCGCCACACCTCAGATCCTACAAAACCTCGGCACCATAAAAGTATCATAAAGAACGTCGTCGCTATTGCACAAACTCCTATTAAATATTTCTCCACTTGAATAACATCCGCGTTTACTCACAATAAAAGGTGAAAGTTGGCAGTTTGGGGCGGGGGAGGGGGGGTGGGGTGGTGGTGCACAGTGGTCGGAGACGGAGATGGGACAGGGGGATGAAGACAAAGACGAGAATGGGGGCTGGGGGAAGGGGGGGGGGAGTGGAAATGGAGGATAAGGTTAAGGGTGGGAATGGGGTGGATAGGGGAGGGGGTGGGAATGAAGAATAGGGGTGAGGATGGAAATGGATGGGGAGATGGGACAAGGGGATGGGAACCAAGACGGGAATGGGAAAGGGTGGAAATGGAAGATAGGGGGAAATGGACAAAGACGAGAATGGGGATGATGGGGGCTTAAGGATGATGACACAGAGAGAAGACAAGAACAGACGAAGATAGATGAGAGACAATACCAGAAAGGATAGACGAGGACGAAGAAGCAAATATGGAATGGGGGGAGAAACGAAGACAAGAATGGGGTAACACAGGACGAATAGAGGAACAGGGAGGAAAAAAAGGAACAAGAATGAAAACAAGAGAAGAAGACAATAATGGGTGACAAGTGTGATAAACAGGAAAACGTACATGGGAAAATAAAGCTCAAGAAAATGAGTAGAAGAATGAATATGTGGGAGAGAGAAAGGGAGAGGAGAGGGAGAGAGAAAGGGAGAGGAGAGGGAGATAGAGGGAGAGGGTGGGAGAGGGGGATAGCCATAACCCTTTATACCCAGAACGCTATATGTAAATACTATAAAGCGGCTATGTTTATACCCATTCAAGTTTTAATCTCTCTCTCTCTCTCTCTCTCTCTCTCTCTCTCTCTCTCTCTCTCTCTCTCTCTCTAGGTAGGGGTAGAGAGGGGAGGAACACCTAGAAAGATCCCTCCCTTCTATCTAAACAGAACCAGAATTCTCTCCGGCAGGTTGACATGGACAATGGACCACCCTCGCCGGCTTAAACATTAACAACGTGAATATTTTATCCCGGGTGCAAGAGGCCGGAAAATGTTTGTGTTGGTGGAGCGGACATCAAACACCACACACACACACACACATACGGGCAAACACAAACACACACAGCTTATTACGGTAGGTGACCCCACGTGTACACCCACCCCACTCTTTTAAGTGATTCAAGGGGAGCTATGTGTACACTCACACCATTCCAGGTGACATTTGCTCCACTAATTACACCCACTACCACAGGTGAATATAGGTGAATTGAACACCACCAAGAGGATTTCAGGTGAATACAATGACTTCAGGAAACCCAAGATATCCTGAAGTGACCTCAGAAGACACCTGAAGTAACATACACACCTTGATTACTGTCTTAACTCTGGGGTGACTAAACTAACCTGTATAAATAGCTCACCAACGAGACAAAGTGACCTAATACACCACAGCACAGAGATGAAACGACCCCCACCCATGGTTAATACTGACCTTGGCTGACACAAAATAACCAAAGGAGACTGCAGGGGTGGGGGTGGGGGGGGAGCTAATTGACCTGTAATGAGTTGAATTAATCCCAAATTGCACAAATTGACCGGAAGTTTTAATCGATTCTCATGACGTTAACTGACTTGTGATGACTCGTCCTGACTCGTGGCAAACCTATTTATTCCTGACTCGACCTGACTCAAGAAAACCCTATTTATTCCTGACTCGACCTGACTCAAGAAAACCCTATTTATTCCTGACTCGACCTGACTCAATATGACCCAATTTATTCCTATGAAGTTTACCTGAACCAAGAAATCCGTATAGATTAATGTAAACTCTAGGTGAACAAAAAAAAATCCCCATTTATCAGATTGTAAACTACGGTATATCTTGTGTAAGTGTGTAAACTCATGTTCACACGTGGCAATTTAGTTTAGGCCACTTCAGTCAAAGTTTTAATTCGAGTAATTGTGATTTGCTGGTCAGATGCGAATCTAACCTAACATAACCAAGCCTGACATAACCTAACCTAACCTAACCTGAAGCGACAAGGAATAATCTTAAGTGGCCTGATACCTCAAGTTGAGTCAGGTATGTTAAGTTAACCTTCCATTATCCAAGGTTACTCCATGTGATTAAGCTGACCCTGGGCGATGTAAGCTGACACTGGGTGAATTAAGCTGATCCTGGGTGAGATAAGCTAACACTGGGTGAATTAAGCTAACCCTGGGTGAATTAATCTGACCCTGGGTGGGTTAAGCTGACCCTACGTGAGGTAAGCTGGCCCTGGGTGATTTAAGCTGATCTTGGTTAATTGAACCTGACACTGGGTGAATGAAATTGAGCAAATATATCACCTCTCTCCCCCTCCCTCACCCAGGCCTAAGAACCTCATCCCCCTCACCCAGAACCCAAATACCCCCCCCCCCCAACAACCAGGTGTGAGGAGGCCAGACAGTATGTGGGGGGGGGGGAGGCATCTTATCATTCACTTTGGCTCACTTGAAATGAATTTGATCCAAACGAGGTAAATATGCGGCTAGCTGCTGGTGAAGTGAGGTGTACCCTCCAAGATGACTGGTCGTTTGAGGTGACCCCCCCCCCTCCCCAGATGGCTCGTGGTGTGAGGTGACCCCCCTCCCCAGGTGGCTCGTGGTGTGAGGTGATCTCCCCCCTCCGCTCCCCAGGTGGCTAGTGGTGTGAGGTGATCCCTCCCCCCTCGAAGTGGACCTCAAGGGGTGACAGTGAGAAGCAAGGGGTTGTATTTAAGGGAGGGTTGTAATTAAAGAAGGGGGAGGGTGTTAATAATGGGATCTACCTGAGAAGTATTTAAGTGGGTGAAAGGAATCAATAAAGGGGATATAGATAAAGTTCTTATAATATCCGAGCAGAATAGGACTCGGAGCAACGGATTCAAGTTGGATAAGTTTAGGTTTAGGAGGGAGATAGGAAGAAACTGGTTCACAAATAGGGTGGTGGACGAGTGGAACAAGCTTAGCAACTTTGTAGTAAGTGCGGGAACTCTGGAAAGTTTCAAAAGGAGGCTAGATAGATTCATGGATGATAGAGTGTGATAGTAACTCTAGACAGGAGCTGCCATGCACAGGCCAACCGGTCTATTGCAGACTCCTTATTTTCTTATGTTTCTTATGTTCTTATGTCAAGATACTGTAAGATGGACCGACATAACATGTTGAGGAAGAGGATTTCTTTATCAAAACGATTAACGTATATTCTAAAAATATATAGTAAATAGCCTCTATCTATTGGAGTCAAATATACATACATACATACGAGAATGGCCGGTCCAAGGGCCACCCAGGCGTGAATTTGTTTAAGGTGTAGAAGCTGTCGCCAACACAACCGCAAATTGATTAACATCCAGGTTCCCAATTACTGCTGGGTAGACAGAGGCAAATGGCGTAAAGGAAATTGCCCATAGTTTCACCCTGCCTTGGGATCAAACCCGGGTTTGCTCGCTTGCTAGGCGAGCATGCTGACCATTACACCAGTTCGCCTTACACACATACATACACAATTTCTAAACATAGGGTCTCAAAATGCTATATACGTATATAACCACTAAATGAAAAGAATAATTCTATGAAATAAATCGATACTAATTTAAACATGACACAGAAGGTCATAACAATTTACCGCTAACAACTCTAATAAATATGACCTAAATCAAGGCCAGTCAAGTGCTTCAAGAGCCAGGGCACACACACACACACACACACACACACACACACACACACACACACACACACACACACCTTTTTAAATTGAGTACAAGGAACGTCTTCCCTTCGATCTACTCAATAACAAAAGCGACAGACATCAGCATCAAATATCAAAACACTCATCGTGGAAGGAGACTCAGTGACCACAAGAAACATACAGTACACTGAGCACCATGATAGAGGCGAGGCACAATAAACAAAACACCTCGCTGACAGACAGACTTCAGGGGATATCATAATAAATCAGGGGTGACGATAACCTCCGTAACACCAAGTAGCACCTCTCTCTCTCTCTCACTCTCTCTTCCTCGCGTGACGATAACCTCCGTAACACCAAGTAGCACCTCTCTCTCTCTCTCTCTCTCTCTCTCTCTCTCTCTCTCTCTTCCTCGCGTGACGATAACCTCCGGAACACCAAGTAGCACCTCTCTCTCTCTCTCTCTCACTCTTCCTCGCTTGACGATAACCTCCGTAACACCAAGTAGCACCTCTCTCTCTCTCTCTCTCTCTCTCTCTCTCTCTCTCTCTCTTCCTCGCGTGACGATAACCTCCGTAACACCAAGTAGCACCTCTCTCTCTCTCTCTCTCTTTCTCTTCCTCGCGTGACGATAACCTCCGTAACACCAAGTAGCACCTCTCTCTCTCTCTCTCTCTCTCTCTCTCTCTCTCTCTCTCTCTCTCTCTCTCTCTCTCTCGCGTGACGATAACCTCCGTAACACCAAGTAGCACCTCTCTCTCTCTCTCTCACTCTTCCTCGCCTGGAGATACAGAAACACAGGAGAAAATAACCAAAATCAAAAAGCCAAAGTTGTATTCAAGCTCACCGTTCTCTTAAGACTTCAGGTAAGCGGGTCAACAAACACGGGTACAACAGTTTGGACACCTCGTGAGAATTAGGTAAACACCAGAATGCTGCAATAACAAGAGCTTATAATAATCCTTCACCGCGACAAACGAACAAACAAACAAAAAACGGGGATAATTTTTTTCCTAACCTCACCCACCAACTCTGCAGCAGCTTGGACCCGCGCCTTTAAAAAAAAAAAAATGGCCACCAGCGCGACTGCCGATACAGACGCTGAAACACCAATTTTGGCTGAGAGTTTCGTCTTATCAAGCGTTCCTCTTTTATCCCCTCCTGCAGGTGGGTGGTGGTGGGAGGCGAGGGGTCACCAGAGAGAACGCGTTATTCGATTACTGTTGCAGAGGTCCGCCCTTCTACCCTTCTTCCCGCGACCCACTCCGACAATTTTCACCAAATTTGCAGCAGAGGAGATACTGAGGAGACATACTACGAGGCGTAAAGCATGGAAGAAGAAAGCAATGGTGGGGAGGGGGGGGAGGAGGAACTGACACGGTGGGGGAGGAACTGACACGGTGGGGGAGGAACTGACACGGTGGGGGAGGAAAGATACGATGGCGGAGGAAAGATAGCTACCTAAGAATAAACAGAGAGAGAGAGAGAGAGAGAGAGAGAGAGAGAGAGAGAGAGAGAGAGAGATAAAAGAAAATACCCCCAAGAATAAAGAGAATTTGCATACAAGTTAAACGATTCAACCCCCCCCCTTAAAAAAAACGCCCAAAAATATAGTAATTTTAACTGATCCTTCATTAATCAACAAAGCTAATATAATCTTCTTCCTCTCGAGTCTCAGGTCAATTTAAGCACCATATTAGCTAGTTATCATCTCCACGTTCACAGAGGAAGGCACAAAGAGCAGTTAAAGAGGCAGTTCCCACACGTCGGTACAGTAGTTAAGAGGGAAAAGTTAAAATTCGAATATATTTGTAAATGCTTATCATGAACTCCTGCTGAAGAAAGAGTGTTAGTTGCTTTGGTCTTTCTTCCCTCTTCCCTCTTAGTAGCGCTTCTTCTTCTTCTTCTTCTTCCTCTTCTTCTCCATCATCTTCTTCTTTTGAATCTTCCTCGAGTTAGGTTATTGGTAGCTCTACTCCTCCTCCTCTTCATATCTCTTTACCCCCCCTCCTCTTATTCTACTTTTTCCCCCTCATCCTGCACTACCTCCTTCTCCTCTTCCTCCTCCACCCCCTCCTCTTCCACCCTCCCTCTTCCTTCTCCACCACCACCCCTCCGTCCTCCCACTCATCCACCTTACCACACTGAAGAGGGTGGGGGGGGGGGGGGGAAGAGGGGGAGAGAGGGGGGAGGGAAATAAAACTCAAGAGGCTCACCCACCACCCACAACACACACACACACCTCTCCCTCATTTGCATGCTACATAAATTGAAGCGTGTGTAAGCGCGTGGTTTAAAAGTTTCAGCGGTGTATAATTACCGAGAAACGTGGCGTTGTTGTCTCCGTCCACACCAGATGAAATTCCTTAACAACAATTACTGCCCGAGTTAACCGAGCGGGAAAGTTCAATTACAGATCTATCCGTCGGTCGTGGGGTTCTTTTTTTTTTTTTTTTGCTGCAACACCCGAAGAGCGTAAAAGTGTAATAATCCACCCGAAGGAATATATATAATCTACCCGAAGGAATATATATAATCTACCCGAAGGAATATATGTAATCTACCCGAAGGAATATACAAAACGATGGAAACCAGACATGTTGAATTGCACTACGAGAGAGGGAAGCCCGAAGGACACCTGACAGACTAAGGCGTAGACAGTATAGCTGACAGGTTTACTACAGGCTGTCACCGGTACATGAAGGACAGAAAGCGAGACAGACAGTAGGATAGAGTGGTAGGTTACTAATACAGACTGTCCATGGTACACATATGACAGAAATTTAAAAGGACAGGAGGGTAGATTGAGGTGTAGACAGTCTCGTTGACAGACTTCATCTACTACAAATAGGGGCTGTCTATGGTATACAATGGTGAGAAAACTAGACTGACAGCAGACAAGATTGAACACAAGACAGTCTCGCGGCACACAGACTGAGTACCTGACTGTCCAGCCTACGATTTGACTTCACACTAGTACAGGATGGAAAGAGACAGACTTAAGGCCGGCCAGACTGAGGGTAGACGGAGACATACTCGTAGAGAGGTAGACAAACAAAGGCTTACAGAAGAGAAGAAAAGAATGATACATACATACAGACAGACAGACAGACAGACAGACAGGCAGGTTTGCAGGGTAACAAGAAACAAAATTTCGAGAGAGAGAGAGAGAGAGAGAGAGAGAGAGAGAGAGAGAGAGCACAGTCAGGGCTGAAAAAATAAAGACTGACTGCAACCTGGCTGACAAGCTGACAGGATTTTACACCAGGTTGGTTGACAGCTGGTAGACAGGACCGTGGGAAAGAAAAGCAAACAATCTGACAGAGACAGACAGACAAACGGGAGGTAACGCGTAGGGTCACTAAGGTATAATCAGACAAGACCCTAAAGTATATCTCTGATTGGCGAAGTATAACCATGGCGAAATAAAACAAACTATAGTGCGGTATATCCGACCATGATGCAATATATTCAACCATGGTGAAGGTATAACCGACCATGGTGGGGTATAACCGACCGTGGCGTAGTATAACCGACCATGGTGAATATATAACCGACCGTGGCGTAGTATAACCGACCATGGTGAAAATATAACCGACCTTCAAGACTTTTGGTTGCCCGCGGACAGGCATAGCAGACGGAGGTAAATAAACAGAAGGATTCAATTAAACGACAGGAGAAAACAGACGGGAGAGAGGAAGAGAAGAGGGGGAGACGGAAGAGGAAGAGAAGAGAGAGAGGAAGAGAAGAGAGGGAGACGAGAGAGAGGAAGAGAAGAGAGAGAGGAAGAGAAGAGAGGAAGACGAGAGAGAGGAAGAGATGAGAGGGGGACGAGAGAGAGGAAGAGAAGAGAGGGGGACGAGAGAGAGGAAGAGAAGAGAGAGAGGAAGAGAAGAGAGGAAGACGAGAGAGAGGAAGAGAGAGAGGAAGAGAAGAGAGGGAGACGAGAGAGAGAAAGAGAAGAGAGAGAGGAAGAGAAGAGAGAGAGACGAGAGAGAGAAAGAGAAGAGAGAGAGGAAGAGAAGAGAGGAAGACGAGAGAGAGGAAGAGAAGAGAGGGAGACGAGAGAGAAAGAGAAGAGAGAGAGGAAGAGAAGAGAGGGAGACGAGAGAGAGGAAGAGAAGAGAGAGAGGAAGAGAGGAGACGAGAGAGAGGAAGAGATGAGAGGGGGACGAGAGAGAGAGGAAAAGATGAGAGGGAAACGGGAAAGAGGAAGAGAGGAAAACAGGAGAGAGGAAGAGATGAAAGGGAGAGAGAGAGAGGAAAAGATGAGAAGGAGACGAGAGAGAGGAAAAGAAAAGAGGGAGACTGACTGACAGAGGGACGGGGAAGACATGAGAAAAAAAATGGAAGACAGACTGAATAACTAAAGAGACGGAGAAAGACAGAGAAACGGGAGGAGTACATCTCACAGCAGACAGGTACACGCCCACACCACACACCCCCCAACCCCCCCACACCCCCACACCCCACCCCACGCCACTAAAAGCATTCAAGACACACTGATAACCCTTACACACACACACACACGTAGTCAAGATTCACTGTTGATTAAAGACAATTAAACTCTAGTGCAAAAAAAATAAAATAAAATAATGAACCTCAAATTGCGTCTCATTATTAACAGGAAGTGTACGTGTTTTTGTCTTTGATGAATAATGAGGTGATTTAAGAGTCTTATAGGTAGGTAAGGTAGTTCATATCTCTCTCTCTCTCTCTCTCTCTCTCTCTCTCTCTCTCTCTCTCTCTCTCTCTCTCTCTCTCTCAGTTCCTCCATCTTCCAAAGTTTTTACCTCCTTTCCCTTCTTCCTGTCAGTCTGTCTCTTACATTAGACAGTTAACAGCAACGGAGAGAGAGACCAACAGCAATCATTATCTCATTAAGAATCGACAGCAACAGCAAAACAACAGCAGGAGACAAACAGCAGGAAGCAGGACATGAGCAGCAAGCAGAGAGTAATGAGGACAGCAGTCACCTAACACGGTCAGGATATCAACAAATGCGCCACTATCTCCTCCTCACCACCTCTCTCCCCACACGAGTAGACAGCAACGTTTTGACCCTTAACAGCAGCAATAGACAGCAACGTTTTGACCCTTAACAGCAGCAGTAGACAGCAACGTTTTGACCCTTAACAGCAGCAGTAGACAGCAACGTTTTGACCCTTAACAGCAGTAGATAGAAGAAACATTAAAAGGCGACAGTCGTAATTAGGACAAGAATGTCGACACCCAACCTACCTTCACACCCTCTCTCCTCCTCCCCCCCTCCCCTTCCCTCCTCCCCCCCCCTCCTCTATATCAGCAGTAGACACCAACAGCACCCCACACACACACACACACACACACACACACACACCTCAGTAGTCGACAGCAACATCATGAGACAACAGCAGCATTACGAACTGTCAGGGTATAATGAGGTCTAACTCCTTTAACACGACCAAGAAATGTTGACACGTAAACCAGCCATCAGACTCTCTCTCTCTCTCTCTCTCTCTCTCTCTCTCTCTCTCTCTCTCTCTCTCTCTCTCTCTCGGATAATGAGAACAAATCTTCCCAACACGGCCAAGATGTCGACAGACCTCCTCCTCCCTGGGACCATCACTCTCACTACCACTACTACCACAACCACTATCACTACCCCCAACTACAACCACCACTACTACCACCATCACCATTATCAATCTCAGTACTATCTCCACCAAAAACAACCCTCACTACTATCACCAACAACCACCATTACCACCTTCACCAGCAACCACAACCACCAACTACCATCCCAACTTCAGTTTCATGACCGGGGTTTAATGTGCCGACAGTGTCACCTCGTTTGCCTTAAATGTAATGTTCTTGAGGGATGGTGAGACGCTGTCGGGCTTTAGTGCCGACAACGACAGGGTGGCGGGAGATTGGGGGGGGGGGGGGAGAGAGGGAGGTGAGGATGGGGAGGTGAGGGTGGGGAGGTGAGGGTGGGGAGGAGAGAGGGAGGGATGAGTAGGGAGGTAGGAGGGAACACCTACATGGCAACAAATTCAGGTTAGACATTTTATTTCTTTTTATTTTATATATTTATTACATTTTATATTTTATTAATATTTTGAGGGGAGGGGGCAGGTTAAGGGGAAATATTTTGAGAGGAAGGGGGGGGGGAGTTTAAAGGGTAATATTTTGAGGAGGAGGGAGGGAGGAAACGGGGGGGGGGGGGGGGTTTACAAGGAAATATTTTGAACGTTCATGTTTGGTTTGTGTTGTGATTCTTTAGGTTAATAATCTTGACTGTGTGTTCAAGGTTGAATGAGGAACAGACCAAAACACTAAGATGACTCAACACAGGTAAATACACTGAACCATCTTGCCAGGTATATATCTAACCTAACCTAACCCTAAACTAATCCTAACCTCACCTAATCCTAACCTCATCTAACGCTAACCTCATCTAACCTAACCTATATACTGAAGAACCTGGCGTGACCTACTACAAGATCTGTCATGGTTAAGAATACAGGTACAAGAATACCACAGGACCTGAAGAAGAAGAAGAAGCTTGGCAAGGAAGACGACTCATTAATTCTCCAGCCACTCCCTCCCTCCTTGGTTCGTTCCACAACATAACATCACGATCACCTCACCCACAACACTACGTATTTCCTCTCACACACTAAGGTAGCCCCGACCCGCCCTCTTGCACCCAGGTAGCCCAGCCCTCTCGCACCCAGGTAGCCCAGCCCCACCATCTGGCACCCAGGTAGCCCAGCCCTCTCGCACCCAGGTAGCCCCGCCCTCTCGCACCCAGGTAGCTCCCTCTAATAGCATCTCCCGTACCTCCTCTAGCTGGCTACCTTTGACCCGGATACTGTCTACAGGTGACCTTTAACCCACAGAAAGAGAGAGATAAAGAGCTGCTGGAATGCAACATATGGCCCGTACTGTGGTATGGGCCAGAGAGAAGGGCACTTTCACAACACATCACAGGAGGTGTTTTAGAGATGTATCAACTATGGTCCTACGGTTGTGTTAAAAAATACATTAAACTAACAGGAAAAACAAAAACAAATGAAATACAAACATTTGCAAAGAAAAACTAAAGAATAACTGGAACATCGAATAAGGAAAAAAGGATAATTTGGTTATTATAATCTAGGGATGAAAAGATAATGGTAGAAGGGGAGAATGGTAGAAAGGAATAATGGTAGAAAGGGATAATGGTAGAAATAATATTGGGTTGAAGGAAGAACAACCAGGGGAAGACAACCACTTAGATAAAAATGAAACTAAAAGATTCGTAATTTTTTTTTGGGGGGGTAACCTGACACCATTCTCTACCTGTTGTGTGTGTGTGTATGGTAGGCTAATGGTTGTGTTACATACTATCAGTTGTGGGTGGTAGATTGGTTGTGTATGGTTGTTACTCCCAGTTTGTAGATGATAAACCGGTTGTGTGTAGTTGTTACTCCCAGCTTGTCGATGATAAACCGGTTATGTGTGGTTGTGTTGCATAAACCGGTTGTGTATGTAGTTATAATTGTGGTCTACAGCTAAAATCAAAACCGTATATTTAGACAGAACGTTACATTACATTTCAAGGTTATAAATGGTGGTAGACTGAGCATTACCTGGATGTTGTAGTCAATAATAAAGGTGAGAATTTACTAATATTATTATTTCCGTTGTTATTATTATTATTTGCTTATGAGGAGGAAGCTCAGACAGGGATTAGTGCTTGATAGGGAAAGGGGAAGGGTGAAACAAGTATAGGGAGAGAATAAAGGGGTGCAGTGAGGGGGAAGGGGGAGAATAAGGGGTACAACGAAGGGGGGGGGGGTTGGGAGTGTGCCCCCTTCCCCATTTAAACCAATTTAACGTGGATTTGTATCCTAAACTAACGAGCCAAAGTCAATTACGTACTTTTATACCTAACAACACAAACTACATCCACCCCCCCCCCCTTAGTCCTAACCCCATAAGCCAAACGAACTTAAGACAACGATGGATTTTCTTTGATGCGGTACGACAACTTACACACACACAGGTAAATAAAGGCCTGAATTCGCCTGCCAGTCGTAGGAAGTTTTGTCTTGTTATGAGGAGTAGTTCGACATTACTGCCCATCTTCCTTCCTTCCTTCCTTTTTTCTTTCTCTTCCCTCCTTCCATTCTCCTTTCCAAACTTCTATTTCCCTTCCTCTTGTTCCCTTTCCTTCCCCTTAGTTCCCCCTTCCTCCTCTTAGTGTGAGAGGAAGAAAAGAATTACGGAGAAAAAAATGACTAATGAGAGAAAGAAAGACGAAGGAAAGAAGAAAAAATGAATAACAAGAAAAAAATTAACTAAAGGGAAAGAAACGAAGGAAGAAAGAATAATGAAGCAAAAAGAAAGAATAATGAAGCAAAAAAGAAGAATAATGAAGCAAAAAGGAAGAATAGTGAAGCAAAAAGGAAGAATAATGAACAAGAAGAAGGACAAACAAAGGAGGATGCGGGGTGTTGTATTGTGTCGACTCACACACACACACACACGCAAACCTGAAGCAACAACCGGTACCTCACTGGATGACGTAATAGTGCCTCCCACACACTCACTCACACACACGCACTCACTCACCACACACACGCACTCACTCATCACCCACACGCACTCACTCTCACCCCACACAAGATCATACTACAGTAACTCTCATCACTTCTCCCTCACCCACACATACAGACACACTCACCCCTCCCTCTACCCCCACACACTCGTCTCTCCCTCCCTCCATAACCCCACACACCTACAGAGAGAGAGAGAGAGAGAGAGAGAGAGAGAGAGAGAGAGAGAGAGAGAAATCGCCCCCTCCACTCAACCATACGACCCACACAAGATTAATTCCGTATTCCAGTCAACCAACAAAATTTGGTTGACTTACGAATTTTCTCCCGGGTTTAAGTCACTAGAAAGGAATGGTCGATTGGTTTAATAACAGAAGAAGGTAAATCATTTGTCCTTTTTATTTTTCACTTACACAAGCACCACCACTTCCGCCTCAGCCCAACACACCTTTCCGGGAATACTATGAAGTTACGCTAACGTTCTATAATTGGTTTATGTAGGTCAAGGCACAATCTCTATAATAACTAGGGATTATTATACCTGCTAAACTTCTCTGTATCTATAATTTACGTGTATATAACTTGATCGGGTTAAGTTATAGGTACATTTCTATAACAGGTTCTATCTGGGTTAAGTCACCACCTTTGTAAATTACTAAGGTACCTTCAATATTAACTGCACCTATAATTTACGCGACTATAATTAGATTTAGCAGGTTATAGGCACATTTCTCATTGTTATAGTCAACATACGAATAAACTCTATCTATACCATATACTGTTATCGTTATCTGTACTGATAATATTATTTAATTAACTTCCCGAATCTGAAAATCATTACCTGAAATTTAAGGTAGATTGGTTAATTAATTTATCTGTGACTTAGGGCAAATTGGATTATAAATTCACCTGTGACTTATGGCAAAGTGTGTTATTAATTTACCTGTGACTTATAGCAAATTGTGTTATTAATTCACCTGTGACTTATGGCAAATTGTGTTATTAATTTACCTGTGACTTATGGCAACATGACTAATTAATTCACATGTGACTTACGGTTTATTGACAGGTGTACAGGAAACATGTCTGAATATTATATATGTACACAAAAACACACGACAAGGCACGCAAGCAGGTGTACACGTACAAAAACGCCCATACACACACACACACAAAACTCCTCTACACACGCTCACATACAATACACACGCACACGCACACACACACACATCATTAAATACTCTCAGGTTTCAGGTAGTATAGTGGTCAGGTATAGATCCCCTGAAGGTCTTATTAAACCCTCTGAAGGTCTTATTAAACCCTCTGAAGGTCTTATTAAACCCTCTGAAGGTCTTAATAAATCCCCTGAAGGTTTTATTAAATCCCCTGAAGGTTTTATTAAATCCCCCTGAGTACGTTGAGTTAAGCCCGAGTATAATGAGTTAAGTCTAGAGTTATTTAACCCAATTGAGTACGATAAGTTAACTGAGTACAATGAAATATCCTAATGAGTAAGCGTACTTAAATTATGCAAGAAATTTAGGATCACCTGAAGAATAACCACCAGAACACTAACCTACCTTAACACAAACCTACGTTAACCTAACCTACTTTAACCTACCCCCCCCCCCCCCAAGGTAACGTTAGGGTGGTTAATCTCCAGGTGACCCTCAAACTAATACCACGTGTCTTTATAACGAGATTGAAACGCGTTATCAACTTTAATTTAGGATCACCTTATAGCTATGATCCATCTGTTGCTGCCGACAGGTCATTAGGGGTCAGGGGTCAAGATGTTTTTCCGGTCATCAGTTGTTAATTAAGGGTCATTAAAGGCTTTAGGGGAATTCTCCATTGGTTTAGGGAGATTTGGCTAAGGTCAGGGCAGGTCACTGAATGTCCCTCCCTTTCTCTCCCCCCTCAAAAAATAACTACTAGTCAGGTCACCATTTCTCCTCCCTCACACCTCCACTCTCCCTCACACCTCACCATCACTTCTCCCTCACACATCACCATCACTTCTCCCTCACACATCACCATCACTCCCCTCCCTCAAGTCTATAGCAGATGCGTTCCGGAAGTCAGTGAAAGATGCAAATGAGAGAGTGGCGCTGATGATGCCTCGTGTGTGTGTGTGTGTGTGTGTGTGTGTGTGTGAGTGCATCAAAGTATCAAAAACAAGCAACAGGTGTTTATGCCCACTCACACCAGGTTAGTGCAGGTGTGTGGGCAGGAGCACGTGTTCAGGAGCGCGTGGCGGCCTCTCTCAGTCCCCCCTCTCTTACACACACACACACACACACACCGCGGCAGAACCAGGTGTGTGTGTGTGAGGGATTATCAAGGTAGTGTTGGATGATTACAGTACTTTCCCCACTAGTCAACACCTCCACGTTACCGTATATACACACACACACAAACTTGATTGAGTTTTGGTTATGTAAGTGAACACAAAGTCCGCCTTCAATATCTGGCTGACTTTGTGTTTCCCGTGCGAGGAAGTTTTTTTTTTCCCCAAGTATACCTCAATGTATTAAGCTGTCAGACGCACGATCACCACCGCACTTGGTTCAGTCATGTCAATAGTATTTTTATTTTCTATTCTGTATCTCTATTTTTCTGGTTAAATAAACTGTTTCAATATCAATAGTTGTTGCTGTATGAGTCTTGGTTCGCTGTACACAGGGAAAATCAATCTCGTAAAGGATTGTGGGAAAGAAAAAACAAGAGCGCCGTTCTCGTGTTGTCATATCTGAAAGGTTGACGAGTATTCTTGCGCAATTTTACAAAGACATGTATGAAAGTGATCTAGTGTGTATGTAGGGTATACAGTATATGTGGGAAGAAGACCTACACTGTGAGTAAAATAGAGTGAACTGTATTGGTGTACGGGGCCCCAGCAGTCATGTCTACACACACTTACCTGTTTAAGCAAGTGTTCAGGTTCTCTTCCTTCAGCCTTGAGGCTCCCAGAGCCAAGTGTAGCCGCTGGCTGAGTGTACCGTACAACACACTACACTACACTGTGTAACACAACATCATCAACACCTTACTAGTAACACTTCCGATTAAACTAAAATAAACACACAGGAGCACCACCACACGCAGCGCCCTCACACTACCACACTGACACACGACAGAGCGAGACACGCTCCTCACTGCACCAGCCAACCAACAGGTCAGTACTGACGACTAAGTCTGACTTGTACACACAAATCCCGCGTGGACCGCCCCTTACCCCCCTTAGCTCCTCCCCCTTATCCCCCCTTCCTCTTCCCACCCTCCCCCCCCCCCGCTTCATCACCACCACTCGCCGCCTGACCTGCACTTCTTCTCCTCCCTGCCCTCCCCTCCCTCCCTCACCTCCCTGGC
This sequence comes from Homarus gammarus, assembly GCA_958450375.1. Taxonomy (NCBI): domain Eukaryota; kingdom Metazoa; phylum Arthropoda; class Malacostraca; order Decapoda; family Nephropidae; genus Homarus; species Homarus gammarus. The sequence continues at coordinate 658,708 of CAUDMG010002887.1, read as the reverse complement.
TCAATTCTCAGCCACCAGCGAGGAACCTGACCGCCCTAAATCCCCCAGAGTTTTGCAGACGAGGTGATCAAGAGATACAAGCGTTCCGCGGTGTTCTCTTCAACGAGATGCTGCCCCAGGAGGCTTGGCTGTGTTGGTAACGGTACACAGGGTGGATCACCTCATGATTAACCACCCTAACGCTACCTGGGGGAGGTTAGGTTAGGTTAGCATTAGGGAGGTTAATCTTCAGGTAAAATAAGCTGGGGTGCCTAATCTTATGATGATTCCACAATGCCATGTAACAAAGCTCACAGCATGACTACTCAGTGCATTATAGACTGAGCGTTGCACCAGCTGAGAGAAGACAGACTGAGCGTTACACCAGCTGAGAGAAGACAGACTGAGAGTTACACCAGCTGAGAGAAGACAGACTGAGCGTTACACCAGCTGAGAGAAGACAGACTGAGCGTTACACCAGCTGAGAGAAGACAGACTGAGAGTTACACCAGCTGAGAGGAGATAGACTGAGCGCTACACCAGCTGAGAGAAGACAGACTGAGCGTTACACCAGCTGAGAGAAGACAGACTGAGCGTCACATCAGCTGAGAGGACAGACAAGGAGACCATTTCCCCCACACAAGTAGTAATTGAGCAGAATATCGTAATATCTATCAATGTGGGATGTAAATGACTATATTACAATGTGTTTCTATTTGAGTTTCTTTCCATTTGTTTTAATTTATTCGATTCTCATTTTCTTTCTTTTCTTACTTTTTTTTAACTTTGATTCTTTGTTTTTTCTACTGTTTTTATATTTTGTTCTTGTTAATCCCCATTTACCTATTAGATTTCTCCTATTCACCCATTACAACACCTACATTAACACCCATCCACCCATTATAATCACCCCACCTCAGCCCCATACCCATTACACTAGCCCCACCCACCTATTACATTAACCCCATTCACCCATAACACTAACCCCTTACCCTAATGGATATGTAATGGGAGGTGCCAGCTTACAGGTGGTGGGGCTGGGAGACGTAACGACCGGGCCAGCTGGTTCACCTTCTACCAGCTGGCCCGGAAAGGTGGATCGCCAGGTATTGTATATTGATGGCTGGCTGGATATTCCTGGATGATGGTGAATGGCCGGATGTGGATAATGGGAAAGGGTGGATGATGCCCGGATGAAAGATATATTTTGATGGATAGCCGGATAACGGATATCTATTACCGGTGAATTTGCCGGGTTACTGCCGGATGGAAGTATGCACAGTTATTACTATCTCCATCACACACACACACACACACACACACACACACACAAAACAAACAAAAACACACAGAACTCAACACCCACCACCCCTCCTCACCCCCAACCAGTTCCCCTCCCTCCCCACCGTACGCTTGGTATCGTTAAGTACTCTAATTGCAACTTGTCATTGTATCTGTACGATTATCTGAAGCCAAACCTTAAATTAAATATTTTTTGTCTGTGTGTTTGGTAAAGGTTCGACTCCACTGGTTTTGGATGTTGGGGTTTTAATCTTAATTGTTGTTTTGTTGTTATTATTATTATTGTTGTTGTTGTTATTATTGTTGTGAGTTGGTTGACCTTTTTTTTTTTTTTTTTTTTTTTACCAGGACAGGCTTGTGGGGTAGGAAAGGTGGGGAGGTTAATGGGGGAGAAAAGAGAAGGAGGCGTCACACAAAACTCCCGTCGCAGCACCTCCCTTCTCCCGTCTCCCCTAACTTCCCCTCGCCCCTTCCCTCACTACAGGGAAAAAATTAAAATATATTTTATGTAAATTTACTATATTTTTTTGCACGATTCCGAATGCAACATTATAAAACGTGTGTGTTTCCACCCAAATTTCCCAGTGTGTGTGTGTGTTATATCTCCTTGTGTACTGTACGTATGCGTCCCTGCATTGTCCCGTACACTGATACACATACCTGCATCTGTCTGTCCTTGCCTGTATCAGTCTGTCTGTCTGTCTGTCTAACACACACACACACACACACACTGTTAAGGCAATACATCACTATCAGCACACCGCCTGAATACCAGCGCCTGTGACCACAACACCCACGTTCTGCAAGTTCATCTGAGGCAATTAAGATAGTGTGTGGAGTTGTGACGCCCTGGGGTGAAGTGAACTGCCAAGCCCACACACACCCTGTCTAGCGAACACCCTGTCTAGCGAACAACCCTGTCTAACGAACACCCCCAAGAAGCGGAAATACCCGTCTAACGAACACCTCCGTCTAGCGAACACACCTGCATCATCAATGGCGTGTCCCAGAACAGTATTTACATTTCATAAAATTCCTTTGCTTTTGGTTGCGACTGCGTCTTCTCTTTCTTAGTGTGTGTGTGTGTGTGTGTGTGTGTGTTAATCAGTTGCTTGTGTACATGAATCGTGTCAAGAGTTAAGAAACATCAACAAGCCAATAAAGACGCCATAACACACTCAGGTCTCGTCGCTTTACGTGTTCATTTTCCTGTTTTACTTTATGCATATCTCATTTCGTTCCTGTCTTCACCTTAATTATTAATCTATCTTCTTGTCCCATTCTTTTACCTTTTCTTCGTTTTCTATTATCTTTCTACCATCTTGTGCGTTTATTGATTTTTTTTTCTCTATTCCTCGTTCGTTACTTATTCTTTATATATTGAGTTTTTCTTATATTTATTCTTTTGTTGCCTAATTATTCTTTCTTCTCATTATTCCCGTTTTTTGTTTAGTCACAGATATTAACCAGGTACAGGCATGCCATTAGCCTGTGATCTCTCAACAGGTCGGAATGTTGGTAATTACTCTCTCTCTCTCTCTCTCTCTCTCTCTCTCTCTCTCTCTCTCTCCAGAAAACCGCATCATCATTTTCCTCCGTGTGCAACACCACCGCCCCCCCCCCTCTTCCCCCCCCTCAATCTCGAGGTCACCACCAGTCAACACCCCAATGAGTCATCAGCTCTCGCCCACTTCAAGCTTCCCTCGTAACCCCCATCAATTCGCACCGCAGCAAGTTTATTCGTTCACCCCTACAAGCCTGTTCTTCTATACCCCCTTAAGCTCTCACCCACCCCCCACAGGCTTCTCTTGCACCCCCGTCAACTGTCACCCCTGCAAGTCTGTTCTCCCATACCCACGTCAACTCACACCCCTGCAAGTCTTTCCCACATCTTACACCCACTACAATATACTTACATGTGGAAGCAATATGTTAAAGTCTTCAGCTAACAGTGGAATGATGATGAGAGTCGCTGAGATAATTACTATGACGATGATGATGATGATGACGATAATGATGACGACACACGCACAACACCAAATGAAACTGAGTGCAAAATATATGAACACAGACTGTAAGTTGCAATTTTTGACACACACACACACACACACACACACACACACACACGGACATCACATACATACAGTCTTACATGAACGTGACCATTTTCTAATCGTATGTATGTATGTATATAATGTGTGTGTGTGTGTGTGTGTGTGTGTGTGTGTGAACTCTTCTCTCTCTCACCATTACAACTGCGGGAGCTTAATACTGTAGAAATATCGAAAATAAAACACAAATATTCAAAGGTAAAAAAATTAAAATAAATAAATAAGAATGAAACTAAAAATTAACACAAAAACAACAACAAAAATGAAAAAATAAAATTAAACAATAAACAGAACACATAACACAACACAGGTTAAAAAAAAACATTATAGATTAAAAAATATACAAAAATTACCAAAGAATAAAAAAAAACAATAAATATTAAAACATGACAAAGACAAAAATAAAACAAATAAACCATACAATAGGGAAAAATACAGAAAAATACAGGGGAAAAATATTGGGTGGAGGGAAAGCTGCAGTAATCGTCCGGCCATCCCAGGATTACTGTGTGAGGCGGCCAGCGTCCAACTTGTTACTGTGGGTGAGTCTCTCTCTCTCTCTCTCTCTCTCTCTCTCTCTCATATCTATGAATACGTGTGTATACATTATGCATAGAGATTATTAAGTATACATAGCTCGTACAAGTATATAATGGTCGCCGATCGTGTAACGAGGATAACCTACCCAAGGGCCACCTAGGTGTCAATTTGTTTAAGGTGTAGAAGCTGTCGTCAACACAACAACCACACCCTGAGTTAACGAGTTGCATGACCCAGTGTCAAGGAATAGTCCGAGAAGACCCGACAACTCGCCAACTGCACTGGCTAACCATTACCCTGGAACACCATCCGCAAATCGATTAACATCCAGGTTCCCAACAACTGCTGGGTAGAGAGAGGCAAATGGCGTAAAGAAAACTCGCCCATAGTTACACCCTGCCCGGGGATCGAACCCGGGTCCGCGACCATGCTGACCATTACACCATAGGTCGCCCATGTATATTCAGGTATACATGCTCACCCATTTATATGTCACTTAGTATACATTTACGCCCATCCATGTATAGTATAAAGACATAAAGCACCCATCCATGTATATCACAGTATACATAGAAACCACCCATGGCTGCTTCAGCATACACACACCCAACCTCGGCCCCATCCATGTATATCTCACTATACACAGAAACAATTCATGTATAGTTCAGCATACACACAACCATCCATATAGTGCACAGTATAAATACACCCATCCATGCATAGTGGAATGTACATGACCTGCCACCACAGCTCTCATACATAGTTGGTATCGGTACCAAAGTGACCCTTATGTATGATAAAGTATACACACCTATACATACATATATACACACCCTAATTTTATTTGTATTACCTTATCCCATTCAGTTACTTCCTTTCTTCTTATCATAGCCCATGATTTGGACATACATACATACATACATGATTACAGACGCATATAGGGACTGTGATAAGTCGATGGTTTATGAGTCGTGGTGTTATCTAAGCAATTAATCCCATAAAAATATAACAAATTCAGGGAGTTAGGGACTGGCCACCTACCCTGTTAAGCAAGAAAATAATGCAGATATATAAAGCAAGCATCACCAACAGCTGTGCGTCATCACCAACAGCTTGAGTCATCACCAACGGCTGTGCGTCATCACCAACAACTGTGACGTCATGGCCAGGCTAGAGTAGGTCAAGTCAGTGTACACAGCAGTATATGGTGTAACAATGGTGCCCTTACAGTGCCCTTGGTGGCGTAGGAGGGAGTGTCGGGGTACAGTGGCAGTTGCAGTCACTCTGTGGAGGCTTCGTCATGCTCATTCATTTTCTCAAGGTTGTGAATACGAGTAAAAACGAACACACATTTTTTTTTCACTCATTGTAACCAACTTATTATCTTTCTCTCTCTATTTCTCTCACTTTACTAGCACAGAGGAACTACTCTCTCTCTCTCTCTCTCTCTCTCTCTCTCTCTCTCTCTCTCTCTCTCTCTCTCTCTCTCTCTCTCCTACACTAAGGCTGGCACTGTACAAGACAGAACAAGATGGCACTTAAAATCTCCCGTCCACCTCGGCCCAAGACTAATCCGTCCCTTGAGTAACACAAACATTAAGATGACAACCATCACTTAAGATAACACCCGTCACTAAGATAACACCTGTCGATAAGATAACACCTGTCGATAAGATAACACCCATCACTTAAGATAATACCCATCACTTAAAATAACACCCATCACTTAATATCACAACCATCACTTAAGATAACACCCGTCACTAAGATAACACCTGTCAATAAGATAACACCCATCACTTAATATCACAACCATCACTTAGTATAACACCCATCATTTAGGATAACACCCGTCACTTAAGATAACACCCATCACCTAAGATAACACCAATTTCTAAGATAACACCCATCACTTAAGATAACACTTGTCCCTAAGATAACACCCGTCCCTAAGATAACACCCATCACCTAAGATAACACCAATTCCTAAGATAACACCCATCACTTAAGATAACACTTGTCCCTAAGATAACACTTATGACGAAGATATCACAAATTGGGGGAGAACACGATCCTACGACAAAAAAAGAGCTTCTATAAGAGATGTCCCCAAGGAAGAGTACGTTAGGAGTGAGATCCTTTGTGGGGGGAAAAAACTCTAAGGATCTTTTTGAATAAGATCCTTCAGCACAAGACTAGAAAAAAACATTTACATACAAACTCGACAAATATCCTTCACAACACTCAAAAATATGATATCCTTCAGTGTAGGACTCGGGGAATATGACATCCTTTGGCATACAGCTTAAAAAAAATATATGTATATATATCTTTCCACGAAGGTTAAAAAATAATGAATAAAGAAAATAAAAACACATCTAAAACTAAAGAAATAGTATTAAAGAGTTCCAACAAAAACACGATATCAAAATATTACGAAAAACAATAAAAGAAACAAAAAAAATCATTCAACAAACGAAAAAAAAAAAAAAAAAACACTATCCTTCCACCAACACGGGAGCTCAAACAAGTGAGATCCTTCAGTTGAGAGCGAGTGTGAGAGAGTGAGCTCCTAGACCCCCCCACAGTAAGCCAGGGACCCCGCCTCTAGTGCCACCACACCGAGCCTGATGGAGATTGATGGAGGGAGTGAGTTGGGAGTTGAGTGTTAAAATGGTCATGAACACACACACACACACACACACACACGTTGAGAAAAAATACCTTAAAATTTATGAACAGGGTGATGATGAGTCTTCTAAGGGCAGGGTAAGGGTACGTTCTCTAAGGGCAGGGTGAGGCTAGTTACCTAAGGGCAGGGTGAAGGTGAGCTTCCTAAGGGCAGGGTGAGGCTAGTTACCTAAGGGCAGGGTGAGGCTAGTTACCTAAAGGCAGGGTGAAGGTGAGTTTCTTAAGGGCAGGGTGAAGGTGAGTTTCCTAAGGGCAGTGTGAGGCTAGTTACCTAAGGGCAGGGTGAAGGTGAGTTTCCTAAGGGCAGGGTGAGGCTAGTTTCCTAAGGGCAGGGTGAAGGTGAGTTTCCTACGGGCAGGGTGAGGCTAGTTTCCTAAGGGCAGGGTGAAGGTGAGTTTCCTAAGGGCAGGGTGAAGGTGAGTTTCCTAAGGGCAGGGTGAGGCTAGTTTCCTAAGGGTAGGGTGAAGGTGAGTTTCCTAAGGGTAGGGTGAAGGTGAGTTTCCTAAGGGCAGGGTGAAGGTGAGTTTCCTAAGGGCAGGGTGAGGCTAGTTACCTAAAGGCAGGGTGAGGCTAGTTTCCTAAGGGCAGGGTGAGGCTAGTTACCTAAGGGCAGGGTGAAGGTGAGTTTCCTAAGGGCAGGGTGAGGCTAGTTACCATGAACTTTCCCAATGCTGAATAATCTATTGGCCAATCGTATAATGAATACTAATTTGGTCTTCCTTTACGACACATGAGGAGTTAAAGAGCTGGAAGAATAACAAGATAAAAGGTAAACAAAAGAGGTTCAGTTAATAAGAGACGATATTTTGAGATAGAAAATAAGCGAAAGATGATGATGCTGTTTAAGGAGTGTTGGGGGGTGTAATATGAAGGTGGATAGATGCTATAATGTATTTTATTACCTATTAAATAATTTATATGTTTATTCAGGTGTAAAAAGTTGATCTGTGTTTACTTGGGTTTGTGGTGTGTGTGTGTGTGTGTGTGTGTGAGTCATATATACACACACACACACATCTCTTCCACTAACCATCACCATCAATCCCTACCCAATACTCCACTCACCTCACCCTCCCCACCACCATCACCCCTCCATTCTTCCCCAACTACCAAGTACCTTTACCCTCCTCCCCATTCCCCCACTGTCAACCCCACCATTACCCCCCAACACTCCTCTCTCGATGCCCCACCACCCCCCCCCCCACCCTTTCTCTTCACCCTGAAACACCATCGCCCACCACCACCCCAACACTATCCCCACCCCCTCACCACCACCCACTCCCTCACTCCCATGACCTACACCACCACCCACACCACCAACATCACCAACACCATCCCATACCACTCGACAACATCACCACCACCACCGTCTCTCTGGACACACCGGCATCCTTCCTCCTACGGCATCAGTCACGTGGCCTAGTGAGCTCTACCTATTCAACGTGGAATAAAAACAAATAAAAACCCACACCTCACTGACGATAAAACTATACGATGGCTCTCGAGGATAACACGTAACTAAAGGAAAAAAATAAAAAATAAAAAGTCAGGTGTGTTACGTGTACTGTTGTAAAAATGTCTTTCAAAATGTTTCAAATTTCGTCAGAATTGTCCAATTTTCCGGCCGGCGTCGCGACTCTTGGTGTATTCCGTCCAGCCATCGCTCATTATGTCTGATTTTTTAGGGGGGGTATCTTCTTTTCGCTTTGTTTTGAGCGTGGATTTGATGGTGTGTGTGTGTTTGTGTGTGTGTGTGTGTGTGTGTCTAAACTCATCATAATACACTTAACCAATCCTCTTAATCTCTCTCTCTCTCTTTGCCATGATTCTTCCTTCCCTTCTTTATTTCCTCCATCCCATGTTCCTCTCCTTTCTTCTCTCCTTCCCTCCGGGCCATGCATCCCCCTTCTCTCTGTCAGCCACACACCTCTCTCCCCCCCCCCCCTCCCTGCCTGCCTTGCACCACTCTCCCTCCCTCTCCGTCACGCTCCCCTTGCTCCCTCTCTCGCCCCGTCTCTGCCACACACCCCTCCCTCCCTCCCTCATGGTCACGCACCACTCTCCCTCCGTCCCTTACGGCCACGCACCCCTCCCTCCCTGCCCCCCCCCCCCCCAAACACACCCATATCTACCGGGTAAGTCTTGTGTGTCTATTACTCCGTCAGAACAAGGTGGTAATTGCCCCATGTCCAGGTGTCCGCACCTGGCCAGCGCCGTGTCATCGCTAATTGCTACCTGTGGGTAGAGCGTCGGACACGGAGGTTCGGGCGCCGTGGCTCTACCAAATGTGTAAGTTACGATCTATTAGGCTGGTATATGAATGATCAGCCTCTCACAAGAAGCTGCCCGTCTACTCTAAGATAAATCTATTGTTGGATCGACCAGTCTATTGTAGGTTCGACCAATCTACTCAATGATCAACCAGTCTTACTATAAGATCGACCAGAGAGCTGTACAAACGACCAGTCTAGTACATACCTGTTCGACCAACCAGTTTACTGCGGATTAGACAATATCACACGCGACCACTGTACCTCGATCGACCAAATACCTACATTCAACCAGTCTTATGGTGCGTCTTGACTTGATCATAGTAGTCCGAATGAGCCGAACAAGCCGAGAACGCAAGCTCACTGTACTCGGCGCGTTCGCCTGTGCTCGTCTTATTCCCACCGTTTTCCTCAGTTCGGACTAAACTGCTTAAGTCAAGACGCACCATTAAGATCAACCAATCATTTTACTTCCACTGTAATCCACCACATACATAATACCCATAGCTTAAACCACACAAGCGTACAGTACAACCCTCTCTTAACACGACCAATAACATGAACAAACAGACACACGAACAAGCATAACAAGCACAAGCAGATATAAAAACACCCCGACTAGATATGTGGTTCTAATTGGCCAAACACCACAACAACAACCAATACTACCACCACTATCCACGAACTAATTACCTCGATACTGGTAGATGAGAGGCAGTGGGGGCTGGTATGGGGGGGGGGGGGAGGAGGTCATCAACCATCATTGCCAGACACGCACCTGCAAAAGTGATAAATAAATATGTTAGTGAAAAGGTCAATATTGGTGTGTCAGTGTTACCACGTAAAAATAAACATATATATATATATAAGGTCATGAACTGTCAGTGTCACCCAACAACATTATCATCATTATTAAACATCGATATTAATAATTATTTTTATTTAGTTTGTATATTTATTAGTAATTTGTTTATCAATATTACTCTCTATGGTTATTGCACCTGATAATGTTTTAATCGTAATATGTTATTTTTTTTACAAAGATTCTTAAGTTATTTACAAGTTATTTTCATCACTAAAGACAAAAAAAAATAGTTAAGGAAAAGAACATCAATACAGTTTTGTGTGGCCATGTTTGTGTGTCAGTGAGTCAATTAATACTGGTCCTCAATAGCCACAGTTTTAGCAAAAGACTTAACTAACAGACTTTTGAGAATACGTCTTTTGTATCAGATTTTAAGTGAGTCAGTACGAATACTTTTTTATCTTAGGAGGAAAAATGAATGAACGTAAGAATTTCTGAGTGTATGCGAGTCAGTCAATAGTCTCAAAGGTTCGAACTTACGATTTTGCTTTAAGATTTTTAGGTAAGGATAAAAAAAATAATAATTTTACGAGCTTTTGAGAATAGCTGAGTCAGAGTCCACGGTTCTAAGGTTAAATTCTTCCGGAAATGAGATGTGAGAGCGCATATCACTACCTCATTTAAACTACGACAAAAAAATAGTGGTGGTGGGGGCGGTGGTGGGGGGAGGGGGGAGGGGGGTGTGGTGGGGGGGCTGTCATACCACTGAACGTTATGGTCATAAACTGATAAGAATTTGACACAACAAATTATACATTTTAAAACAAATTCCCTTATGGCAGCACCAGGTATCATTTACTTGAGGGTCAGGTTTAGGTAAGGGGAGATTACAATTACAATATTAATTTAACTCAGGAAGGTAAGCATGAACCCCGTAGGCTTCCCTGATGGTTGCTGCGACTGTAGTGCTTCCACGCTTCGCCTTACACCATTACACAGAACACAAGGTGGTGGTGCCCAATGAACTAGCCCAGCGCTGCGTGAGGGTTAATATAAACACACACAAATTCAACTCTGATATATACAGTATACATAACTTTATTATACCGTGTTTTATAATGTTAGAATTCCATACTTTATAAAGAAAAACAACGTCATTCACCTTCTGTCTAACAAATTACACTTCCAACCCACAACTACAGGCCAGATGGTGTCAAATGTCAGGGGGGATTTTGTTCGCAACTGTACAGGTGACACGGGTTGACAGGTACAGTAAGGTAGACGGAACTGAAAGCACAAAGTAACAATGTAAGGACACACGTGGGGTCCATTATTCAGGTAGGAATTAAGGTCTGCTGAATCCGCCAGTCATAATAAAACATGCGATCTCATATACCCAATTAAGGGATAAAAACTGACCTAAGACATTTTGAGAGACTTCGAAGACTGTTTCTGTTGGATCACGTGTAGGGTAGGTTAGGTTAGGTTAGGTTTAATTGAGTTAGTTTAGATTACGTCCGATTAGATTGAGTTAGGTTAGATTAGATTTTTTAGGTAAGGTAAGGTAAGGTAAGGTAAGGTTAGGTTAGGTTAGGTTAGACAAGGTTAGCATCATTGTAATTAATCCTAAAAATGAAACAAGCTGGAGTGTCTAATCAGCACGTGTTTCCTTTTATGATGATTAAAGTAATGACCGCTGACTCATGCCCCCAATTATGGTGAAGCTGTTAACTAAGGACTCCGAGACGCCAGGCCGAGGATTGCTTGTTTATAATGGTTAACAGATGTAAGGACTGGCCACTAGAGGTCAGCCAGCGGGTGACCCTTGTAATTGGCAACATGACCGTGACCTGAGCTAACACACGCCATAGTGGGGGGGAGGGGGTAGGGGTGGATGGAGGGAAAGGACAAAGGGAGAGAGAAGGGAAGGACTATAGATGGTTAAGGATAGGGTGAAAAAGGAAGAAAGGAAGGGCAAAGGAAAAGAGGAGGGAGGGAGAGAGGAAGATATGGATGGGGTAAGACAGAAGGAAGGAAGGAGAGATGACTAATGATGGTACAGACAGTCCAGGTACAGTGACCGTGGTACAGACAGTCCAGGTACAGTGACCGTGGTACAGACAGCCCAGGTACAGTGACCGTGGTACAGACAGTCCAGGTACAGTGACCGTGGTACAGACAGCCCAGGTACAGTGACCGTGGTACAGACAGCCCAGGTACAGTGACCGTGGTACAGACAGCCCAGGTACAGTGACCGTGGTACAGACAGTCCAGGTACAGTGACCGTGGTACAGACAGTCCAGGTACAGTGACCGTGGTACAGACAGCCCAGGTACAGTGACCGTGGTACAGACAGCCCAGGTACAGTGACCGTGGTACAGACAGCCCAGGTACAGTGACCGTGGTACAGACACCCCATATGTAGGAGCCATAGAACATGATAGAGGAGGATGGGGGGTACAGAATTGTGGGGGTGCATGAGAGGGGGGAGGGGGAGAGAAGGAGGGGGAGGATGGGGAGGAGGAGGAGGGGGAGGATGGGGAGGAGGAGGATGGGGGAGGGGAGGAGGAGGATGGGGGTACAGAATTGTGGGGGTGCATGAGAGGGGGGAGGGGGAGAGAAGGAGGGGAGGATGGGGAGGGGAGGAGGAGGATGGGGTTGGTGGAGGATGGGGGAAGGGGGTGAGGAGGAGGGGGAGGAGAGGGAGTGGGGAAGGAGAGGGAGTGGGGAAGGAGAGGGAGTGGGGGGAGGAAGTGGGCGCCATTCATGCAAATTCGTGTTAATGAGAGAGGGACTGTATGTAATTACGAATATTTAAATTTAATTGTGCACAACCCACCGTCACATAAACCTGTACTGATTGTTAGATACGTGTTTAATACTCTCGTCTGCCACTGTTACCAATTCAAAGGATATTTGCATTTCTGATACACTGTTTCCAATTCAGCTGAACTCTACATCTTTCATAATAGTATTCTCAATGTAAGCGAGGTCTACATTTTCCATACACTGTTACCAATTCAGCTGAGTTACTTTTTGATACATTGTTGCCAATTTATCTTAGCTCTTCATTTTCCACACATTGCTACTCAGTCACTTGAACTTAAAGATTTTCTATACAATGTTACCAATTCAGCTCAACTAGCTTTTTTTTATAAATCGGAAGAGTAGCAGTGTTGCCAAATCAGAAATGGCATCCCAACTCTGCCAGTGTTTCCAATTATGACTCGATCATTACTGGGATGATAAATGTATATTGATATTTTTTTCCCCAAATTTTATGTTTCATGTCATTTATTGTGAGTTTTATAAACATATAATAGATTATTAATTTTATTGCCACAGTTAATGGCTTTCATTGTTAAAAATGACGCGTACTAACAGTAATAATTATTTTGGTTTAATATTTTTCACCTGTTTTAACTCTCTCTCTCTCTCTCTCTCTCTCTCTCTCTCTCTCTCTCTCTCTCTCTCTCTCTTATAAATATACATATACTTATACTTATTATTATGTACTTGTTCTTAACTACTACAATTGACACTTAACAACAACAACAATAATAATAGTAATGCTAACAATAAAACATTAATACATTCAAGACGTTCAAAACACATCTATTTTTCTTTAACTGTCCTCGGAGTATAAGATGACGAAGGCAAAATATGATTCATTCCTTAACAAAATACAAAAACATGTACCCTATCACAGCTCAGACACGCAATGGTTAACTACATCAGTGATTTTCTGTATAATCCCCATCAGTAAAACGTAAGAAGAAGAACAACAAAACAATTCCAAGAGTGTTAGGTTAGGTCCCCACTTCCTGACATGACTGATGGAGGCTTTTTTGTGGGATGTATTTTCATATCATCGTAAGATCTGCTTCCACTGAGGGATTCTTGGTAAATCTCGTGGTATTATTTTTTTTTCTTCTTCTTGGGTATAATAGGTAGTGTGTGTCTGGTCGTAGGTGCAGGAGCTTAGGGCTTTCATTGCATATGTTACGGACTCACGGTTGTGTGTGTATCTTGAGTGACCCAGAGGATGATGGTGTTATCTCAACAGGATGTGACATTACTATTAACAGCTACGAAAACATACTTACTTACATATATACAAACATAATAATGGTTGCCCCTCGTGTAACGAGGATGGCCGGCCCAAGGGCCACCTAGGCGTGAATTTGTTTAAGGTGTAGAAGCTGTCGCCAACACAACAACCACACCCTGAGTTAACGAGCTGCATAACCCAGTGTTAAGGAATAGTCCGAAAAGACCGGACAACTCGTCAACTGCACTGGCTAACCATTCCCCCGTAACACGATCCGCAAATCGATTAACATCCAAGTTCCCAATTACTGCTGGGTAGACAGAGGCAAATGGCGTAAAGAAACTTGCCCTCTGTCCTGCATGGCAGTGAACAGTGGCATTACCCACATGAATCTGACCTATATATAGTGTCAATGAATATGATGCATTCTTTGTGTACGAACCTCTGTCCTGTATGGCAGTGAACAGTGGCATTACCCACATGAATCTGACCTATATATAGTGTCAATGAATATGATGCATTCTTTGTGTACGAACCTCTGTCCTGTATGGCAGTGAACAGTGACATTACCCACATGAATCTGACCTATATACATTTATAGGTGTTAATGAAAATGATGTATTTCTTTGTATATGAACCTCTGTCCTGCGTGGCAGTGAGAAGTGATACCACCCTCAGTGTCAAGACCTGACTGAATTACTCAGAATAGGCAAACTGTACTACAAGCTCTGCCAATAAATTTGTTTAACTAAAACTCGCCCATAGTTTCACCCTGCCCGGGGATCTTATTCGCCCTCTACTACAATCTCCCCATCTCATCTCTCTCTCTCCCCAACCATCCCAACACCCCCTTCCTCTTTCAGACCCTCCCCAAGTCCATCAGTACTCCTCCCCAACTCTTTCTCTCCACCTCCTTTCCCTTCCCAATACCCCCACCTCTTCTCCTCCTCCTCCCCCCCTTCCATTCTCTAGTGTCATGAAACCGGGCGTGGAGGGAGGGGGGGGAAGGGAGGGGGGAAGGGAGGGGGGGGAGGGGGGAGGGGAGGTAAAAAGTCATGCAGGCGGCGCATAACGAAGGGAGAAGGAGGGAGATGTGGGGTGAGGGGGGGAGATGAGGGGTTAGGGGGGAGATGTGGGGTGAGGGGGGGAGATGTAAGGGGGGGGGGAGGGTGTTGCCCCACATCCCCCTCCCCTCCTTGCCTGCCCCGTCATGCTCACACACTCACCATTACCCCCTCAAGACTCACCATGGGAGGGAGGGAGGGAGGGAGGGAGGGAGGGAGCAAAGGCCAAAATAACCTACCGTATAAAATAAAGAGCGAGAAATAAACAGAGAGACAGATAGAGACAGACAGACAGAAAGAGACAGAGACATAACAAGAAAGAGAGACAGAAAAACTGAGAGACAGGCATGCAGACACCCAGACAAAGGCAGATACAATTATACAGATAAACAGACATATACAAAGACAGGCAAATAGACAGACGTACGTAGATAGACAGACAGACAGATAGATAGATAGATAGATAGATAGATAGATAGATAGATAGATAGATAGATAGAAACAAACAAACAACAGAGCTAACCCTTATAAATGGAGCATCAGGAACAATTGATGACGTCACGCTAGGTGGAGCTGGCAACAACAGGTGTCAATTTCAACACCATGTGAGAGGGAGGGGGAAGGGGGGTGAGGGGGAGTGGGGTGAGGGGGATGAGGGGGAGGGAGGAAGATATGGAGCGAAGGAGAAAGGGAGAGATGGAGGGGAGGATGGTGGGAGTGGGAAGAGGTATGGAGGGAGGGGAGGTATGAAGGGAGGGGAGGTATGGAGGGAAGGGAGGGATGGAGGGATAGTGGAGGGAGGGTTGTTGCAGCGGGTGAGTCAGAGGTGGCGAGAGCAGTAAGGATCAGCTGACGTGGAGACAGAACAGCTGATATGGTGGTGCATGAGAGCTGACACCAACAAAACTGTAGCTGACACAACCGAAACACCTCATATGAAAAACAAAAAAACTAACAAAAACAGCTGACAAAATCAAAACAACTAACAAACACAGCTGAAACAAATCAAAACAATTATCAAAAACAGCTGACACAATCAAAACAGCTGACACAATCAAAACAGCTGACACAATCAAAACAGCTGACACAAGAGACTGGGAGTGAGAGAGAGAATCAACTGACGAAGGGGAAACATCAGCTGACTCACACAAGTGCTTGTCAACATTGCTGGTATTGCATATTTTCTCATCAACAATCTCCCCTTCCCATCCACCTTCCCCCCCCCCCTACCTCTTTCACCTTCTCCATCACCCTCCTTTTCCCCCTCCCCTCCCCCCACACACCCTTGGTCAACAGCAACGGGCAACCCCCTCCCCCCACCCCCCCCCCCCACACCCTCGAGGATAATAGTAATCATATTTGAGTGTGTATAAACAGAGAGAGAGAGAGAGAGAGAGAGAGAGAGAGAGAGAGACTAGCCGTGTAAGCTGTATATTTCTCTTTCATGGCGATTGAATAAATGTGTATATTAAGGGCCTGTGCATACTTCGAAGTCTAGCAACTGGTTATCATACTGTAGTGGTTACCGTGTATGTCTTATTTAGCGAGCCGGGGTTAATTGTGTGTATGACTGGGTATATTCAGAACTGTGTATAGTAAAGATAGTGGATATTCAGAACTGTTTATATCCTGTTTCTGGATGTACTGTAGGTTTATCCAGAATTGTGTTTATCCAGAAATGTTCATACTTAATCCTGTGTATATCCAAATCTGTGAGGAGTGTAGTGAGAACTGTCTGTATGTTTGTACTGGTCGCTAATACGTTCCAAGAACCTTTTAGTATTAAGAACCCGTATTTATTCCTTGCCCTTCATGACGTCAGAGATTTATACATTGCCCTTCATGACGTCAGAGATTTATACAAAGACCTTCATGACGTCAGAGATTTATACAATGCCCTTCATGACGTCAGAGATTTATACAATGCCCTTCATAACGTCATAGATTTATACAATGCCCTTCATGACGTCATAGATTTATACAATGCCCTTCATGACATCAGAGATTTACGTAACATCACCCAGATTACACAACTCTACACATTACTTTCAATAAGGCAAGAAGGTAAAAAAAAACTCCCATTTTCTACTATTTCCAATAATAATTTTTCATGTACCTCAAAACGCGATCTATGATTCATTTTACAGTTAGTTAATTAGTTCATCAGTCGGTCATAAAAAAAATTTCAAACACACATTCCCTCCTCTTCCCTGCGTCCGAAATATCTTAAAAAATTATAAAAACAAAATAATCTAAATCCCAAACCAAAGCCGGAGCCACGACGAAGCAAACGGACGAGTTGCATAATACAGGTGTGGTCATTCACTCCTCCGGGTGACTAATGGTAAGTACACTGATCCGTATGTGTGTGTTTGTCTATACAGGAACAGTATATAGAGGAAGTGGCTTTGTGTTTAGGTAATACGGTGTGAGGGAGAGAGAGAATAATCAGTTTAATGTGTAAAGAGAGGGGGGGGGGGGGTAATGTGTATAGATAAGAGGAAATTAAATCTTAAAATACAAACCCCTTTCCTCTAGGTGTACAAACTCCCTTCTTACACAAATACCCCCAACCTATTCCATCCATCACCCCTCCTATTTACCCCCACATATAAGCCCCTCTCTTCCCCACACCCCTTATTAATTTAATGTTTTTGGAAATATTATTATTATTATTATTATTATTATTATTATTATTATTATTATTATTATTACTGTTACTGTTTTTCATATTATTATATAGTACTACAAGTGTTAACGTAGTAATATTAGTGAAGGATATATATATTTAAACATATTTACGTATACAGTGTACAGGGTCAGAGGGTAACCATGTCTTATGACCAGTTGGCATGCATAGCCATGAAGCTTCTTGCAGTGTCATGCACGCAAAGCTTCCTGCATGATGAATACACATTAACGGAACATGAAAAAAACACAACGGGATCATAAAACTCACCGGGGGCACCTTAAATTATATATATATATAATAAGAGCAACAGATAACAAGAGGAGTAACAACGGAACAACTACAACAGCACCATAAGAAGAACCGAACAGCAAAAACACTATTAACAACAGCAGTAACAACACTACCCTCGACAACAACAGCTGCTGGAGTGACTGTGTGACCCCCAGTATGATTTTTGACCTATGAAATTCCAACACCACACAAACATGCACATAATCGATGAACTTCTTAATGGCAGACACTCACATAAATCAATCTCTCTCTCTCTCTCTCTCTCTCTCTCTCTCTCTCTCTCTCTCTCAGCGCCATAAAACTCAATTATCCGTCGTAAAATCATTCGTCAATTTCACCACAACGATCAACAGTAGTATCGAATGGTCTCTTTCCTGTCACAAACACCACTAAAGGATGAAAGACTCGCCCCACCTGGCGTTTTAAGTTTGTTTACAAGTTTAAGAAGAAAAATGTAGGATTTTTTTTTATTAATTTGAGAGTCGGGGTGAGGGGTGGGGTGAAGTGGGGTGGGGTGAAGTGGGGTGGGGGAAGTGGGGTAGGGGTGACGGGATATTGAGGGGTGGTATGATTGAGTGAGGGAGGGCAAGGGGAGGTTGGGAAGATGGGGTGAGGAAGGGCAAGGGGATATGGGGTGAGAAGGGGTGATGGGATGAGGAGGGGTGATGGGATGAGGAGGGGTGATGGGGTGAGGAGGGGTGATGGGATGAGGAGGGGTGATGGGATGAGGAGGGGTGATGGGGTGTAGAGGAGTTGATAAAAGGAGGGAATAAGGAGAAGGAGAAGAAGGGCTAGAATAGTGAGAGGGAAAGTGTGAGGGGAGGTAAGAACGGATCTCACATACTGAGCTGAGGCATAAACAAATAACATCAAACATGGCGTCAAAATTACACCGAGACTCGACCTTAACTACTGTCGATACGCTGGGATGACAAACATAAGTGATAAAGGTTATCTGGTTCCCAATATATGCAAGATCCAACCTAATCGAACCTAGTCAATAGAATTAGGATCATATAGGATTAGATTTAAGATTAGGATTAATTTAGGATTAGGGTAATTTATTAAAAAAAATTAAGTAAATTTTGAATATTCCAATAAATTTTAAGAGTTGGAAATTTAAATCTACGGGAACCGCTCTCCTCACCGCCCACCCACCCACCCACCCAGTTGTCATCCACCCGCCCATCCATTGCGTCGCAGCTGTCAGTTACCAGCCCCATCCAGTTTCCACCCACCCACAATAAAACACTCTGTCACCACCACCACCACCAACAACACAAACCAACGTCACAAACAACAAGGTAACGTCACAAAACACAAAGTACCATCACAAACAACAAGGCAACGTCACAAAGAACACGGCAGCGTCACAAAGAACACGGCAACGTCACAAAAAACACGGCAACGTCACAAAGAACACGGCAACGTCACAAAAAACACGGCAACGTCACAAAGAACACGGCAACGTCACAAAGAACACGGCAACGTCACAAAGAACAACGTAGCGTCACAAGCGGGGTGTTCGACCGTCACCTCAATGAGAGTCGCACCAATTACCAACACTTTTACGGCGGGCTGGTCGGCTCCTCCCACCTGTGGCGTCCACCGGTAATGATGGCCCACCAGGCCACCACCGCTCCCTCCTCACCTCGCTTCCGCCCTTCCCCCGCCCCTAAACGGACGAACAGTGAAGATAGGATGAGGTGGCGAGTGTAATTCCGTCCATTCTCCGGTCAAAACGGACGGATAGTGGTATAAGGAGGTGGCGGTGACGGCTGTTCCGCCCGTCTGCCTATGATGGACGGTTGGTGCCACTTGTAGGGTGCAGGCGACCGTTCTTCCGTCCAATTCTTGTTTGTTCTCTTCTTATTATCTCTCTCTCTCTCTCTCTCTCTCTCTCTCTCTCTCTCTCCTACTGTCTTCTTCCTCCCGTCTCTCCCTCCTACACCTCCCCTCCTCTTTCCTATCCCACCCTTTCTCCCTTCTCACCTCTCTTCTTTTTCTCCTCCTATTCGCCCTTATTACCTACCTCTTCCTCCTCACCCCTACCCCCACCCCCCAGCACAGCACAACAAAGAGAAGCGGTACAATTTCCCTACAGCAGACAGTGTCGTTGAAAGCTATCCTAGTGGTGTCGACACTCGTTCTTCCAGTCGACAATCCTTATTCCAGTCGACATTCATTCTTCCTGTCTACACTCCTTAGTTTTCATGCCGATATTCATTCTTCCTATCGATACTAAGTCCTGTCGACACTCCTCATTCCTGCAAATAATCATTCTTCTTCTTCTCACCATTCATCATTCTTCCTGTCAACGCTCCTCATTCTCCCCCCCCCCCCCCTCCCCGATACTCATTCTTCCAGACTACACTACTCACTACCACTTACCACCCCGTGCATGCTTCTCCTGGCTCATTCTGTAGACTCAATGGAATGAATTTTAGGAGAAGCGATGAGAGAAACGACATCCAGAGGTGCTGTTTCGGGAAGCGGTCAGGAGAGGTTGAATTGAAACGAAACAATGAACCCTTCGACCGACACGCGTTCCGAAACCGCTGGAGTTCTAATCTAATCTCTTGTCTCCCCGCACTCCCCCCCCCCCACCCATTCAATTTTTTTCAGAAGGTAAGGATCGCGTTTTTTTTGGAGGGGGGGGGGGAGGAGTTTTAATTTTTCCGTTCTTTTGTGTTTATGTTTGTTCATCGGCGTGAGTGGTCGTTACTCTTCCCGAACGAGGATGTACAGTAGTTGTGAAGGGGAGGAATGGGGGTGAGTGATGGGGTTTGGGATGGGGAATGAAGGAATGAGGTAGGTGATGGGGAAAAAGGTGAAGAGTGTTTTAGTTATGATAAGGTACCCATTGTTGTATTGTGGTAATGAGAGGGGAGAATTTTGCCTACCCATGACCTAATCAGTTTACCCCCCTCCCCCCCCAAAAAAAATAAACACGCAACCACATTAGACTATACCTCACCTTCGCTCTATGGGGGAAGTTACCTGTCGATTTTATTACCTGGACAATTAGACCACGAAACCCCCCCCCCCCCTTATCTGCTACCCCTCCTTTTCCCCACTATATGCGACCCCTCCTATCCCTCCCTATCTCTGGCCCCCCACCCCCACAGGATTAAAAAAACACACACTCACAGAAACATACACATGTACGTTAGCATCTTTTTCAAATACAGGCTTGTTTAACATTTAACAATCATTTAAAAGTAAAATTACTGCGGCGACCACCACAGCCAATACGACTCTGTCCCCACACACACACCACCCACCCACCACACCCTACCCCACCCACTCTACGCCCACGTACCTGACTCGCCCAAAACATAAATAAATACGAAACATTAAGGACATTTTACGACGGCTAGGACTAAGAAAAAATAAATTTGCATGTTAGAATGTGTAATGAAAGTTTCCATTTGTTCTGAGTGGCTGAGTGAGGGAGCTGAGAGGAGTGGGGTGAGAGCTGAGAGAAGCAGGGTGGTGAGGGGAAGGGTAAGGTGGGAGGTGAGAGGGGGGTGGGAGGTGAGAGGGGGTGGGGGGTGAGAGGGGGGTGGGAAGTGAGAGGGGGGTGGGAGGTGAGAGGGGGGGTGGGAGGTGACAGGGGGGTGGGAGGTGACAGGGGGGGTGGGAGCTGAGAGGAGCGGGGTGAGAGCTGAGAGGAGCGGGGTGGTGAGGGGAGGGGTAGGGTGGGGTGAATGGGGGGTGGAGTGGGAAAAAGATAGACGGAGGGTAAAAAGGGAAAGCGAGAAGGGAGGGAAAAGTTAGAAAGGAGGGGAAAGGAGGGAGGGGAGGGTCGGAGAGAAGAAGGGATTGGAGATGTCTTCTATATGATTGGAGGATTAATGGAAAGCCTCGGTTCTAATGAGTCCCAATCCCACCTAATCATTACGAATGGAGCCAAATGTAGATGGAACCCAATCTTTACGAATCTAGTGGGTTAGGTTAGGTTTGGTTAGGTTAAGCTAGACCTGGCAATGAAACAAACCTTCAGGACCAACTCTGGCTACCTGGCATCACGACTACTAAAATATCCAACGCCGGACCAGACAAACATTCACTCGCTCTGTGCCTACACTGGCGTTCATTTCACAGCAAACCGACACCCACGAACAACATTCTCTGTACACTACCACCGAATGTTTCCCAGACCTTAAGACTTGAAATACAACACGAAATACAACACGAAATACAACACGATCCTACCACTGTCAACAGGGAGGTGTGTGAGACCTTACATACAATACCTAAGCATCATATGAGAAGACCTCGACCCGTTTTAAGGGGATACAATGGCACAGTTTGGACGATTAACTTCCATAACGACAGTAAACATGTGAGGTTATGCGGCAGCCTCAGGCCAGTTTTACCTAAAGACCCTGGCAACATAATGACAGTAAATGACAATGACAATGTTTAATGATAATGAATGGTAATGTTTAATGACAAGGAATGATAATGACAATGTTTTAATTGCAAGGAATGACACTGGTACTGACAATGAAAGACACTGCTGATGATAATGACTGAGTTAATGACAATGAGTGACTATGATAATGACAAGGAATAAAATAAATCATCCGGTTATTCACTAAAGGACAGAGGGACTTTCATGAATGCGCTGATTGGTCAAGTTACAATGACAGGACAGTAACTCGCTATTGATTGGTTAAAATATACAGCCAGAGCCGTGATTCGTCAAGGAGTACAGTACTAATACAGGTTACAGTCCCTACCTAGTCCCCTCCCAATTTCTCCTCTTGGTATCCTCTTCCGCCCTAATCAATCCCCCCTTGTGATGTCTGTATCTATCTTCCTACCTAAAATCCCACCACCTTTTCCATCCCCCTCCTTCCCCCCTGGGAGCTCTGTAACTTTCCTATCTGACTTTCCCAAAATCCCATCCCGTCACCCAGGCCTCCCCACTGTGTCAGCCTTACCCCAGGGGCTCGACAGGTAGGCAGGCAGGAGGCGGGTTAATAATGCACATGGAGACGCTAGAGCCCCGCAGGTCGGAGGGTGGCAGGCATTGTTACCTCCATGACGAAGGGCTGCTTCACCGGCAGCGCCTCCTACAGGGGAACAATAGCACCTGTTTACACCCTTCTCCCCAGCATCCACGGCCGCGTCTTGGCATCTCCGCCTCCCGGCTACTCCATTATTCTGCATTTTTGTCCAAGTACCTCACCCCAGGCTGGAATTCTTACTCCCGACGAAGGAGTGGTCTCCGTTTTTCCGCGCACATTTTTTTTTTCAGAGTCGCTTCTCCTGGTCGGATCGACAATGTTTGTGTTTTCGGGCCTAATTAAGAGGTTGTACAGCACCATGAGGGCTTTTGCCATTCCGGGAATGTTCTGGCTCCTAACGGAGGGTCTCTCTCTCTCTCTGGTGCTTCTTGACATCTGAGTACCTGACAATGCTTTGGAGTGAGCAATAATTTTTTCTGTGTGCATTTTGATGTTTTAGCACAAAAAATTATATATATATATATATATATATATATATATATATATATTATATATATATATATATACAATCAACACCTCAACCCGCCAGGACTCGGCCCACGGCCCATGACTGTGACCGTTTAAGAATTTCTCACATTTTTTCTTTTAATATTTGTTGTCGTTTTGTGTCGGTGTAGACGTTAAAAAAATTGGGGGGTGAATTTTGTACCTTTGGATGTTGTGTTACATATTTCTTGGCTCAGATTTTGAAGAAGGTTTATCTTTCCATATTTTTTTCCCAGGAGTCAATATGTCAGCTTTTGATACAAGTCTTTAAAGAAAGTTGTAATCATGTATGTTGGTAATAAATTCAGGAACTTTATAGTATATTTTGTTTTTGTTTGGCTTAATTATTGCCCGTCACGGCTTAATGTTCCTGAGTATGTCTTTAATATGTATTTTGTGTGAGATTTTTTCTTTATCTTAATTTTCTGGTATATTTCTTACTACAAGTTTATTTTAGAGGGGGGAATATTTTAGAGGGGGGAATATTTTAGAGGGGGGGGGGAATATTTTAACCTCACTACAGTCTTGTATACCTAAACACATAATTAATTATTCCTATGTCTAATGTTATTCATGTTAATAACTTATTCACATTCAACATACATCATTCACATTTATTAGGCACAAAATAAATCAAATTTTTTTTCCTAATTCTTATTTTTTCTTATTTTATCTTTATTATTTTCAGTTTTCTTTAGTTTTCGTTCAATATCGTTATTTTTCATATAAATTCATCCTTATAGCTGTCATTAATATAGTAATTATATATATTAAGGTCAAGAGCGAGTTTGTACGTAGCAAAATACACGACAAAATAAGATTAAATGAATTCAAAATACCTTAAATGATTTAGGATAAGGGGCGACAGATAAACAGACAGGCAAACAGACAGTCAGCTAGGAGACAGAGACAGATAAAGACGGGCACAAAAATACACACACAGACAAAGGCAAACAAACAGACAGGGAAGATAGATCAGTTGGGGTATAGTGGATTAGAACAGACAGACAAACAAACAGACAGACAGACAGACAGACAGACAGGCAGGGCACAGAGAGACGGTGTTTACTTATCTCGGATATATTTTTAGCTCAAGTACTACCTCACCCTCACTGTAAAGGGGGAGGGGGAGGGAGGTAAAGTGAAGGGGGTGAAAGGGGGAGATGAGTTTGAAGTAGGAGAGGGGGAGGGAAGGAAAGGGAACTAGATTGAAAAGGGAGAAGGAGGTGGTGACAGTAGAATGGGAAGGTGAGGAGGGGAGGGAAGAAACGAGAGAGGGAAGTGGGGGGGGGAGGAAAGTGAAAGGGGGAGAGGTAGAGTGGGAAGGTAAGTAGGAGGAGAGAGAGAGAGAGAGAGGAAGGGAAGGGAAGGGAGGGGAAGGAAAGGAAAGGAAAGGAGGAGAGAGAGAGAGAGGGCATGTCCCAATCTCTCTCTCACTCGTCAACTGCACGTAAAAATCTTTCATGTATCATAACAAAAAAAAAAAAAAATTAGGTTAAATCAAACGAATTCATTTTGAGGCAGAGGCAAAAGACGAGGACACACACACACACACACACACACACACACACACACACACACACACACACACACATTCTTTTCAAGGGACATCAATCAGAACACTTCAATAGGAACTCATTTACTAACTGCGTCATGCAATCCAATAATCCAACAGCTAAAACGATCAACATTATCAGCAAACATTAGAGACGAGAGAGAGACAATGGGCACGATGACGTCACCCAGACACACACACAGGTAAACGAAGGGGGAGGATGACGTCACACACACACAGGTAAACGAAGGGGTAGGATGACGTCACACACACACAGGTAAACGAAGGGGGAGGATGACGTCACACACACACAGGTAAACGAAGGGGGAGGATGACGTCACACACACACAGGTAAACGAAGGGGTAGGATGACGTCACACACACAGGTAAACGAAGGGCGAGATGACGTCACACACACACACACACACACAGGTAAACACATTGCGAGGTGACGTCACAGGTAAAAAATATCGGTAACTACTCGAGGATTAACTACTCAACTAATGAAGCGTCAGGAACAGTCATGAATTTTGTCGTTTGGTTTATCGTTAATCTATCGTTCAGTCTATCGTTAATCTATCGTTTAGTCTACCGTTAATCTATCGTTTAGTCTATCGTTAGTCTATCGTTAATCTATCGTTTAGTCTATCGTTAATCTATCGTTTGATGTATTGTTCAGTCTGTTTAATCGTTTAGTCTACCGTTAATCTATCGTTTAGTCTATCGTTAGTCTATCGTTAATCTATCGTTTAGTCTATCGTTAATCTATCGTTTGATGTATTGTTCAGTCTGTTTAATCTATGGTTCAGTCTATCGTTCAGTCTTTCGTTAATATATCACTCTGTCTTTCCCTAAACTGAGTTCCCAGGTTCACTCAGCGGTGGATGGATACCGGACTGTCTGTGGGCCTTCAAACTGAGGGGGGGGGGTTAATTCTGTACTCAAGGGGTTAATTCTGTACTCAAGGGGGATAATTCTGTACTCAAGGGGTTAATTCTGTACTCAAGGGGGTTAATTCTGTACTAAAGAGGTTAATTCTGTACTCAAGGGGGTTAATTCTGTACTCAAGGGGGTTAATTCTGCACTCAAGGGGGTTAATTCTGTACTCAAGGGGGTTAATTCTGTACTAAAGAGGTTAATTCTGTACTCAAGGGGGTTAATTCGGTACTCAAGGGGGTTAATTCTGTACTCAAGGGGGTTAATTCTGTACTCAAGGGGGTTAATTCTGTACTCAAGGGGGTTAATTCTGCACTCAAGGGGGTTAATTCTGTACTAAAGAGGTTAATTCTGTACTCAAGGGGGTTAATTCTGTACTCAAAGGGTTAATTCTGTACTCAAGGGGGTTAATTCTGTACTAAAGAGGTTAATTCTGTACTCAAGGGGTTAACTCATTGTACTTAAGGTGGTTAACTCACTGTACTTAAGGATTGTCACTGTACTCAAGTTAAATTAAATAATCTGACAGCTGTATTATCTAGCTCGAAATTGTTATGTCTGTCTGTCTGTCTGTATCTGTCTGTCTGTCTGTCAAATATCCCTACATATACCCCAAACAAAACATTACATTACATCAGACAAGAAGCACCCTGCTCCACCTAGCGTATGTCCAATCGTATCTCTAAGACCTGACACTACATAAACACTTCCCACCTGTTCTTTTCACCTGGACTAATTATACACTCCTGAAATACATCCCAGAGCCTCAGGTGTGTATGTGATATTAATGGTGACTAAAGTAAGTGGGTTATTAATTAGTATTTTTTTTTACATAAAGGAAAAATAAAGTTAATAATGGATAATATGTTGTTTTTTTTTAATTTGTTCTGTTTGGCCATTTGCTGCTTCTGTTAGTCTTGTTCGTCTGTACGTGTGTTAAGTCAATTTAAGCGTATTAGAAAGGAGTGGTTGTACAGCGTTACTTGGTGATACTGTGTGTGTGTGTGTGTGTGACAAAAACACACTTGAAATTTAATAAAAAAATAATAATGATAGAGTCTGTTTGAGAATAACTCCATATAAACATATATTATGACAAGTAACTTACACTAAATGCATTCCAACAGTTAATTGCTGAAATAGAAACGTACATTGTGTAAATAAACATAAAAGAAACTTTACAAGAGTCAAAAATAAAATAAAAATATTAAACTCGGTGAAAAATTAGACAAAATAATAATAAAATAAACCAAGAAGTTTAATTTTTCCCCCAAGAACAAAATTCATAACATCAATAACAAAATAAATAAAACTATATAATCACTTATGTACACCTGTTCTTCATGTGTTATCAAGAACACATAGGAACACCAGCATCATGTTCTCTCTACAATATTTTTACGAGTTTAACAAAAAAAAATTTAAATCAACGCTAAAATTTACGCACGAGAAGCACATTCAATTACCGACATTTTTCCACTATTCTGGCAGCGTTTTCTTTCAAGTTTTTCCCTCCGTTTTCTTTGAAGTTTGCCAGGGTGATTCGTAGTAATTTCCATGAAAATCTGATATGGCATTCTTTCCAAGTGTCACATTCATTTGTACTCCTGAAAAATAGTACGAGTGATTTTTTTTTTTTACACTGGGACTTTTTTTTTTCAGTATTGTAAAATGTGATGTAAAAATAAACACGGGTAAAGATTATAATTATTAAACCTTATAATTTTACTTTTGATGTTACACAAGTTTACGAAGGAACCATTAATAATTTTTACACACTATGGTCGCTCAATACACATATTAACACGGGTTTTTCCCCCGCTGTTGAAATAAATAAAACTGTGTCTCTTAATGCTGCTTTGGTTGAATTAGTAACAAGAAAAATTCATCTATCCACCCTCTTGTTTGAGTGTCAGTCCATCCAATCCAAAACCTAACTTAACCATACCCAACTTAACCTGATCCTACTTATCCTAACCTAAACCTACTTACCTTAACCTAACTAAACCCAACCCAAATTAACCTAACCTAACCTAACCAATCCTATACTATAACCTTACGAGTACACACACACACACACACCACACTAAACAGCTTTTTTTGTTCACGTGTTCTGTCGGGGTCAGGGTAGCAATTTCCCAATAGAAGGATGAAAAAAAAAGAAAAAGAAAGGGGGCTGTAACGACCATCTAGGATTGTCTTCATAGCTTAATGGGTAGTTGGAGGTAGTTATTTCTCCTTACTGGTTGAGACTGATTCCCTGGTGTTGACGGGAGGGCAGTTCTGTGAAGCTCCCTGAGGTGGTATAATTTACGAGCGGTATGTCCCCTTGACCTTCTCAATGGGTGTATGGTGGTGAAGGTCTATTAGCTGGGGCAGAGGAGCGGGGCTAGGATGGGAGACAGGATGGGGGCTAGAAGGATGGGAGACAGGATGGGGGCTAGAAGGATGGGAGACAGGATGGGGGCTAGAAGGATGGGAGAAAGGATGGGGCTAGAAGGATGGGAAACAATGGGGCTAGAAGGATGGGAGGAGACAGAGGATGGGACGAGAAGGATGGGAGATAGAGGATGGGGATAGAAGGATAGGAGGGAAGGAAGGAGTGATAAAGGATGGAAAAAGAGGGAGGAAGACAGAGCAAAGCAGAGAAAGGGAGGAGAGACAAGTGATCAATCACAGAGTATGGCGGCGATGGTTTACCACTTAGCAGTTTAACAGAGCGTGGCGTACCCTAGGAGGAGCTACAGGGTCCACAGACAGACAGACAGACAGACACATTCATGATTAACAATATTATCTACTAACTTTTCACTTGTATCACAGAAATTCAGTGTTGTTAATTTCGTCGTCAAACTCGTGTGTAAACTAGATCAAATTTAGTGAGTTGAGTTTCAGTGTAATTTTGAGGCCATTTTGGACCTAGTTTTGTTTTATGTAACTTAAATGAGACAGACACGCTTCTATGTATCCCGTTACGAATATACTTAAAGTAAGAACCTGTTAGAGTCGACATTAAACTTATGCCTCTACGTTAAGCGAGATTCGTTCACTTTGCACAATTTGTGGGGAAAAGTTAATGTAGTTTACACCAGTGTCATAGTGCCACCCCCAGTGCCACAGTGCCACCCCCAGTGCCACAGTGCCACATTATCAGCACCGGTGCCACAGTATCACCACCAGTGCCACCCCTACTGCCACAGTGCCACATTATCAGCACCGGTGCCACAGTATCACCACCAGTGCCACAGTATCACCACCAATGCCACAGTATCACCACCAGTGCCACAGTATCCCCACCAATGCCAGAGTGCCATTATCAGTGTCACAATACCATCATCAGTGTCAAGATAACAACCGTGTCAGAGGAGGCACACAGGTCCCCAGGGGTGCCAGTAGTGCCACAGCAGCACACACTAACACGGAGTAAACATTGCGGGCAGCTCCACACCCTGAGCAATTAGCCAAACTCATCAAGGTTTAATTAAAACAGCCAAGTAACTCGTTAGCTTTCCCGTCAACCATTCACCCCCCAGTGCCTCTGTCCACCTCTGTCTCAAGTCATCCTCTTCCCGTCTACAGTATGTTTCTAGTTCAGGGTCACACTCATACACTTGACCTGACCAGCGTAGGTAACACTTGAGTCACATCACCGCTGGCAACACTGGGAGTCTCAACATCATCATTGGCGTTTGCAACACTGGGAGTCTTAGTATTCAATGTTGCTAATGCTGTGGTGGTGGTGGTGGTGGTCCTGGGACAGCCAGTGTTGCTAACGCCTGTGATGACGAAGAGACTCCTTGTGTTCCCCATATCTATGTTCATGCTGAAACTCCCAGTGTTGCCAAAGTCTGTGATGGTGAAATCCCCAGTGTTGCCAATAACTGCAATGACGAGCTCCCAGTGTTGCCAGTAACTGTGATGATGAGATCCCCAGTATTACCAATGTTATGTGAAGATGGTGAGACTCCTGACTACAGCGTTGGCAGCGGTGGGTAGGAAGTCGCAGCTGAATAGAGAAATTGGCGGAGTAATCGCTCGTTAGCCTTAAGACACGTGATCCGCAGACGACTCACAACGACAATAACGACTATGACGACCTTAACGTTTCATCAACGCCCCGCCTCAACGACCAACTTAAAAACGAATTTAGGAAGTATGACCTAGTGTGACACGACCAGAAAACGAAGGGAACACGACCAAAATACGACGACAACATGACCAGTATACGACAACACGACCAGTATACGACAACACGATCAGAATACGACGACAACACGACCAGAATACGACAACACGACCAGTATACGACAACACGACCAGAATACGACGACAACACGACCAGTATACGACAACACGACCAGTATACGACAACACGACCAGAATACGACGACAACACGACCAGTATACGACAACACGACCAGAATACGACAACACGACCAGTATACGACAACACGACCAGAATACGACTACAACACGACCAGTATACGACAACACGACCAGTATACGACAACACGACCATAATACGACGACAACACGACCAGAATACGACGACAACACGACCAGAATACGACTACAACACGACCAGTATACGACAACACGACCAAAATACGACGACAACATGACCAGTATACGACAACACGACCAGAATACGACGACAACACGACCAGAATACGACTACAACACGACCAGTATACGACAACACGACCAGTATACGACGACTACACATCCAAGATACTGTATATCTATATATATATAACGACATACACGACCAAGGTATATACAACTGAGTACGTGTGTGTGTGTGTGTGTGTGTGTGTGTAAGTCTGTCTATCCTTACTGGTCTGTCTTCATTTAAACACACACACACACACATATGAGAGTGGTGTAGTCGTGTGTGCTGGACAAACTGAGTGGTCCACCTCGATAAATGAAAGGTAAATGGCGAACATTCTTGCCCAAACACATACTGGTGACATGGTGAGAAATGGTAAGAATTGGTGATAATGGTGACACAACCTAAGCACCAGCATGATAGGTTTAGGAGAGGATAATAGACACGATATTTACCCAAACACATAATGGTGATAGATAGATATAGACACAAGCAGGATGGTGAGAAATGGTTATACTGGTGACTAGTAACGACTTGCTTCGAAACATATACTGGTGCTTCAAATGATCACCAGTGAGAAATAAGCCTAAATTGGTGACTCACTCCTTTAAATAACCCCAAAGTCATCATGACAGTAGGCACCAAAATACATAAAAGAGATAATGATTCAATGTGGTTGGTGACTTAGGCTCTTGACACGTCACACCAAGGTCACCCCAAAGTCACTTGAGTTGAGAAGGCTTTAAAGCACCAATGAATTCCTCGGTGTTTGGTGACCACGAGT
>CAUDMG010002887.1:465000-625000 GCA_958450375.1 Homarus gammarus | reverse complement strand
TAGTTGTAGAAGGAGAAACAGAAGCACAATAATAACAAGAACAAGCAAGAAAAATAAGAAAAATAATAAGAACAAGAACAAGAGAATAATCCTGAACAAAAACAAGGGCAAGAACAAAAATATGAAGAATAAGGAAAACAAGAACAACAAAAAACAAAATTAATTATAAGAAATGAAGACGAAGAACAACACAATAACACGCCTTAATTATCTCTGTTCCATTGTTTACATACATCAGCTGTTCTATTGACGGTGCCGCCCTCTCCTCCCCCCCCCCCGTTCCCCTCACCTCCCCCCCTTACTCTGTCCTCCTCTTCCCTTCCCCCAGGCCTATACCCCCCTCCACCCTGTCGCCCTCCCCCCCTCCCCCCTTAAGCTTAACGACTCAACCATCTATTGTCACGTTAAATGCCACTTTCCTCTTTATTAACCTTAACGGATAATTACCTGATGACTTAATACCTTCAGCTACCTACTTACCTGTACTAATCAATCTGGGATACATTAGCTAAAATACCCTAATTAAGCGTAATCACCCCAAACTCCAATGACCTTGTTATCTAATTAAGTACCTTGTTTAATTAATCAGGGGTTCAAAGGTGTTTATTATTATCATTATAAGTTTTTTAAGAAGATTTCTATTTTGTTTTTACTAAATTATTTAACAATGATTATAGGTTATAGTCTGTATTGGGTCTATAATTATATTAAGGATTCCATATCTACGTATATTGTATAGTAAGCCCTATACTAATAATACTAAATAATAATAATAATAATAAATAATAATAATAATAATAATAATAATAATAATAATAAATAATAATAATAATAATAATAACAAAAGTAACATTCAACAACAACCACAATAGCAACGGTACAAAAACATCGACCTACATAAACAAGAAAACATCGTATATCAACAACAACAACGATAACAAAAACATCTCGCTAACATAAACAAATGGGGAATATTTTTGTGAGGTGCGTTAGTCAGCACAATGTCCGCCCTTCTTGACTCACCCACTGGCAATGTATTTATTGTTCTTTTTCCGAGTGAGGGAGTTTTTATCTACGTCTAATTATATACGCTAATGGCTGCAAGAATAACGCACTAACGCAGCTATGATGTCACTCTGGGTGGTGTACCCCTGATGACATCATTCCCGGATATACAGTGAGATTGGTAACGTAAATGACGTCACTCCGGGCTAGTGTACCACGTGACGTCATTATACGGATAAATACGATCGTTATTACGGAATAGGAATGGAATAGGAAAGAGAAAGAGAGAGAGAGAGAGAGAGAGAGAGAGAGAGAGAGAGAGAGAGATACCCACGACCTTTGTAACCCACGTCAACAAAGATGTCACACGCTTGTTATCACCACAAAAAGGACCGTCCAAATATTACACTGATCTCCCCCTCGCCCTCTCCTTCGCCCTCTCCCTCGCCCTCTCCCCACAATAACCAATTCCCCCCCCCCCCCAATTTTTCACCGTAATTGGGTTTTTTGTGTCATCGGCTACCCATTCTCACGGGGAAGGCTGTAATGGGGATGATGGGTATGAAGGAGAGGGGTATATGGGGCAGGGAGAAATGTATGGGGACGGTGGGTAGTGGGAGGGATGTGGTGGGGGACGTGGAGGGGGTTAGAGGGGAGGTGAGAGAGGGGGAAGGGAGACGTGGAGGGGGAAGAGGAGGGAGGGGGAAGAGGAGGGAGGGGGGATGAGGAGGGAGGGGGGAAGAGGAGGGAGGGGGAAGTTAAAATAAATAAACTAAAACACGAAACAAATACATTAAAAAGCTATGAAACAAACACACACACACACACACACACACACACACAGAGCAAAGACGAGGAAGAATTGGTTATTATCTGTATATAAAAAAAACAACAAAAAACAGAAGTATCCCCCAAGGTGAAAAAAAAACCATCTGTCAGTCAAGTCAGTACAGGCGTTTTTTTCTTAGGCTGATTAAACATTGCTAAAACTTCTCTATTTTCCCCATTTTTTCCCTACATGACAAAATTGTCCCTTTTATGATGATTTTGTCCATCCAACAATTAACAATCCCCGGGTTGTATTTTTCCCTATTTTACTCCTCCTCCTATTTTTCTTATCCCCTCCTATTCCATTCTTTTCGCTTCTTTTCGATAACCCATTCCATTATCTGAATTCCCCTTCCTTCTTTCCTCTCCTCTGTCCCTTCTCTCTTCCCTTCGTATCCCATTCCACTAGACATTGATTTCCCTCCCCCTTCATCCCTTCCTGTCCTCTCCCCTCTCTGTTCCCCCTCACCTTCCCCTCTGGTCGAATAAGCTTTTCCAAATTAGGAAAATCTGCAAATCAAACACATAGGCCCTGTTGACACACGGCCTATACTCCTATGTAAACATTATTGGCTTACACACATACACCATTCATGGTCTCTCTCTCTCTCTCTCTCTCTCTCTCTCTCCTACACTACTTCTCATTAGAACTACTCGTATCAATCTATCTATCTATCTATCTATCTATATCAATGTTTATTTATCTGTCTATCTTTCTCCTTTCCTTTATCCTTCTTAATCTTCTTCTTCCCCTCCCTCCTTCCTTCCATCTCTCTTCCCTTCCCCCTTTCTCTCCTCTTTCCCCTCTCTCACCTTTCCCTATGATCCTTTTCCAACTTCCTCCTTTCCTTCTATTCATCCAGCTCCTCAATTTCCCCTCTTTTATCTTTGTTCTATCTTACCTTTCTTCCCTTTTCGTTCCTTTCTCTCCCCTTCCTCTTTTTTCCACCTCCTTTCTCCCCCCTTCCTCTTCTATCCACCTCCTCTTCTCCCTTCTTTTACCCTCATTACTTTCTTCTATCTCCTCTTTTACCCTCTCCTTTTACCCTTTCCTCCTCTCCTTTCACCCCTCTTCCCTTCTCCCCTCTCCCTAAGCCCCCCATTTAGACCTGTCTCACTCACCCCCCACTAAAAATAATCACAACACACCAATATCCATTACAATGTTATGGAAATTGGGTCTTCATCCCCTTGTTGTAATAGGCTTAAGTAAATGGGATGCAAATATGCGGTCTTAATAGGCAGCCTTAATAGGCCCGCTTTATGTGTTCGATAAGAGAGCGATGCTAAACGCTAAAAGGGAATAGTCAATAAATATTCCCTTGGTATTGTTTAGCTGAAAGTTTCTTTAAAGAATTTTTCGATATATGAAATTTCCTTAAGGGTAATATTCAAGTATTTCTCAGTATATAAGTATTTCTCGACATAATATGGCATCAGTTAATAAAATATTACACAATCCTCTTCCAAACTAATGCTAATTATTATCATTATACTCCTTTGTAAAATAATATGTCTTTATAATTTCTGATACAAAATATTAATTATATATTATTATGCCTCTCTATGTAAAATAATGAGGCATCTAAAAGAATATTATCTTATTTTTTATGGTGTCGTAATAAAAGTTCTTCTACTTTTTTCAAACTTTTTCCAAACTATTGTATTAAATGGTATTACAATCTCTTCTATATCTTTTCCTATTCATCCTCTACTTCTCTTCATCTCTTCCCCTCCTTCTCATTTACCTACCTCTTCCCATTATCTCTTCTCCCCCTTTCCCTCTACCTTCCCTTATATTTCCCCTTCTCCTTTCCCATCAATATTCCCCCAATTCTTCCCTTCCCTCTCTCCAACCAACCTTTCCCTGTCCCAACAATTTACCCCTCCCCCCTCCCCCCCCCCCCCTCACCTGTGTACGTCACCACCAGGAGACAAGACTCAAACACCTCACCTGAAACAAACAGAAAAAAAACAGTGATAAGTAAAACATATGGTGAATATTATAATAAATAATACTAAAACATATACCGGTATGGGATGTACTTATTTTTACTTAACAAATTGATCTTCAAGTAGAAATTATAAATGCCAAAATACCTCTTGCATTAAAAAACAACATCTATCAGTCAGATGAGGAAGACGAACATTACAAATATAAAAATAAAAACTAATTAATATAAATACAAACAGCTATGGAGGTAAAAGGAACAAGAAAATGACTAGATTCAACAGCTTTTCAATCTTGTAGAAAAAGAAAAAAAAATATTCGTTGGCGTGGAAACATCCCAGTACACGAGTCTTCACCCATCCGTACTGACCATCTGTGTCCAGTGGCGTGAAATTCCGCTGAGAAAAAAATAAACGAGTTGCTTTATTTTTTTTTCATCAAGAGGAAGGAAAATTGATAAGTGAAAGACAATTTTATTCACATATATACACACATATACATACACCTACTCACATATACACACACGCACACACTCACGTACATAAATACAACAAATACACAAACACACGCACATACTGTATACACATGCCCATAATCACACACAAAAACAGAGATAGACAGATAAAAGTGACAGACAGACACACAACACACACACACACACACACACATTATCATAGTCGTCAGGTTGTGGAAACATACGTTATACGCTTTACAGTCCATAGTCTCTTTTTTAGCACCGATGAATTTTTGACCTTCATGGTGTAGGAGTTGTCAACATCGTCGTCATTGTCATCACTACCATCATCGTCAACATCGTCGTCATTGTCATCACTACCATCATCGTCATCATCGTCGTCATTGTCATCACTACCATCATCGTCATCATCGTCGTCATTGTCATCACTACCATCATCATCCTACTTGTCATCGTCCTTATCATTATCATCATCCTTCGTCGTCATCCTCATCACTATCATCATCCTCTTCATCATCGTCGTCGTCACCGCCATGGTCATCCTCTGTCATCGTTATTGTCGTCACCATCATCATCATCGACGTCATCACCATCGTTAACTCTTCTTTGGCATCGTCATCAGTTGAGGTGAAGCAGGGGAGGAGGAAGAGGGGAAGAAAAGGAGGAGGAGGGAAAGAGGCAGTAGAAGGGGAGGAGGAGGAGGAGGTCATAGAGGTCATAATACCCACGACGACGACATACCTCCAGTGCCAATCAATAGACACTACAACACCGTCCTGATTACTGGCACCCCTCCCACTTACCCCCCACCCCCACCACCACCCCTCTAACCCCCCTCCTCCCCATCCATCCCCAGGGGAGTCACTCAGCCACCTGCCGTGACTGTCATGTCAAATGGCAATGAATGTCACGCAACATTTAGGTGACATATTTTGTACCTCAAGTCAACTGTATCGAGGTGACAGTATTAAAGGATTTGCGACTTTTTTTGTACTAGAGGATAGGATACGATACGATTAGGACAGGAAAGGATAGGGGAGGAAGGAATAATAAGAAAATAAGGAGTCTGCAATAGGCCGGTTGGCCTGTGCATGGCAGCTCCTGTCGAGAGTTACTACCACTCTCTATCATCCATGAATCTATCTGGCCTCCTTTTAAAACTTTCCAGCGTCCCAGCACTTACTACAAAGTTGCTAAGCTTGTTCCACTCGTCCACCACTCTATTTGTGGATCAGTTCCTTCCTATTTCCCTCCTAAACCGAAACTTATCCAACTTAAATCAGTTGCTACGAGTCCTATCCTGCTCGGATATTATAAGAACTTTATCTATATCCCCTTTATTGATTCCTTTCACCCACTTAAATACTTCTATCATATCTCCCCGCACTCTTCGTCTTTCTAGGGAATGCAAGTTTAGTTTCTTTAATCTATCTTGATATGGAAAGTTTCTAAGTCCCGGAGTCATTTTTGTCATTCTTCGCTGCACCAACTCCAGTGAATTGATATCCATTCTATAATAAGGGCACCAGAACTGAACCGCATAATCGAGGTGCGGCCTGACGTGGAGAGGATAGGATCAAGATTAGGAAAGGATAGGATACGATTAGGTTAGGATAGTTAGTAGTAAGAGAGGGATTTATTTTTTATTTTCATGGATGAGGTTGAGGATAGAAGTAGAAAAACACTCATTCACTCTCTAACTCATTCACTCACTCACTCACTCACTCACTCACTCTCTCTCTCTCTCACCCACCCAGCAATATTTCACACCACGAGTTACTGAACACAGCCCCGGCTCATAACAGAAAACATCCACAATACATTTCCGACATTTTTCTCCCGATAATGTAGCAAAAATGTTCGTTTTACTCACTTGAAAATAATGAAGAGGGATATTTTCGCCTCTGCCGTCAGTTGCGAAATATTTCCGATATATTTTTTTCTTGTTGATATTTTTATTATTATTATTCTTTTTCCTTTCTCCTTCTTCTTCTTCTTATTATTATTAATATATTTTGTATTAATGTTATTATTATTATTATGCTTTTATGGAATTTCAGTCTCCGTTACTTTATAACAAATTGCAGGAAGCACAAAAATAAAAAATTCTTGCCTCGGAAGCAGAACAGACGTGGGCACCAAAAATAATGGTTAATATTACTAACGAACATGAGTAATATACACGTTAAAAAGTCCGACACAAAGACCAACACACTAAGTCCAATATACGAGTCTACAATACCACAACAGTAAATTTGAAAGTCTAATATTACATCCAATACCAAATTTCAGAACTCTTATTCCATTACAAGTCCGACATAAGACCAACATGCCAAGTCCAATATACGAGTCTAGAATACCACTACAGTAAATCTGAAAGTCCAATATTATGATCAAAGCGTTACGTCCAAGGCCAACATACAAAGTCCAATGGAAGAGAATAGAATAGTAAGGTTTGAGAGGAAATGAAAGAGTAGGTCGAGAATAATGTTGAGACCCTTGATATATTCTTAGGTGAACTCCTGATATAAACCTTTGATATATTCTTAGGTGAACTCCTGATATAAACCTTTGATATATTCTTAGGTAAACTCCTGATATAAACCCTAGTTAAAACCTAAGTATATTACAGATAAACCCGAATGAAACGCATTTATATTCATGTACTCTTATGTAAACCCGTCACCTAAATTCCCAGGTAAACTCATGTAAATATTAAGGTAATATGTAAACCCAACGTAAATTTTAAGGGAGAATCCAATGTACACTCGCACGTAAACCTCTCACTTAAAGTACAAGTAAACTCCATATTGACATTACCACCACTACCACTATTACTACCACCACCACTACCACTATTACTACCACTACCACTATTACTACCACCACCACAGTCACTACCACCATCACCAGTAACCACTTCATGAACGCCTCTTATGCAGATGTGAATAACAACATTAAATACAAAATGTGAAGCCAAACACACTGGTAGGGTGTCCCTCACACAGGTGTGAATAAGTCAACTCCTATGTACAGAACTAAACAAACAATGTACTGGAAATACTCTGCAACAAAGCCACAATACTCCGGCCACTGGGTTCTGTTACACACACACACTTTGAGAACTCTACTTTGTGATTCTTTTATGTGCTAACGCTCACAGGGAGAGTTTGGGGTACACAATATACGAGCCGTTTGCCTACGAGAAAATTATAAAAATACAAAAAATAAAATCATCACCACCACAACAGTACTTTTACCAACCACCACCACCGCCATCACCACCAACCACCACCACCACCACCACCACCAACCACCACCACCACCGTCATCACCACCAACCACCACCACCGCCATCACCACAACCACTAACACCAACTTCCCATCGCCTGACGAAGAACTCGGCTATGTACTAAAATGCCTTTCAGTTCCTCTCAAGAGTTCCGTCAAATAATTCCGACCTGACACCCCCCCTTCACCCCGCTCAACCCCCCACAACCCCCTTCACCCCCACAACCCCCTCACCCCCCACAAGAATCTGAACACGTGTAGAAGCGCTAATAAGGGACCAAGGGGCTGCCGCTGGTAAAGCCTCTAAGCGGATCAGGGTTCACATGCGAAGCCTCAAAGGAACCCAGAGCTCAATATTAATCCCACACAGGTACTTATGTCAGGTGTGTGTGTGTGTGTGTGTGTGTGTGTGTGTGTGTGTGTGTGTGTGTATGTGAGATCATGCTGGCGTTCTCAACTCTTCAGGATTTCCCCCCAAAGAATGTGAAGGCCTTTGATCCTGTCTGTATGTTTGTCTCTTTGTCTGATGGTTCGTAAGGTGTCTAGCAGCTGTCTGTTCGTCGAGTGTCTTACCTGAAGGCCTCTCTCTCTCTCTCTCTCTCTCTCTCTCTCTCTCTCTCTCTCTCTCTCTCAATACATCGCCCCAGCCTCTTCCTTCCATACATATATCCATACATACACATACAATACTCATACACACATACATACGAATACATGGCCATACATATATGCAAGTATACATAAATATATAAAGCAAAAATTGACTCAACCGAACAGACAAATCCAGGCATATTTACGTGTCACACACACACACACACACACACACACACACACACACACTAGTGGCCAATATCTATTATCTATCAGCTACAAGACAACAGTGATTGACTCATTCGTCACACTGACTACGAAAACATTGTTCCTCTCTCTCCTCCCTTCCCTGCACAGCCCCAATTACCTCTCTTCTCTTCTCTTCTCTTCTCTCAGCCTCAACTACCTCTCCTCTCCTCCGCTCTCTTCTCGAAAACCACCTTCTCTCCTCCTCCTCCTCCTCCCTTTAAAAACCCATATCCCTTTCCCTCCCTCCCCTCGGAAACCCTCCCTCCCTCCCTCCCCTTCCTTCGAGATACCTCCCCCTCCCACCAGTACACGTTCCCTCATCATCGCCAGAGGACACTTTTCCTCCCCTCACACATTACCATAGCTACGATGGGAGGGGAGGGGAGAGAAACGAAAGGGGAGGTGAAGGAAAGTGAGGGAGGGAGAAGGAAAGGGGAGGGTACGAGAATGTAAAAGAAAGAGAGAAAGGAAAATGAGGGGGAAAGGAAAAGAGAGAAAAAAGAAAAGGGAGGGGAAGAAAAAGGAGCTAGAATATGAAGGGGGAGATGATGTGAAAGGGATGGATACGAAGAGGGAGGAGAGGAAAAGAGAAATTAGACGGGGGAGGAAAAAGAAAGCGAGACGGGAGTGAAAGTGGAAAGGAAGTAGGATGTGAGGGTAGATGAGGGGAAAGGAGGGAACTGACTCTATGGTTGTGACGGGCCAGTGGACACCAGGTAGTTAGTTCCCCCTCTTTAACTACTCTCTCTCTCTCTCTCTCTCTCTCTCTCTCTCTCTCGTAATAATTCATCATCTAGTCTATGTATGTATGTATGTATGTATGTATGTATGATGTATGTATGTATGTATGTATGTATGTATGTATGTATGTATAAAAACAAACCTTAATTAAACATATATCAACCAAGTCTAATGCCTCTTCGTTAACCATACATATATTAAACCACCTCTAAGTCTCCTCGTTAAACCTATATAGTAAATTTAAGCTTTAATCTACTTATTAAACACCAAAATACCTTTCTATTCGTTTACGCCATTCAACCTCAACAACAAATCTATCCAGCTTTTAATGGTGGCGACTCGAGACAAAACAATAAAATAAAATAAATAAATAAATAAAATATCAAATAATTTCCTCCTTTACAACTTACGATAATTTCCCTTTACCTGTCTTTGTTATATGAATCTGTCTATCCATCTATGTCTATTCTATCAATCTATCCCTCAGGCAACATCTCTATTCCTACCCTCCTTCTATACTCCCTCCCATTGGCACCCCCCCTCCCCCCTACACCAGACCGTTTATTACCCAGAC
Organism: Homarus gammarus; assembly: GCA_958450375.1. Lineage (NCBI taxonomy): Eukaryota > Metazoa > Arthropoda > Malacostraca > Decapoda > Nephropidae > Homarus > Homarus gammarus. The sequence continues at coordinate 615,295 of CAUDMG010002887.1, read as the reverse complement.
AAATTATAACTTGGGTCTCAATTATTCAGATCAATAAACTGAGGCAGAGTGTTGGTAAGTAGGTGATAATAACCTTAAATGATTGACTCCCTCCTATGACCCTCCACTTCACCCCTCCATCTGGCTCCTCCATTCTGTGACCCCCCATCTGGCTCCTCCATTCTGTGACCCCCCATCTGGCTCCTCCATTCTGTGACCCCCCATCTGGCTCCTCCATTCTGTAACTCTCCATCTGGCTCCTCCATTGTGACCCCCCCATCTGGCTCCTCCATTCTGTGACCCTCCATCTGGCTCCTCCATTCTGTAACTCTCCATCTGGCTCTTCCATTCTGTAACCCTCCACTATACCCCTCCATTCTGTGACCCCCCCATCTGGCTCTTCTTATGTGGCCCTCCATCTGGCTCCTCCATTCTGTAAACCTCCATCTGGCTCCTCTTGTAACCCTTCACCTCACCCCTCCGTCTTATACCCTTTAACTCCTAACCCCTCTTCAACAACCCCTCACCCCCAACACCCCTACCATCACCACCTCTTTCCCCCATCACTACCACACCCTAACACCCTTACCCCCCTATCACCACTACTAAACCTCCCCATCACCCCACCAACTTTCCACCACATCAAAAACGCCACCCCCCTCCATCAACCCCCCTACCCCCTCAACTCTCAGCTCATATCACCCCATCAACCCACTCAAAACTTCCTTCATCAACCAGCTGACCATCCTCCTCCTCCTCCCCCTCCTCATCATCCCACCAACCTCCCCACTCCTACCAAGTTCCCATCCCCTTCAAACACCCTTCCCCAACACCCCACTCAACCCTCCATCAACCCCCTACCCCCTAAAAATATCCCTCATCACCCCACTCAACCCTCCATCAACCCCCTACCCCCTCAAAACACCCCTCATCACCCCCACTCAACCCTCCAACAACCCCCTACCCCTCAAAACACCCCTCATCACCCCACTCAACCCTCTATCAACCCCCTACCGCTCAAAACACCCCTCATCACCCCATAAACCCCCCAAAACACCCCCATCACCCCACTCAACCCCCTACCCCCTCAAAACACCCCTCATCACCTCATCAACCCCCCAAAACACCCCCATCACCCCACTCAACCCCCTACCCCCTCAAAACACCCCTCTTCATCACATCAAACTCATTGCTATTTGCCCAGCAGGGAGTCAAGGCATCAAAAGGCACATACAGCCAGAAGCGGCGTTTTTATCATATCACCGTAACTCTTGTGTTCAATGCCTGCTGCCTATTGCTTCATTTGCTGGGTGGAGAGGCAGATGTTGAGGAGGGGGGAGGAGGGAAGAGAGAGGGGATAGGGGAGGTGGAGGGGAGAAGGAGGGGAGAGAGGGGGTAGAGGAGGGGGAGGGAGTAGAGGAGGGGGGGAAGATTGAAGGGGAGGAGGAGGAGGAGAGGGAAGAAGGGAGGAGAGGAAGAGGAAGAATAATATGAAGAGGAGGAGGAGAAAGAGTAAGATAAAGGTGTGGGAGATAACAGGAAGGGGAGGAGAGAATGTATGGGATAAAAGGAAAGTAATAATAATGAGCATAAATATATAAACTAATAAATACGCAAAAACAATATCAATAAACAACTAAATTAATAACTGAAAATATACTCCCATTAGTATGCCACAACTCCACAAAAATTAACTGATACCCTCTACAACCCCCCCCCCCCACCCCCATCAAAACATACCCCCCACCTAAAACAATATTTCCCCCCCCCCTCACAAAAACCTGATTCCCCACTACTATCAAAACTGATCCCCATCCCAAATTAACATAGGTGCCACCACAATATCCACAATACGTCGTAATATATCGTCGATGCGGAATATACCTGACTCAGAGTGTGGGGGGGGGGGTAGGATTGGAGGGGGGGGTAGGATTGGAGGGGGGGGTGGTAGGATTGGAGGGGGTGGTAGGATTGGAGGGTTGTAGGACCGGGGGGATGGGTGGTAGGATAGGAGGGGGGGAAGGACTGGGAGGGGGAAGGATTGTCGAGGAGAAAGGATTGCTCAGGGGGAGGGGATCGGGGACGGAGAGAAACGCAGGGGAAGGGAGGAACACGGGGGGGGGGAGAGGGAACACAGGGGGGGAGGTGGAGGAACACAGGGGGGGGGGTGAGAAGGTGGGGGGGGGGTTAATATGATAACTCAATATGAGGAGCTCCCTGTTTTGGTGTTTGAATATTCATGCCAATATGTTGAAGCCTCACTCTAGGGAAGAGAGAGAGAGAGAGAGAGAGAGAGAGAGAGAGAGAGAGAGAGAGAGAGAGTCTCACCTCCCACGTGCCACCCATCACACCTGTTATCAATCCACCTGGACATGTACAGGTTACCCTTACTCTCATTTACCAGTAAGAACAAAAACAAAAATAAAATTAGCCATCGTGATAGTGAATTAGTTTAAACTTTCATTAAACAGTCGAAACAGGTGTTAATTGTCCTATTCACTAAACTCAACCAACTTCTCTCGTCCTTAGCAACCAGTTTTAATTGGTAGAAGGTGATTGGCTACTGGTTGCTAAGGGAATCATGACGCCACATAGATCAATTTTCAACCATTATTCTTTTTTGTCAACCTAACCTAACCTAACCTAACCTAACCTAACCTAGAAACTAAAATATGGCAAGGAGTCTCCAGGTGTGTCGACGGAACAACCAATGAAAACTTTCGATCTCTTGTATGACATGGAATGGATGGCAGTCACTACAGTATATTGGCACAATGTCTCCCATGTACAGCAGTCAATCAAACATGGCTCTGGTTGTTAAAATATTCACCCCAGGACCAGTCACAACGAGAACCAAGTGTCTGGCTTAACAAAGATGCTGAACAAGTTAATTTTGTCCCCAAACTACCAGGCAGGAGAATGTATCCAATCCATGCAGGTAGAGTATCAAGTATGATTTTGATGCAATTGTGGGGAAATATGTCCTTTAGCTTAAATCAATTGAATATGTCGTCTCACCTTTAATTGCGAGGTGATTTTAATGTAAGATCCTTTGAGACTCCTCCACCTGACTCAAACCAGGCAGATCTACAGTACTAAGGGCGATTTAGAGTAAGTCCGTATTACCCAAAGTTATTTTTTTGTCATGGTAATAGTTCATGATAAGCGGAAGCGACTCATGGCGCCTAATGCGTACAATTTGACCAGTACACCTGTCAGTTTTTGTCATCAGGAAAGAACTCTTACCACGTGATCTAATACCAGTCGTTGGTTGGTCATGACGTCAATATCTTCCAGCAGGTTTACGTGACAAACATTCACACGACAACTGGCAGTTGTCAAGTTTGTTTACTAGTTTGTTGACCATTACATAAAGATAACAGTGTATCATCTGACATAATGTTTCTTATCATGAATGTTAAGTATTTTTATCAAGTCAAAGGTTACAAGTACTTCAATATGGACGACAAGGAATCGGACACTGGTTGCGTAAGAAGACACGAGAGAGAGAGAGAGAGAGAGAGAGAGAGAGAGAGAGAGAGAGAGAGAGAGAGAGAGAGAGAGAGAGAGAGCACGCATATAAGACATCCACCAATCAGGTTGAATTAAGAGACACGTGAAAAAAACAAAACAAAAAATCCCTCACGCACGAGAAACATCCATCAGCCAATTGTGGAATGCTGGTAAATTACCCTGACTAAACGGAGCCGTAGATAAGGGTTACGTCACCCCTTGTGTTATGATGCTCCGGGAGACAGACAGACAGACAGACACACAGACACACACACACACACACACACACCTGGAGGCATATATTATAGGTATTATAAAGACTTCAATTAAACATGAAGGAACACAGTTACTTTATTCATAACCTCCCCCTCTTCCCCCTTCCATATTTTCCCTCTCTCTCCCCTTCCACACCCTTCCCTCTTCCCACACCGCCTCCAACTCCCTCCCCAACTCCCTCCCCCTCCTCCCCATAATCCTCACCAATCAGCCCCCTCCTCCCCCTCCCGATACACCCCACCAATGCCCCTCCCACCCCTAATTTCCCATTCCTCCTTCTCCCCATAATAAAATGGGGGGAGGGGGAGGAAACAGAACAAAACCGTAGACTCATCAGGGATAATTGTCGTAATGGGGGAGAAATTTCATCATGGGTGACGTGGAATTGGTGAAAAATGAGGAGATAATTGGGCAGGAATACATAAATGGGGACACACACACACACACACACACACACACACACACACACACACTAAGGAATGGAAGGAGGAGGAGAACTAAAGGATATGGAAGAGGAGAAGGAACAGAAGCTCTCATTCTTATCTCCCTCCTCCTCTCCATTCTCCTTCCTTTCTCTCCATTCTCCCCCTTTCTCTCCATTCCCCCCCCCCCTCACCATTCCCCAACAACAACAACAACTGGCTTACGTCACCGATGAGACCCGAAGTAAACAAACACACCTGAGCTACAAACACCAAGTGACTGGCAGGTAAACAATGTACCACTGCTCTTCCCCTCGATTTCCCCTCAGCGTCCCTTCGGTTACAACCACTACCCCCTAGAAACCCCTATGCTCTCTTCTCCCCTTTAACCCCTTGGCTAAACCCCCTACCCCTAGTAACCCCTTTCTTCTCCCCTTAATCATCTTTAGGTTCCCATAATCTAAAACCCCTTACCCTTTTACCCCTTATTCCCTCCTTCTCCCCTTAACCAACTTCGGGTTCCCCTTGGCTTAGCCCTTTACCCCAATAACCGCGTTCTCCTTTTCTCCCCTCAGTCCCATACAGGTTCCCCTCAGCTGAATTATTTACCCGGTCACCATGGTAACTGATTTCTCTGTTTTTACCCTCAGTCAAACTTAGGTTCCACTCGGCTGAAGAACCCTAAAGCTACCCCCTACTAACCTCTCTTCCCCTCAGATTCCCCTCGACTAAACCCCTTTATTCCCTTTAACAATCCCATGTCCTCCTTATCCTCCCTCTCTTCTTCCCCTTTCTCCTCTTTTCAATAATCCCATCCCTCTCCCTCAACCACCTTTTCCCCTCGCTTGTCTCTTTCTTCCTCCTTCCACTTCTCCTCTCATATTCCTACCCTCTCCTATTCGCTCCCCTTCCTTCCACTTACCTAACCTAACCCCTCCACCTCTTCTCCTATCCCCTACCCTACCCTTCCCCTCAACCTTCTCCCCTCTCCTCACCCTTCTCTCCTCCCCTCTCCCCACCCTTCTCCCCTCCCCTCCCCTCACCCTTCTCCCCTCCCCTCTCCTCACCCTTCTCCCCTCATACTTCAAATTCAATCTATTACAATCAGAAGCAAATAGACGACTCAGAGGAATTAGGGAAAATGGGGAGGGGAAGAAGATTGCAAGTTGAAGGTGTGAATCAGTTGATGAGGTTGAGTGTTAAGGGCGGATTGAGGGGGATTGAGGCTAGGCTGAGGGGAAGGGGGGGGGTGGGGAGGAGGGTGAGGAGGAATGTAGAAGCTGGTGGACTGATGAGTTGAATGTGGTGAGGAAACTGGGGAGGTAGAGCTGTGGCTGGTAGGGGGAAGGTGGGGAGGGGAAGAGAAGGGGTATGGAGGGGAAGGAAGGGGTATGGGGGAAGGCAGGGGAAGGAAGAGGTATGGGGGAAGGGAGGGGAAGGGAGGGGAAGGCAGGGGAAGGAGGGGGGAGGGGGGTATGGAGGGGAAGGCAGGGGAAGGAGGGGGAAGGGAGGGGTATGGAGGGGAAGGAAGAGGAAGGGAGGGGAAGGGAGGGGAAGGAAGGGGTATGGAGGGGAAGGAAGGGGTATGGAAGGGAAGGAAGAGGAAGGGAGGGGAAGGAAGGGGATGTAAGTTGCAAGGTGTTAATTAACGAAAGGGTTTAAGTGGGGGTAGTGAGAGCTGGAGGGAGGGAGGGAGGGAGGGAGGGAGGAGGAAGAGCAAGAGAAAGGGAGGAGGAGGAGGAGGAGGGAAGCGATGGTGAGGTGGTGTCCTCCTGGTATGGAAATGCAAGTTAATGCCCTCAAATTGGCGAAAATCGTGTTAGATAGCGGCGTCGTTCCCTCCCTCCCTCCCTCCCTCACCACTCCCTCCCTCTCTCCTTCCCCCAGCCTCCCACCTACCTCGAAGCCTCCCACAACCTTGCGTCTCCAATCCTTATATACCACACTGCCTCCAAACTCCATCATTATAATCCTACATCATCTTCTAGTCACTCCAAAAGCTAAATTAGACGCAAATTTACATAAACCTGAGGTAAATCATCAACACATTATCGAAATAGGGAGGTTAATGTGACGAACTAATACGAAAACATTAAGAGAGATGGACTTCAGTTCGTTCAGTCTGGAGGTTGATTTCGTTCAAGTGTATTTCTCCATACAGGTCGCCTTCCTCCCACACCCACACACGCCCAGGGTCCTGAAGTCACTTTGTTGCTTCACATACTGACCTCTCTTGTTTCGCTTGACCTTGTTTGCTTCACATCCTGACCTCTCTTGCTTCGCTTGACCTTGTTTGCTTCACATCCTAATCTTTCTTGCTTCGCCCTGGGGTTTTTCCTCTTGAGTCCCCCCCCCCCCCTTTCACAGATCTCCCTCTGGCCGTTTCTTCAGTTTTTCCTCTTCCCCCTTCACACCACCCTCCGCCTCCTCATTCTCTTCCTCCCCCTCTTCCTCCCCCCTCTTCCTCCTCACAAACACACACACAGACAACCTCTTCAACAATGGCCTCCGCATGACAGATTATGTTACGTGTTTATTGAATCCATTTTTTTTTCACAAGATACAAAGCGTAAAGGTTTAAGGGGAGATGGAGTGAAGGGGGGTGAAGGGGTAAGTGGTAAAGGGGTAGGGGATAAGGGGAGAAGGGGTAAAGGTTAAGTCTAAGGGTTTCAACGAATTATTAAGGGGGTTGTTTAAGAGGACAGCTGTATGAAAATCTAAGGGGTTAACATGGGGACACAGTTTAAAGGGGTTGGTTCGCGTTAAGGGCTAAGGGGCGTTAAGGGGGAATTAGGGAAACGCGTTAAGGAGAACTTTAAGGAATGGGGTAACTGGTGATTGCGAGAATAGGTAATGATTAAGTGATCCAATATTGTCAGCCGTTGACCCTGACGCCTTTGAGTGAACATGACGTTAATTTCAATCCCATCGTCAGCAAGATTTACTCTGACATCAGTAGAAGACCAAGGACGTCAGCAAAGGATCCTGGACATCAAAAAAAGTGAGTCCTAAATGTCAGCAAAAGACCACAAACACCAGTACATGGACCCTGACGTCAGAAGAAGATCAAGGAAGTCAGCAAAGGTACCTGGACGTCAACAAAAGAGCCCTAAACGTCAACAGAAGGCCACGAACATCAGCACGTGGCCCCTGACGTCAGCTCGGGGTAACTAGAGACAGTGGCTCTGGCAACTTACAAGGTCTGGGAGCCACACTAATCAACTTAGCCTAACTTGGTTCCCCTTAACTTACCTCCCTAAAACTAACTAATGGCATCTAGGCTCTAAATGACCCTACACTCCCCTAATATTGACCCGTTTGTCAACAACTTGGAAGCAGTTAAGATATGCTCTCATGCTCACGTCACCCGGAGCATACGATATGATTATACACACGTTACGTCACAGCGTCATGTACATACGGTACGTCACAGCGCCATGTACACACGTTACGTCACACCGTCATGTACATACGGTACGTCACAGCGCCATGTACACACGTTACGTCACAGCGTCATGTACACACGTTACGTCACAGCGCCATGTACACACGTTACGTCACAGCGTCATGTACACAAGTTACGTTACAGCGCCATGTACACGCGTTACGTCACACCGTCTTGTACACACGTTACGTCACCATTTCTTGTACGTTACAGCGTTTTCTATACACGTTACGTCACACCGTCCTGTACACACGTCACGACACAGGGTTTTTGTACACTTCTACTAGTAATCCATAGCATCGTGTACACGTGTTTTTGTACAGCGACTTGTACACACATTACATCATAACATCTTTTACCAACACAAAGAAAGTCGAGGTACGTAATTACCTCAACAATACAGTGAACAAGATCCCCTTCCCTCACACCTCCATCCCCTCTCTCCCTCACACCTCCATCCCCTCTCTCCCTCACACCTCCAACCCACCCTCTCCCTCACACCTCCAACCTCCACTCTCTCCCTCACCCCTTCCCTCACACCTCCAACCCACTGTCCCCCACACCAACCCACTCTCTCTCCCCCACACCAACCCACGCTCTCTCTCCCCCACACCAACCCACTCTCTCTCCCCCACACCAACCCACGCTCTCTCTTCCCCACACCAACCCACTCTCTCCTAAAATCAAATAAATTGATAAATCACTCGTGAAACAGTTTAGAGGATGTTGCTACCGTAACTTTATATCCATTTGTTAATATTAGTGACGTTGTATTTGAGTTGACAACATTAGTTTAATACAAAATACATCATTCTGTTGTTGTTGTTTTTTGACTACTGTGACATGTTGTGTATGTGTGTGTGTGTGTGTGTGTGTGTGTGTGTGTGTGTGGATTAGTTCTATCATTTTAAACGACCATAATACGTGAATCAGTGATATTTTGAACATCTTTAAGGTGTAGATCAAAATCAACTCTGAACGACTAACAATTATGAACAAATCAACTGTATTCTGAACAACCTGTATAATTATAACATGGTTAAAAACACCCAATTATCCCCTCTGAACAAAAGCAATATCACAATATCACCCCTATGTATAATTCCTGGTATAATGAAGGTAATTATAGGTTAGATAAAAATTTAAGACCAATTATAGGGAACGTATTATTTTATTGTGTAAAGACAAGGTGAGTTGTTTTAATTCCGACACACGATGACTAGAGAGAGCGCGTCAGCCAGGGTGTGTCATTGGCTACTGCATGTGACGTCAGGATTCAACATTGCTCTTACGTGAATGAACCTAACCTAACCTCAACCTAACCTAACCTAACCTAACCTAACGCAATCTAATCAAACTTACTTAAACAATCTAATCAAATCAAACCTAACCTAACCAATGTAACCTAACCTGACCTAATCCGGCTTACTTTACGATGGTTAGGTTAGGTTGGTTAAGTTAGGTTAGATTTGGTTAGTTAAGGTTCGGTTTGGTTTGGTTTGCCTAGGATAAGTCAGGTTAAGATTAGCTATGATAAGCTTGGTTAGGTTAGGGTAGGTTAGGTTAGGGTAGGTTAGGGTAGGTTAGGTTAGGTTAGGGTAGGGTAGGTTAGGTTAGGTTAGGTTAGGGTAGGGTAGGTTAGGTTAGGTTAGGTTACAACAGGTAATTTGATAAGCTTCTGTTTTCTTCCCTTGTTCATACATGCAACGGAAACATTTAGGTTAGGTTAGGTTAGGTTAGGTTAGGTTAGGTTAGGGTAGGTTAGGTTAGGTTAGGTTCGTGTTGTCAGCTGCCATCTTGAAAGAGCCATTGTCAGTAACCGTAATATACCCCCCCTCTTTATTTACATAGATGACGTCACGCAACCCCAACCAATCACAACTTGGCTGACGGGTTCTCACTATCAGTACGTAATTCAGATCGTCAGAAACGTCCAGAATTCCCTATTTACTTTCTTGGGTCCTTTGCAATTTCAGTGTGATGTTGCATGCAATACGATTATCAGCGGAAAAAATTACTCCCAATGCCACAAAAAAAAATTATTTACATGACTTAATTCTTCCTTCGTGTCCCCGTTAACATTAGTCCCGTTTTCTGTTGCATAGTTAGGTTAGGATGCAACAGGTAATTTGATAAGCTACTGTTTTCTTCCGTTGTTCATGCATGTAACGGAAGCATTTCTGTTGGAGTGGAGTTATTCCTTATACAATGGTGGACTCCAATATAGCTGCAACGGTAATATTAAAGCCACAACTGAATTATCACTGTTGCAACAGGTGTGCAGAATACGACCTCGTTAGCGAGTTTCTGTGGCTGCAATAGAAATTATTACTCTTGCAACCGAGTAATTTACGTAAAGCAATTTAGAAATCGTTATCCAGTTGCTGGCATATGAACAGAGATATACATTGGTTGCAACGGAATTACTTCTCATTGCAACAGATGTTTTACTTAAATAAACAACAGAAATCACGAACTCTTGCCAACGGTATAAGAGTCTCGCCACTACAACCTCCGCAACAGGTGCTTCATGAGCCTTACTCTTCCGTTGCTGGTGGCGTTTGCAATTACAATTATTTCCTTTTGCAATGGAGTAACTCGCCCTAACCCGACTAATAGTCTATATATACTTAGAGACTTAGAGAAGGCATATACCCTTTATCTAGTTTGCAAGAAGATAAAGATTGTGGTGGTGGGGTCTCTCTCTCTCTCTCTCTCTCTCTCTCTCTCTCTCTCTCTCTCTCGCGGCGCAGTTCCCCTGATTTAATTAACGAGGGAAATAGTCCAGAAGAGACCCACTGTGTAATATGAGAGAGAGAGAGAGAGAGAGAACAAAGTCATTAATAAAAAAATATTTATTATGGATCAATGTCAATGAAGACGCTCCATTTGTCCCTCAACTTGTCCCTCAAACTGTCACTCAACCTGCCACTCAACCCGGAACTTAACTTCTCTATACCTAACATATAAACTCAACATTCCAACCACTTGCCTTTACTTCTAGCTGATACTCAAGCGGCAACTCTAACTAAACCTTGAGTAATAGATTCAACACTCTCTCTCTTTACTCCACTAACCCTCTCCATTCCCTTCCTCACTAATCCCCCCTTTCCTAACCAATTCCCCTCCTCCTCCCACCTCATCATCAACCCCTCCCTCACCTCTACCCCACCAACCCCCCTCCCTCCTTTCCTAACCAACACTCCCCTTACTCCTCCTTCCAAACCAACCCTGCCTTCCCCCTTTCCCACTAATCCCCCCCCCTTCCCCCCCCTCCTCGGTCTTCCCTTCAGAACCTTGTTTGAATTCAATTAGTCAGTGTCAGCGTAAAAAACCAAAGACCAATAAGTCATTTACCGGCAATTAACAACGAGACCACGCAGGTGTTTTAACTCCCCAAATAAAAATTGGATTAATAAAAAAATTCGAAAAATAATTGAGTCGTAATACCTAGGTGGTGGTCTAATGAATGTACAGATGCCAATTAGTTTCATATATACTCTATGGAAGCCAATTAACCGAGTTTAATCTTTTTTTTTTTGAGACCATATTTTTCTACTCACAAATTGGTAAAGTTTTTAGTTATTTTTTTTAAAAGTTGTGATATATTTTTAAGTTTTTATCAGTTTTAATTTTTCAAGTTAATTTTTTCTCTCGGTTTAATCAAATCAAAGTAGAGTTTCTTCAATTTATTCTTGTGTATTCCTTCAATAAATATCATATTTTCTTAGGTATATAAAAAAAATATGCATAATTTCCAGTATTCCTAATAGTATTCCTTATACCGTTAACTTGTTTAAGTATTTAAATAAACGTTAAATAGCAAAAAATAAAACAAAATAAAATAAAATAAAATACAATAAATAGCTAAAGTACTGATATAATTTTCCATCAGTTATATAGTAAAAAAAAATAAAAAATATAAAAATACTAAATAAATAATGACAAAAATATGAATAATGAGCCCAAAGTATCAAAGTTTTAAGCTCTACTTTGGCTTCTAAAGAAAAAAAATACAAAAAAATACAAATTATATACAAAAAACCAAATGTAAGCAATAGAAAATTACCAGGTAAACTAATCCACCATAAACATCATTAAGAGGCCCCCCCACCTGGAGCCGTAATGAACACCAATTAAGACACCTGGGGTCATTATAATCACCTGGTGTAGTTCTCAGCACCTTTAATTAACTTGGGGACATTCTGAATGCCCGCCAGTCACTTGATATACCTTTAGAAATACCTGTGAGTCATTTAGCATCATTAGGAGCCCCTGTTAATCACCTGTGCCTATTATGAACATCTGTGAGTCATTTAGCATCATTAGGAACACCTGTTAATTACCTGTGCTTTTTGTGAACATGTAGGAGTCATTTAGCATCATTAGGAACACCTGTTAATTACCTGTGCTTTTTGTGAACATGTAGGAGTCATTTAGCATCATTAGGAACACCTGTTAATCACCTGTGGTCATTAACTTGGTGAGTCATTGTCAGTGTTTAAGAGTCACGTGACATCGGTATGAGCGCCTCGAGTCACCTGACGTTATTGAACACCTATTATAAAATGAGGTCCATTTAAGCACCTGGTGATCATTAGAAGCACCTGGTGATCATTAGAAGCACCTGGTGTCATTGGAAGCACCTGGTGTCGTTATAAGCACCTGGTGTCGTTATAAGCACCTGGTGTCGTTATAAGCACCTGGTGTCGTTAGAAGCACCTGGTGTCGTTATAAGCACCTGGTGTCGTTATAAGCACCTGGTGTCGTTAGAAGCACCTGGTGATCATTGGAAGCACCTGGTGTCGTTATAAGCACCTGGTGTCGTTATAAGCACCTGGTGTCGTTAGAAGCACCTGGTGATCATTAGAAGCACCTGGTGTCATTGGAAGCACCTGGTGTCGTTATAAGCACCTGGTCTCGTTAGAAGCACCTGGTGTCGTCAGAAGCACCTGGTGTCGTTAGAAGCACCTGGTGATCATTAGAAGCACCTGGTGTCGTTATAAGCACCTGGTGATCATTAGAAGCACCTGGTGTCGTTAGAAGCACCTGGTGTCATTGGAAGCACCTGGTGTCGTTATAAGCACCTGGTGTCGTTAGAAGCACCTGGTGATCATTAGAAGCACCTGGTGATCATTAGAAGCACCTGGTGTCATTGGAAGCACCTGGTGTCGTTAGAAGCACCTGGTGTCGTTAGAAGCACCTGGTGTCGTTAGAAGCACCTGGTGTCGTCAGAAGCACCTGGTGTCGTTAGAAGCACCTGGTGTCGTCAGAAGCACCTGGTGTCGTTAGAAGCACCTGGTGTCGTTAGAAGCACCTGGTGTCATTGGAAGCACCTGGTGTCGTTATAAGCACCTGGAGTCGTTATAAGCACCTGGTGTCGTTATCAGCACCTGGTGTCGTTAAGCACCTGGTGTCGTTATAAGCACCTGGTGTCGTTATAAGCACCTGGAGTCGTTATAAGCACCTGGTGTCGTTATAAGCACCTGGTGTCGTTATAAGCACCTGGTGTCGTTATAAGCACCTGGTGTCGTTATAAGCACCTGGTGTCGTTATAAGCACCTGGTGTCGTTAAGCACCTGGTGTCGTTATCAGCACCTGTATAACTAAAGTAAACTTAAAATTATCAATCGGACATTGTTGTGTGTTCAGACAGACAGACAGACACAGAAAGCACGATGACTATATTATTTTAAGCTGAGAGGGGGATAATAATAAAAAATATAACGACGAAATGTATGCAAATATAAATAAAGATTCGAAAAAAACAATACCTAAACAAAAATAATGAAAAAAACAAGAAAATAAAATATATAATGACGCCACCCAACAAAAAAAAAAAATTACTATAAAAAATAAAAACATTAAAAATAAATACAATATTAATATCCCCCAAAAAAACCTAAAAACAAAAAAAATAATAATAATGGAAATGAAAAAAAAAAGACAAAAAAGAATTGAAACAAATACAAGTAAATAAAAATATATCGCAGGTCAGAGAAACTTTTTTTTTTCCCGGGTATTTAGATAAAAGTCGAACATAAATAACAAGAACACAAAGAAAAAAAATAGGGTTAAAACTGTGAACAAATAACATAACTTCTCGTCCATTCCACAAAGTTGAGTTATGACGTGAAACAAACTCACAAAAAAAAACAAAGACACGTGAAAGAAAATTAAAAAATAAAAATAAAAAAAATGAAAAGAAGATAAATATATAAACGAAACAAATGAATAAATAAATACAAAATTAGTAAATATAAACAAGTTTGATAAATTGATACAGTAAACAAATAAACAAAATTAAGAAATGTGTATGTAAACAACACGACCATCACAGCCCCAGGAGACATCATACTCAAGGGTTTAAGTTTCACCCCAGGAGACATCGTACTCAAGGGTTTAAGTTTCACCCCAGGAGACATCGTACTCAAGGGCTTAAGTTTCACCCCAGGAGACATCGTACTCAAGGGTTTAAGTTTCACCCCAGGAGACATCGTACTCAAGGGTTTAAGTTTCACCCCAGGAGACATCGTACTCAAGGGTTTAAGTTTCACCCCAGGAGACATCGTACTCAAGGGTTTAAGTTTCACCCCAGGAGACATCGTACTCAAGGGTTTAAGTTTCACCCCAGGAGACATCGTACTCAAGGGTTTAAGTTTCACCCCAGGAGACATCGTACTCAAGGGTTTAAGTTTCACCCCAGGAGACATCGTACTCAAGGGTTTAAGTTTCACCCCAGGAGACATCGTACTCAAGGGTTTAAGTTTCACCCCAGGAGACATCGTACTCAAGGGTTTAAGTTTCACCCCAGGAGACATCGTACTCAAGGGTTTAAGTTTCACCCCAGGAGACATCGTACTCAAGGGTTTAAGTTTCACCCCAGGAGACATCATACTCAAGGGCTTAAGTTTCACCCCAGGAGGCATCGTACTCAAGGGTTTAAGTTTCACCCCAGGAGACATCGTACTCAAGGGTTTAAGTTTCACCCCAGGAGACATCGTACTCAAGGGTTTAAGTTTCACCCCAGGAGACATCGTACTCAAGGGTTTAAGTTTCACCCCAGGAGACATCATACTCAAGGGCTTAAGTTTCACCCCAGGAGGCATCGTACTCAAGGGTTTAAGTTTCACCCCAGGAGACATCGTACTCAAGGGTTTAAGTTTCACCCCAGGAGACATCGTACTCAAGGGTTTAAGTTTCACCCCAGGAGACATCGTACTCAAGGGTTTAAGTTTCACCCCAGGAGACATCATACTCAAGGGTTTAAGTTTCACCCCAGGAGACATCGTACTCAAGGGTTTAAGTTTCACCCCAGGAGACATCGTACTCAAGGGTTTAAGTTTCACCCAAGAAAATAAAAATATTCTTGTCAACGAAAATTAAAACATTATTCAGTGGCAAGAAAAATAATTACATAACATTTTTTCTTCATTTATTTAATTATTCATTTATTCAATTACGTATTTATATACTATTTAAAAGCGATAAATAAATAATCAATCAAAAATACAGCAGAAATATACAACATTAACACAGTACAAAAAGACGGTTTTAAAAATACCTTTAATTCGCAGGTATTTTTAGGTAATAATTAATTTACCTTGTATAACTTCATTAACGTGTTAACATGACGTTGCAGAATTTGACCCGAAATACCTGGAGAACATAATTAACAACAGGTGGGAGGAATCTGTCTGTCTGTGTTTATCTTTGTCTGTTAGATTCTTATGACGAATCTTTTCTGTTTAACCATACAGACACAGACACGAATATAACACACACACACACACACACACACACACACACACACGAATATAACACACACACACACACACACACACACACACACACACACACACACACACACACCAAAGACAACAAAAACAGACATCCCTCGCCATCTACCCTCCTTCTTCCCTCCTATAGATAATTACCCCTCCCTCTAAAGTACCTCTCCCTCTTCCTCCCCTCTCTCTCACACCATTCTTCCATTCCCTCTCTCTCCCTCTTTTCCCTACCAGATTAAGAGTGACTATTTTCCTCCCTCCCTCTCTCCAACACCCTTCATACCTTCCGTTCCTCATCACCATATCTCATTCCCTCCTTCACTCCCCCCATCACCATTCCTCCTTTCCTTCCAGACTATTAGTACTGTCTTCCTTCTTCCCTCCCTTCCTCCCTCCCTCCTGTAGCAAATGTCCACCAGACGAAGAGTACTGCCTGGATCCCTCCCTCCTTCCTTCCCTCCACCAGATAATGCCTAACAGACTTAGAGTACTGTCTCCCTCCCGCCAGTATCTACGGCCCATCACACTAAGAGTACTTCCCTCCCTCCACACCTTGTTAAGGACGGGAATAACGCCCCACATGCAAATGATCTTAATGAGAGGGTGTCGGGGGCTGATAAGGATATTAAACTCCCCTCTGCCCGAAGGCTCATGGTGCCAGGACGGAAGAAGGGGGAGATAACCCTTAAGGGGAGGGGTGTGGTAAGCCCCCCCTGGTGACGGCAGATGTGGAGCACCATGCAAGGGGAGGGAATTAATATCATAAATACTGTGGTTGTGGCCCACCTCATCCTGGTCACACACACACACACACACATACACACACACAGTGCCTGTTGCAGCCATTCTTGTTGCAGGTAACTCTTCCCTTATTGTAGCCATTCCTACCTCGATGAAGTCATTCCACCCTTTGTTGCACACATTCCTTGTGTTCTTGCCAACATTCCTTCCTGTCTTGCACTCATTCCTTCATTTGTTGCAATTATTCCTTCTCTACATTGTAAAAAATCGTTAAATTCTTTCCTTCATTGATATAAACGTTGCAATATTTCTTACCCTCGTCTCAGCCATTCCTTGTTGCAGTCATCCCTTCCCTCCTTGCAACTCATCAAGTAAACTCCATTTCCCATTAATTTCTTCTGTTACATTCTCTTCATTAACTGTACTCATGGTTAATTATCTCCCAGCAAACACCATTATCTGCCCCATTTAACCTTATCAAGAGACTCATAATTACCATCTCTTTAACCATTAAATATTTCTAAATGGTTGAGCCCCTCACAACAAACCATTAACAGCAGCTAAATGATTCAACCCCTTTCCTAACAAACACCCATTATTCTCCCATTCCACCCTACTAAGATATTAACCACTATCTCCTAACCCATTAAGTAATAAATGGGTCAACCCCTTCCCAGTAACCCATAAAATAATACTTTTTGCTTGAACCCATTTCCAGAAAACCATTAAATACTGTTCAATGGATTAACTCTCTCTCTCTCTCTCTCTCTCTCTCTCTCTCTCTCTCTCTCTCATAAACACTCAAAATTACCATCCAAATATTCCCTCCTGTGATTTACGAGTCGACAGTCATAAAACGCACGTGACGTCTAATTCCTCAACAACATGTCACAAACACCAGCGTCCCATGTCCTTTGTCTGGCTGTGCTGGATTGGTGTCCCCTTCCAGAATGTCCCAATTTGGCTTGATATTGTCACCAAAATGTCCTACTTTGGTTTTATTGGTTGTATGTCTCTTATAGTACGCTAATTTGGTTTGATGTTCAAATCAAAATGTCCTACTTTGGTTTAATTGGTTGAATGTCCCTTGTAGTGTCCTAATGTGGTGTAATATTACAACCAAAATGTCCAAATATCGGTTATGTTCGCTCCACAATGCCCTAATTTGGTTTGACATTCACACCAAAATGTCCTACTTTGGTTTAATTGGTTAAATGTTCCTTCTAGGTGTCCTAATTGGGTTCAATATTCAAACCAAAAGGCCCTAATTTGAGTTGGTGTTCAATCCACCATGTCCCAATTTGGTTTAGTTGGAATCTCATCCCTTCCACAATGTCCTATTTTGACTCGGCTTGATGTCCATTACCAAAATGTCTTAACAATAGTTGGCTGTACGTGTGCCTGCAGCAACGAGCACACAGCAGCGGATGTAACAGCATTTATCACAGCAGCAACAGCAGTAGCAGCTTAGCAGAAACACCAGTAGCAAGCCTCTCTCTCTCTCTCTCTCTCTCTCTCTCTCTCTCTCTCTCTCTCTCTCTCCTGTATGTCACCCTCTTTCCCCTCCCCTTACATTATCTCCTCCATATATATCTTCCTCCTCCCCCTCCCCCCTCCTACCCCCCCTCCTCCCCCTCCTACCCCCTCCCCCCCTTACCTCCCCCTCCTACCCCCCTCCCCCTCACGATAAAAAGCAAACTATCACTATTCGCCCCATCACCTCACCACACCCTCCGAGAATTATCATAAGAAAGAAAAGGGAAAACTATATATATAAAAAAAAAAAAAAAGACTCAGAGTTGGTCATAAGTTACGAACCGATGAAAAAAAAAGAAGTTATCTCAGTTCGTATGTCAGTCAGTCAGTCTGTTACTCAGTCTATCATTCATTCACTCATTCATTCATTCATTTATTTATTTGGTTAGTTATATGAAAACTTCCTACATCTAGACAAATCCTACAGTAGACAAATCCTACAATTAAACAAATCCTACATATCCTAGAGAAGAAAAAAGACGACAATAAGTAAATATCCCAAAGATAAAAACAAACTTGGTAGTAGAAAGAGAAATTCCCAACAACGGTGAGATAAAAAGCAGAGGAAAAACATACAAACAAAAAAAACGAGGAGGAGATTTATACTCTCTCTCTCTCTCTCTCTCTCTCTCTCTCTCTCTCTGTTTTTCCTCTCTCTCTCTCTCTCTCTCTCTTTCCCTGTTTTTCCTCTCTCTCTCTCTCTCTCTCTCTCTCTCTCTCTCTCTCTCTCTCTCTCTCCCTACGCCATCTAATCATATCAATCCATATCAACCAATGAGATCGTGTTATTATTATTATTATCCCCAACCAATAAGAATGTGGTAGTGTTATTACCTTCTACCCCCCACCAGCCAATAAGAATGTGGTGTTATTACCCCTCGGCCAATGATCGTGCACGATATATGGGTCATAAATTAAGTACATCAACAAGGAGACGACAAAGAACCTGCGTCTCCCTCCACCAATGTCGAGAGATTAGCCACGGTGCCACCAGCTGAGAGAGAGAGAGAGAGAGAGAGAGAGAGAGAGAGAGAGAGAGAGAGAGAGAGAGAGAGAGAGAGAGAGAGAGAGAGAGAGAGAGAGAGAGTCTTACACAAACATTACAGTACAGATAGACATATTATCGGGTGGTTGGATAGATAGATTATGAGAAAAAAATAGACAGATAAGCGATAGATAAATATTTAGAATGATACAGTCACAGATAGACAGACAAACAGACAGACAGACAGAGAGACAGAGAGACAGAAAGAGACACAGACAGACATTGATCTGCTGTGTCCCCTTGAGCAACATTCTCTGAGAGTAGGATTACACCCCCCCCACCCCGCACTTCTTACTACCACTATCACTGCCACCATTCCTTTTCTTATCACAACCAACATCATCCCCATCACCACTATCCCACCATCACTTTCACCATCCCTCTTCCCTTCACTTATCACTATCATCCCATCTCTCCCTTCGCTCCTAGCAGCTATCACTATCACCATCATCATCCAATTCCCTTCTTCTCTACGACCACTACTACCATCCCCCCTTTTTTTCTTTCCTTCTACAACTATCATCACGACTATACCCATTCCTTTCTCCTATGACCACCACAACCATCATTACCCTTTCCCTCTCCCACAACCACCCCTTTCCCTTCCCACTACGACCACCACAACCACCCCTTTCCCTTCCCACTACGACCACCACAACCACCCCTTTCCCCTACGACCACCACAACCACCCCTTTCCCTTCCCACTACAACCACCACAACCACCCCTTTCCCTTCCCACTACGACCACCACAACCACCCCTTTCCCCTACGACCACCACAACCACCCCTTTCCCCTACGACCACCACAACCACCCCTTTCCCTTCCCACTACAACCACAACCACCCCTTTCCCTTCCCCTACGACCACCACAACCACCCCTTTCCCTTCCCACTACAACCACAACCACCCCTTTCCCTTCCCACTACGACTACCACAACCACCCCTTTCCCCTACGACCACCACTACCCCCAATACCATCAGCCACTAACAACAACATACACACTAACGTTTGACTAAGACCTAACCTAAGTACAGTCAGTTAAAGTCGTAGGATAATGACGTTATCAACCGCTAACTACGGTCAGAGAAGAAGGTTAAAGATTAAAGACGTCATTCCACCTTAACTACGGCCCCCTTCCAGGTACCACTCAAAGACACAAGTTGGAGGTCGACCTTGTACTCTACATACTCTATGCTAATCATCATCGATTCACACACACACTTGACAGACGCACCGACATGGCCGAGTGGACAGATTGGGGCCAAGGGAGGACTGGATTGCAGGGAGGATAGGGACTGATTGAAGGAAGGGTAGGGGCTAGATTGGGGAGAGGGGAGGGCTTGATTGGAGGGAGGGTAGAGCTAGATTGGGGCTAGAGAGGACTGGATTGATTCGACTGGGGACTAGATGAACTAAATAAAAATAAGGAATAGCTTGGAAAGACGATTGAACTGGATTAGGCAATACAGGTATAGAGTGTCAGATGGGGGGGGGAAGGGGAGGAGGGAAGGGGGGGGAAGGGGAGGAGGGAAGGGAAGGGGAGGGAAAGGAAGGAGGAGGGGAGGGGAGGGGAACATCAAACCCATCCAAGTAAGAATGATGGAACGATCAGATGGAAACAAGAGACGATAAAGAGGAGGGAATAGGAGAAATTACAACTAATTGACAACGAAGGGGAAGGGTGAGACAAGAGAAGAATAAAGATCGAAAAGAAAAATGGGATGAAATATTGGGAGTGGAAGAAAAAAAGATTGGTTAAGGGGAAATTAAGAAGGGGGAAACAAAACACATAACCTAATGAATGAAGGAAGGAAAGATGGGAATAGGAGCATAGATGAGGAAATTGGGGGCATAGATGGGGAGTTGGGGCATAAAATAGGTGGTTGGGGCATAAAATGGGGAGGTAGGAGGCAAATATGGGGTGAACAGGAGACGAAGGATAATCGAAGCATAGTAGGACGGGGAGGAATGGTAGTATAATGGCACCATGAGAGAGAAATTGAGTGGTAGAGTGGGATGGAAACAGGAAGAATGGTAGAGTGATGGTGGTTGTGATGGTAGTGGGATGGTGGTTGTGATGGTAGAGTGATGGTGGTTGTGATGGTAGTGGGATGGTGGTTGTGATGGTAGTGGGATGGTGGTTGTGATGGTAGTGGGATGGTGGTTGTGATGTGGAAATGAAAATATCAAGAGTGACATGGAGGAGGAGGGGGGAGGAGGAGGAAGAAGAGGAGGTAGGATGGACGTGTGAGGAAACGAGGAAGACCAACAAGTGTAGGAGGTAGAAGGAGAGGGAGAGAAGATATGGAACGAATGGGAGGGATGGGAGGGATGGGGGGGGGGGGGGTCTTGAAAGGGCAGAGCAGGTATGATGAGCAAGTCACTGGAAGGTTGGCAGGAGGAGGAGAGGGAAGACGAGGAGGAGGAGGTGGAGGAGGAGGAGGAAGACGAGGAAGAGGAAGACGAAGAGGAGGAATACGAGGAAGAGGAAGACGAGGAGGAGGAAGACGAGGAAGAGGAAGACGAGGAAGAGGAAGAGGGACGAGGGTTAGTAGAAGGGGGAAAAAGGGAAAAAAAAAACTGCCCCGGTAAGAAGGGAAAGGGAAATATTATCAAGGGAAAAAAAAACTCCTAAGGAATAAACTTCAACACTTCAGAAGAACATAAGGACCATGTGATACGTGGACAGCCCTGCCTGACAAGTTTTAAGGGGAGTCACTTAGAGGGGTGATGGGATGAGTAAATGGGGTGGGGGTGATGGGGAGAGCGAAGGGATAATGGTGAGGGTAAAGGGAAATGGGAGAGTAAAGGGGGAAAGAGAGGTTATAGGGGGAAGAGAGGTTAAAGGGGGAAAAGAGATTAAAGGGGGAAGGAAGAGTGAAGGAAAGTGAAGGGGGTGTGAAAGGGAGATTGAAGGGGAGGAGGGGAAGGGGGATAGGTAGCTACTTGGGAGAGGTAAAGAGGAGGGGGTGAACGGATGGTGTTGGGGAAAGAGAAAGGGTGAAGGGAAGTGGGTGAGTGGAGGAAGGAATCTGAGAGAGAGAGAGAGAGAGAGAGAGAGAGAGAGAGAGAGAGAGAGAGAGAGAGTCACGCTAGCTTTCATCAACACTATTTTTGACACATAATCTCCCACGTTCCTTTAATTAATTCCAAAACTCATACGACATCTGCCACCTCCGCTAGATGATACGAGGGGGGGGGGGTAAGGGGGGGTAAGAGGGGGAGGAGAAGGAGGGGAAAAAGGAGAGGAAGAGGTAAAGATGGATGGGAGGAAAGGGAGAGAGGAAAGAGGTAAGAAGAGGGGGGGGAGGGAAGAAAGAGGGAAGAAGTCCTAACCTAAGATAATTACCATGACCCCTAACCTAACCTAACCAAATCCAACCAAACCCTAACCAATCTACCCTGTAACCTAACCTAACCTAACCTAACCTAACCAAACCCTAACCAGCACCAACCTACCCTGTAACCTAACCTAATCCAAAGGTTTCGTCAGAACAATCAAGGTCCAGCGGCCGGAAATTAATTCAGCCTCTTAAACCTGTACTTAAAATGACGCTCAGAGACGAGATTCTCAAAGGGTCTCTTACGGTAAAATTTTTCTCGTAACTGGAGACGTGAGACAAACATATACCTGGATCTCCTTTAATCAACAGCATAAAATAAGATACATCTAAAAATGGCATAAAAATTAAGTTGAGACTCTACCTTAACTAGATACGTTCTCTTAGCAATGAATTTTAGGAAGAAATAAATGGTATAAGAATCCTCTGAGTCCGAACCCTGAATCCGAATCGGGTGGGAATGAGTTACGGATTCGTACCTTCAATATTTGACTCCTAATAAATCAGTGACGCCGTTCACTTCACTATTTCAACGTCTTCGTACGAGCGTAACTCAACCCCCAGCTGAAACCCTTCATACTGACCCGCCGCGTACGAACACAACCAAACACACAGAAAATTTACACGATATGACTGTCATTTATATATCGTCTATGGAATTAATTTAGTAATAACTTTTCAGGTACATGTGAAGATACAGGTACATAACAGGTACAGGTACAACAGGTATAATTAAAGTTACAACACAAATCACAACAAAATATAGAGTTACAATCACACAGGACTAACTGGAAATTACCAACCACCTAAGTCAATGCTTGTGGATGACGTGGTGGTTTGGTGGAAAAATGGGGGAAATAACAACAACCAACAACACTACAACAACAACAACAACATTACAACAACAACATTACAACTACTACGACTTCTAAAACTGGTCAAGAAGATTCCCTATAAATACGTGATCTAAAAAATGCGCAGTTTTCACCTTGCGCGGACGGTGATATCACTGTCACACCGGTGCGCACGCTAAATATATCCAAGATCAGGTGAACGAGGAGGGGGGGGGGAGGGGGAGAGACGAGCAGAAATAAGAGGGAGAGGAAAGAGGGGGAGGAGGAAGAAGGGAAAAATAGGAGTAGGGAAGAGAAAGGGAGGGAGGAAGAAGGAAGGAGGAATGGGGAAAGAAGAGGGAGGAGGAATGAACGACTAGGATATGGATAACAACAACAGCCACAACAACCACCACCACCACCACAACAACAGCCACCATCACCACAACAGGAGGTACAGTAAAAAATAAGATAGTACCCCCTAGTAACTCTCTACTCCCCCCCCCCCCACACAAAAAAATATTACCAGGGATAACTTAACAAAAACACAAGATTTACAGTTACGAACTATTACACGGTGAAAGTATACGTAAAATAAAAAGTGTGAAATACTGAAAGAAAGTTTTGCCACGGGAAAGTTTATGTAAGAGTACTGCACATTCAGGGGAAAAAGTTTGGGAGAGGGAAAGTTAAAAAAAAATATATATAGTGATATGTAGGAGAAAGTTATTACAGGGTGAAAAGTCTTAAAACTAGTGAGAGAGAAAAAGTATTACAAGATGAAAGATATAAAAATTGTTGAAAGACTAGGCTATTATATGAGAGGCAGAAGTAACTAGTAAAAACTTTTAAAACAAAAAGTTACTTGGAGATACTCTACTCTAAAGGAAAAAAGTATAAAAGATAATAAATAAATAAAAAAGTAAAAAAAAATGGCAAAAAAAAACATTATAAAAACTAATTTACAGAAGGAAAAAGTTGCAGAGAAAATTTGTTGCAAAAAAAATAAATAAAAAAATAATTCTGCACGTAAAAATAATGTGAAAAAAAAAATAATGAAAGCGATAACGTCTAATAGTATACAACTTATCCAAAATATATATAATCAACAATAACTTAATTTCGTAATATAAAAATCGTATCCAAACAAGAAAAAAAAACCGGGAATTAAAGAGAAAAATAATAATTCTAGAATAATCGGGATGTACAGAGGAAATAATAAGTGGTAAATAAATCACTGATGACAGAGAGATAAGATAACGAATCAGTGGGTCAAAACTTAATAAAAAACACCGACAAACGTTTCACATTACTGGACACATTTTATAATTATCTCCCGGGCCAGCCGACGCTTCCCTTATATCGTTCTGAAGCCATTAATGCCTCCAAATATTGCCTGATTAACCCAACTAATTTGGTAATTAAAATCAATGAACCAACTATCAGCACCAGGGAAACTGTTCCAATTTTATATAAATTTGGTGTAAATAATTAATGGTTTAACTCAATCAGAAACAGAGTCAAAGAAACACAATTCTATATATATTTTAGGATGAATATAAATGTAAATAATTATATTACTAAACAAACTAATTTTTTTAGAGTTTTTAAAATAGTTGTAATACATTATTTAATAGACAGGTTAATCGAGAGATATATAAGTAGCGAGGGCGAACTGGGAGGTATTAATCACATAAGACATACATACAGACAGACAGACACAGACATACATACAGACAGACAGACACAATATAATCCCATCACTGGCTGTTATCCCGGGCAGGTTTTTTTTAACCTAACGTAGAGCCACTCTCCGACAGATGGCTTCCTCAACTTCCCTCAAAAATTGGTCCCAAGACATTACAGGATTTCAATCGCCATTTCTCCACAGACTAAAACACAACACTGAGGAGAAAAATCGTTGTTGAATTGTGTAGAAATGAAACAAAAACGAGACTTGGAGGAAGTAATGATTTTCGACTGTAATGGTGAAAGACTGAAGCGTAATAGATTTTCTCGTGACTAAAATACAATGTTAAAGGAAAATGGATAATTGGTAGGGAAAGAAAATGATAAGAGGTAAATAAATGATAATGAACAAGAAGGAAGGAAGGAGGGAATAAAAAGATGATGATTATTAGTAAATAAATTATATTAAAATTTAAAACTATAAATAAACCATAAAGTAAATAAAAATCTAATATCAGAGACTTAGCAAATTATGAAAATTAAAAAAAGTAAAAGATTAGAAGGGAATTACCGGGACTCAGCAATACTATCCCAGGGTTGTATAAAATTAAATGTGAAAAATAATAAAATACAAATAACTTCCAAGTATTAAATGAGTCTTGGTCGTAATGCTCCAAAGACTCGGATAAAATTATCTTCGAAGGCTTACAGAATCTCAGACAGAAAATAAATAAGAAAGCAAGCAAGAAGCTAAGTGAAATAAATAAAAAAATAAATAAATAAAATGTGGTACGTCAACAAAATCTATGCAGGTGAGAAATATGAAAAAGAACTTGCCCCGTAAAGTCAAAGGAGCGTATCAAGACCCTCACCCCACAGTACTCTCAGGCCCTTCCTAGTACCCCACAAGTAAAGAAACACCGGCTCCTCCTCCGTCAGTTTAATAGAACATACTGGAGCATTTAAAGCACTTTAAGCGAACATCCAACAACACTTCACAGCATGTAAAACCATTTACAAAGCAATCAAGACGATCCCCCGGCGCGTAAAGCAATTTGCAAAACAACCAGCAAGATTACCCCACGAGCACGGCAATCTGCAAAAACATTCTGGGGGGTAAAACCTATAGCACCTGAACGAATTTAGTAAACATTCAAGGGAGCGTGTTGAGGTGTTCAAGGATTCTCTCCCTCTAGGACTAGGAACGTCCTGGCGACGTTAAGGATAGCAAGAGAAGAGGCCGAGGGATTCAACACCACGTTTTGGGATATCCTTGGAGCTCCTTCAGGCTTTAGTTCGAAGTGCGTTAAGACGTGGGAACCTGAGGCTCCCCACGATGACTTGTTGAGGTTGTGCTCTACTTCAAGCTTTAACTAAGTGGTCCTCTTCAAGCTGTTTACAAAGTGGTCCCCTTCAAGCTGTTTACAAAGTGATCCCTCTCAAGCTGTTGACGAATTGATCCCCCTGAGTTTAACCAGTGTCAAGTTGGGCCAAAACACGACTCCACTAACCTGACAACAACATGATGGATTTCCACATGTGCTGACGTCACCAGGGAACACAACGCCTTGCAGTGCCAAAAGAAACCTCGGATGTCTCCTCCAAAGACACCATTATTTTTTTACGTAATTACAGAAGATAACGATTCTTTCCACGTTTCTGGCCACAATCCCTCTCCTTCAGTGGTCACAATCCTTCTCTCACTGGCCACAATCCCTCTCCTTCAGTGGTCACAATCCCTTTCGCACTGGCCACAAGCCCTCTCCTTCAGAGGTCACAATCCTTCTCTCACTGGCCACAATCCCTCTCCTTCAGAGGTCACAATCCCTTTCGCACTGGCCACAATCCCTCTCCTTCACTGGTCACAATCCCTCTCATTCAGTAGCCACAATCCCTCCCTATGGCAACAATCCCTCTGCTCCCGTGACCATAAACCACCTCTCTGCCTCCCCATGACCAAGTCTTAAACAACTACAATATTCCTGCGGCCTCTATGACCACCATTAGGATTTCAAGTACCTTTAAGTAACAAGCTCTCTACTCTCCTTTCAATTTATACGCGATAAAAATTGTCCGCTTTATACTACCGCAAAGCTCTCTCTCTCTCTCTCTGCCCCAGCTGTTGACTACCAAGAGAGAGAGAGGGAGGGAGAGAGAGATTCATCGAGCGAGGTCAGTGCATCGTTGAGTAACACACAATATCGGACTCTTCTGGAGGAATTGGTTGACAGCGAGGCTCTCCACCCCCTCACTCCTCCGCCCCCCTCCCCCCACTCCCCCCTCTCTCCTCCGGCCCCCACTCCCCCCTCTCCTCCTCCCACGTATGATTCAGATACAGTGACGCTCTTGGTTTATGTGTGGCCAAGTGGAGCCGGCGAAAGGAGGAGGAGGAGGAGGAAGAGAGGAGGGGGAGAGGAAGAGGAGGAAGAGAGGAGGGGGAGAGGAAGAGGAGGAAGAGAGGAGGGGGAGAGGAAGAGGAGGAAGACAGGAGGGGGAGAGGAAGAGGAGGAAGAGAGGAGGGGGAGAGGAAGAGGAGGAAGACAGGAGGGGGAGAGGAAGAGGAGGAAGAGAGGAGGGGGAGAGGAAGAGGAGGAAGAGAGGAGGGGGAGAGGAAGAGGAGGAAGAGAGGAGGGGGAGAGGAAGAGGAGGGGAAAGAGGGGGGGCAGCAGGGGGAAGAAAGGAATAGGAGGGGGATGAAATGGAGAGGAAAGGGAGGATAACAGGAGGAGGACAAGAGGCGGAAGAGAGGGACAAGAGGAGGAAGAGGAGAGGAAGAGGAGGAAGAGGGGAGGGGGAGAGGAAGAGGAGGAAGACAGGAGGGGTAGAGGAAGAGGAGGAAGAGAGGAGGGGGAGAGGAAGAGGAGGAAGAGAGGAGGGGGAGAGGAAGAGGAGGAAGAGAGGAGGGGGAGAGGAAGAGGAGGAAGAGAGGAGGGGGAGAGGAAGAGGAGGGGAAAGAGGGGGGCAGCAGGGGGAAGAAAGGAATAGGAGGGGGATGAAATGGAGAGGAAAGGGAGGATAACAGGAGGAGGACAAGAGGCGGAAGAGAGAAAGAGGAGGAAAACGAGGGAGGGAAAAGGAAGATGAGGAGAATAAACGAAAAAAAGAGAGAATAAATATTAAGTTGATCCGAGAGGTGAAAGAAGGGAGGAGAAGAGAAGATCAAAATGGGAAAGGAAGAGGAAGACGTGGAAAAAAGGAAGAGGAGGAGAGAAAAAGATGTGGAGAAGAAGAGGAGGAGGAGGAGGTGGAGAAGAGGGGAAGAAGAAAACGTAAATCGAAAAGAAAGACGGGATGAATAGGAAGGGTTGTGAAGAAGAGGAGGAGGAGGAGGAGGAGGAGGAGGGATAGATGAAGAAAATTGAACGATTAATAGGAGGCAGAGGGAGACGAAAAGAAGTGGAAGGAGAAATGTGGATGAAAATGAAGCAGGAAGAACAAAGAGAGAGAAAGGGAAGGAGGAAGGAAAACGAGAAAAAAAAGGAGAGAAGAAAAGGAGAGAGAGAGAGACAGAGAAAGGGGAAGAGGAAAATAAAAGAGGTAATTGAAGGGTAATTGATGAATGAACGAAGAGAAATAGGGAGTAATAATAATAATAACGGTATTAATAACAAAACATTAATAATCTAAACACAATTAACAATAACATTAATAATAACAATAATGATAATACCAACAATATCCCCACCAATAACAAGAACAGCAGCAGCAACAAAAACAAAAGAAACAATAACAACAAGAACAATAGTAACACCAGTTATAACAACAATAACAACCATTACAACAACAACAATAATAATAACAACCCCATGACACGTTAGCACAAATGTATCGAGAATGAAGAGTTAGTCAATTCACTTGACATCTGAACGACCCAACGAAAACAAAATATCACAAATATTTTCCTCGACTCAATTGTCCGAAACTAATTGAATTTAGTTACTGTTTACACCCGACATAAACAATACCGCTTTCATAAAAAAAAATATAGACAAAAAATAATACACACAAAAAATATATTCGGGAAACCACGCAATTGGCCATAACAAAATAAATGTGAGTGGTAGTTTGCCTCCATGTTGGATATAGGCATCAATGGCCCGGGTGTGTATATGTGTGCGTGTGTCGTGTTAGTTGATTATGTATTGACCTCGCCTTCTATCACCTGTGACTATACATACATACACATAGACATAAATATATACATAGAAGCTCGCACGAACGGAACAGGACACACACACACACACACACTGAACGAACCCACATACATTCGTGTCTACCATACTAAAACACTCACATTTAACTACACTACAATGACTTTTAACTACATATAAGCAAACTCTAGTGCATTATATCCTACACTACACACTTTATGCCGTCCTATGCCTCTCTGTTATGCATAGTTAACACACTGGCATTATGTGAAGGAATGTGTTATGCCGTCTCCCTGATGGGATTTTTCCGAGTCAACAGAGAAACACGATTCATCTCTGGAATGCGTCTCGTTTTTCCTCCGTGAGAGAGAGAGAGAGAGAGAGAGACCCTCCTCCCCCCCCCGTCAGCTTCATCTACTTTGGGTCATCATCTATCTCCTCCTAACGTAACACTATATAGTCGTATTTACATTTCAACGCCACTTCTTAGTTTCAACGCCATCCTCAAGTTTCAACGCCCTGTCTAACTCAACATCACCCCCAAGTTTCAACCATCCTTAAGTTTCAACGCTCTAAGTTTCAACGCCATTCCCAAATACCAACAACATACTCACGTTTCAACGCCATCCCTGCACGTAATCAGTCACCACAACGCTTACCTGAAAAAACAGAAAATAATAAGTTAGTTTTAGACATAAGAATCGTCTATAAATTAAACAAGTCCAGTTAAAGTAAATCACAAAGGAGTTCGGACTTAACATTATGACAACCTCAAAGTATATTTCATTGGACTTGCTCTATTGTTATTAGTATGGACTTGCACTCCTGTTTTTACCTTGGACTTACCTTACTCTTAGCACTTTGGACTTACACCACTGTCATAATATTGGATTTATCCTATGGTTATAACGTTGGACTTACCCTACAACTCTGTGTGTGTGTGTGTGTGTGTGTGTGTGTGTGTGTGTGTGAGCTAAACAAAACTGTAGATACGGTACTGTTTGTTTACATTTATCTAATTACCTACATGTTACCTGAGGCGACTTTGTTTACATAAGGTGTAGTTTGTCTATAGTGTACCTTTAATTAAGACTGTTTACCTCAACATTACACTACAGGTAGGGGGTTAATTCACCTACCCCACTGTGAGAATTAACAAGAGCCATATTTAATCCACTGAAATAAAGTCCTACGCTTATTTCACCATTACTAAAGTCCTATTGTCTTCATCCACTGATAAGAAAGTACCATAATTGTCACCACAATTTAAAAATAAATGTACCACAATTTTCACCCTAAGTTAAAAATAAAAGTAACAATTTTCACCAGGTCAAAAAAGTACCACCTCACTACAAGATGTCCATGCAGGCGTTTCCATCCCAGTCTGCAAATTAAAAATAGCTCCTGGCCCTTCGTCCCGTCCCGGTAAAGAGAAAGGAGTAGTATCCTTCACAAACTGGTCCTGCAGAGTACGAGTTCTCCCTCTTAACCCCTTGAGTACGAGGAACTTAACTACATGGGTACGATGACCTATTCCTCAAGTACTCAAGAGATTAAGTCATTGAAATCAAGGGTTAAGTTATTATACTCAAGGGGGGATAAGTCATTGTACTCATGGGTAAAGTCATCGTATATACTCAAGGAATTAAATCAAAACAACAACAACAAAATACCTAGATCAAACAAACACTCCACAAATACCCTACCGAGACGCAACAAATACAAAAACAAAAACAAAAAAATCCCTACCCAGACATTAACAAAAACACACCAACAATCACTCCACAGAAACAACAACAAGTAGGACCTGACAAGCTACCGCAGAAGCCGCAGGAAGAACCAACATCACCTGCAGTAGATTAAAAAGGTCTTCAACACACTAGGAACCCGGGAAAACGCATGCAAGACTACCACGTTGTATGCTACCAGTTACTGCCAACCACCCAAACAGGCTGTAAGGTAAACTCCATTCCCCAAAGTTCTTTCTTTTTTTTTTTTCAAACTTAAATCTTTAACAACTTTTTTTTTTTTCATTTCTATCACAGAGTTTCGTTTGTTTAAAGACTCTATCGGGAACTTGAAGATAAAGACTTGTACTTGGTCTTGCTCGTATCTTGGTTTTAATCAATGAAAGGTTTGAGCTACGTTTTAATAAGAGTTAATTTATGGACTATAGGATAAAGTAGTAATAATAACACCTTAAAGTAAATACAGCACCACTATCATTAAGTAACACCACGACCATACAGTAACACAAGCAACATCACCATAACTTAACACTACCACCATAAATTAACACCACCACAAAGTAACACCATCAACCACACCATAAAAGTACCAAATTTCCAGCATAAATAACAAGAGTCATTCCAGAACCCAGACAGAAGGACTGGAATCATTCAAGGCAGATCTGAGAGAATTCCTTCGTGTCTCGCCCTAACCAACTCCCATATTCCCGGGGATCGTTTTAACCTGTGAATCTTTTTTATACCTGGATGAGAAAATTCCTTTACTTTCACATTTTCTCTTTCATTACTTTGGTTCAAAATCTTTTAATCTATTTCCTTTGTTACTTTGGTCATAATTCTCTGATAATTTGGTCCAAAATAGTAAAAAAAAATACTATATCGAACTTTATACTTTGGTCAAAATTCTCTCTCTTACTTCGGTTCAAAATCCTTTAAAAAATCATTCTCTCCCCCAATACCCTGGGTCCAAACTCTTTTAAAATTTATCTTTTCTCT
Source organism: Homarus gammarus (assembly GCA_958450375.1). NCBI lineage: Eukaryota > Metazoa > Arthropoda > Malacostraca > Decapoda > Nephropidae > Homarus > Homarus gammarus. The sequence goes on along the minus strand of CAUDMG010002887.1, from coordinate 583,787 downwards.
CCATAATTCCTCCTTCTTCTTCTTCCTCCTTCTCATCCTCCTTTCTCTCTCACTTCCAATAATTGATACTTTCTTCACGTAAATTTAATCTTGCTTCCTCCACCTTCCTCCCAATATTCCACCTCTTCTTCCTTTCCTTGTTTTTCCTCCCTCCTCTTCCAATTTCTCCTCCTGTTCTTGTTCTATCTCTTCATGTTCTTCCTCTTCCTCCTCCTTTTCTTCTTCCTTCTTACTTCCTCCTCCTATTCCTTTTCTTCTCCCTTCTTTACTTCTTCCACCTTCTCCTCCTTCAGCACCACCAATACTTCCCCTACTCTTTCTCCTCCTACTCCCCCTCTCCCCCCTCTTCTTCTATTTATCCTCCTCCTCTTCCCCACTTTTATCTATTTTTCTCTGGTTCCCGGAATATCCCACCTGGTCTTCGTGCTATTCGTATTCTCTTAAAATTCCAAATACTTTGACTTTTCATGAATACGACTGCAGGTTCTCACAGTAACTACAAACTCTCTCTCTCTCTCTCACTCTCTCACATCACACTTTGCTTCCATTTTCTTTTCATCACCTTTTCCACATAATTCCCCAATTTTTTTCCCGTATTTCTCTCATTCCTTCTCTTCTTAAAACAAAAACAAAACAAAAACACTTACTCTCTCAGACTTCCGCATAAAATGTTAACATCTAAAAAACACAAAACAAATACCATGTTAGTTTTCCATAGACCTCTGTTACTACTTTTTGTGGGGGGAGGGGAAAGGGGGGATAATGAGGGGAAAGGGGGGATAATGAGGGGGAAGGGGGGATAATGAGGGGAAAGGTAGGATAGTGAGGGGAAAAGGGGGCAGTAAGGGGAAAGGGAGGATAGTGAGGGGAAACGGGGAAGTGAGGAGAAAGGGGGGTAGTGAGGGGAAAGGGGGGTAATGAGGGAAAAGAGGGACAGTGAAGAGAAAGGGGGGTGAGGGGAAAGGAAGCCATTGGAGTTTTATTTTAGTCTTGATTTTTTGGAGGGAGGAGGTTTGCTATTTTTTTTTGGGTGGGGGGGGGGGGTACTTTTGTATGAGGTGCCACATTTTGAACGGTGCTAATTAATGTGGTGTTATTTCTTGGGTGCTAGTTTAGATGTTCTATTTTTACGGGCTATTTTTGGGTGCTATTATTATGGGAACTATATGATTTTGCTAAAGAAGTTATTTAATTCGAGGGGCTAATTTCCAAGAGGTATTTTTGTTGGCTATTATTAAGGTAACTATTTGCATTTTGTTGACTAATTCTTAAGGTATTTTTAGGTATTTTTAATGGCGTTATTTTCCCTATGAACCTATTTTTTTTCCTTCTATTTTTTCCGATATATATTTTTAATTCACTTCATTTCCTTTCCCCCAAAATATTATCTTTTTTTTTTTCTTATTTAATCCTTTCGTTCAACTTTCTCAAACTTTCTTATCTGTTCTCTTGGGAAATCTTCTTATCTCTCTCTCTCTTTCTTTCTTTATTATTACTCATCCTTTCCTTTTCCTTTACTATTTTCTCTCTCTCTCTCTCTCTCTCTCTCTCTCTCTCTCTCTCTCTTTTACAACCCCTTTCTTCATCTCCACTTAAGTCTTTTCCTCTCTCATTCTCCTCTTCATTCCTCCTCCTTTCATTCTTTGCCTCTTCCTCTTACATTCTCTTATTCTTCCTCCTTCATCACTAATTTTCTCTCATTGTCATCTACATTCCTTTCCTTCTCGGATTCTCTTCCTTCTTCCTCTTCCATCACTAATCCTCTTCTTTCCACCTCTACCTCTCTCATTCTCTTTTCCCAATCCTCTCTTTCGCTCAACCTTTCCTTCTTCCTCCCATTCGCTTCCTCATCTATCACATATCATCTTCCCTTTCTTTCTCATCTTCTACCTCTTTCTCTCTTCCTCCTCCCATCAATCATTCTCTTCTCTCCACCTCTTCCTTCAACGGTGTTCGATTCTCCCCCCCCCCCCCCCCCGAAAAAAAAATCGGGTCTTCGTAGTCGCGGTTTGTCGCACGGTACAAGAAGCCTCCCATGGGGTTGTCAATTAAGAAAAACAAGGTGAGGGAGTGGCAGGAGGAAGAGGGGAGGAAGAAGGGAGAGGAGGAGGGTGGAGGGAGAGGGAAGGAGGGAGGAAGAGGGTGCAGAAGGGAGAATGAGAGGAGGGAAGGGGGAGGAGGAGAGGGAGAGGATGGGGAGGGGGGGGGGCAAGAAGAGGGGAGGACGAACGGGAGGAAGGTAGAGGGGAGGAAGAGGGAAGTACGGGAGAGGAGGAAGTGACAGAAAGGAGAGTGGGAAGATGGGGAGAGAATGTAAGATGTCTGAACGTGGGGAGAGGCGAAGAAGGGAAGGGGGTGGAAAGAGTAAGATAAATGAAGGAGAAGGGAGAGATCGGGGAACAGGAGAGAAGGGAATAAGAGAGAGAGTGAGACAGAAAGAAGAAGACCAGTGAGAATGAAGATAGAAGAAAGAAATAGGGAATAACGCAAATAAAGATACGAGAATTAAGAGAAAAGTCCAAGAAAATTTATACATTGGTCTTGCTAAATTTACAAGTCCAAATCCGGAAAAATATTGAATTTGCTTATTTATAAACGTAATATTTGAAAGTCCATATTTAATTATATATTGTATTTACTCAACATTTAAAGCACATTAAGAGTTATACACTGGACTTGCTAGATTAAAAGTCCAAATCCGTATTAATATTGGACTTACGACATCAACAAAATTTTACAAATACACGGTTAATCATTTATCGTCATTGAAATAAAAAATCAGGACTTGTTGGATTTAAAGTCTGAGAAAAATAAAATATTGGACTAGCCAAATCAAAGGTCCAGATTGTCAATTTCTAAACATGAAACTTGTGTAAATTTAAGTTCAACTATATATTGGACTTACGGAAAAAAAGTCCAACTATATATTGGACTTACGGAAAAAAAGTCCAACTATATATTGGACTTACGGAAAAAAAGTCCAACTATATATTGGACTTACGGAAAAAAAGTCCAACTATATATTGGACTTACGGAAAAAAAGTCCAACTATATATTGGACTTACGGAAAAAAAGTCCAACTATATATTGGACTTACTGGATTAAAAGTCGAAGGAGATTATTAGAGAAGTAATCCACCAACAGCTCACAGGTGGCTTAATCCAGCTGGCTGATTAATTTCTGATTAGATATTCACGACCGAGTTTCTGAAGGGAAGATTACGAGCCCTTAGTGGAACCCCCTTAGAGATTCTGGAGCCCCTAGTGACGTAGAGAAGGGGTGCGTGAAGCTCTTAGTGACGTAGAGAAGGGGTACGTGGAGCCCTTAGTGACGTAGAGAAAGGGTACGTGGAGCCCTTAGTGACGTAGAGAAGGGGTACGTGGAGCCCTTAGTGACGTAGAGCAGAGGTGCGTGAAGCCCTTAGTGACGTAGAGAAGGGGTATGCGGAGCCCTTAGAAGTGGAGAAGGGATAAGTATAGAGCCCTTTTCTCTTCCTCTCTTCCCTCTTCTCTATCTTCTTCCTCCTCCTCCTCCTCTCTCTATCTCCTACCCAAAGGAATCTTTTTAGTCCCTCCTCTTCTCTCCTCTGCTCCCCTAACCCCTTCCTGATCCCTCCTACCCTCCTCTCCCATTTCTAATTCCCCTCACCCCTTCCTAAATCCCTCATCCCTTTCTAAACTCCCCCCCATCACCTTCCCAATCCATTTTCTACCCTCTCTAATCCCCCATCCCTCTTCAATCCCTCCTCTTCCCTCTACTATCCCACAAGACCCTCCTCCTCCTCCTCCTCCTATCCCCTCCTGTCTCTTCACCTGGATTACCTGTCCAATTTAGCGGACAATTGAAAAGGCTCGAACTTAACTGAGAAATTGAAGATATCAGCCGAAGAAAATTACAAAGTCAAATTACAGCGACTCTCTCCTCTTGTCTTCTTCCCCCGTGTCTGTCTTCCTGTTAGTTATCAACGACTTCTCTTTATTTTAGTTATTTTATTTTCTGGGGGTAATTATTTTTTTTCTTAAATTTGTTTTATTTGCTGTTTTTTTTTTATTTTAATCACTTTTTATTTTTATTTGTTTTTTTTTTCTTGTTTTTTTTCTTTTTCTTATTTGTCTTATTTTGTCTTTTATGTCTCTTTTTAGCTTCTGTATTTCCTTTATTATGTCTCTTTTCCTCTTCTCCCTCTCTCTCTTTCTCTCTCTCTCTTCCTCTTTTCTATATTCTTCTCTCTTTTCCTCTTCTGTCTTTTTTCCTCTTTTCAATCTACCTTTCATCTCTCTTCCTCTTTATCTTCTACTGTCTTCCTTCCTCTTCTGTAGCGTTATCCATTTATTTCTTTAATCCCCGAAAAACGCCAAAAACTTTTCGCGTGCCAAGAATGTTCTCATCATCCCTCCCTTCCTCGCCAAATAATAAGTCACCCAACGCCAACATTACGCAATTCACCTACGCCCAAAATTTTAACTTTACAATCGCCAACATATTTTACGCATCCTTCGCCAAACTGAGTCACCCTACGCCAACACCTCTCATTCACCTACGCCATCCAAAATAATTATCAACATACGCAAAAAAAAAAAAAAAAAACGCAATAAGTAATTTTATCTACGCTATTCTACGGATAACAGATTTATTTACGCATAAGAATAAATCACTTTACGCATAAAAAAAAACACTGATCAACACATCAATAAAGCGACCCGAAAAAAAAGTATTATATCCTACGATTAAAAAAAGTATATAATTCTAAAGTAAAAAAGTATATTTACGCAAATTATTAAAAAAAATATATACATGTCACTGCTCATATTTTTTTTTTATTCAGAGTCCAAAACATATAAAAGTAGATTTACCTTTGATTAAAAAAAGTATATAATTTTACACAAAAAGGAATAATTAAAAAAAAAATATATATATACGTTAAAATGTTAAAATATATAAAGTCATTAAAAAAAAAGTCTAGCTGAACAAAAAAAAATAGTCACCCTAATTAAAAATAAATACATATAAAACGTACATAAGTATAGACCCTCCTGTGAGTTTCCCGCCTTAACATAAAAGTTTTCCACCCCCTGACACACCTACCACTCTCACCCACCTGTTCACTCTCCCGTAAACTTTCTTTAATAAGTAATTGACTATATGGACCAACTTTCACACCCCTTAACCTCCCTTATACCCATTAACCCTTTGATGACGATGGTTTTTAAACCCTTTGAGGACGATGGTTTTAACCCTCCAGGACTCAAAGGGTTAACCTAGCCCTTAAAGATGGTGGTTCCCCTTAAATCTTACACACATAAACATACACACGCACAGACATATACACACATACAGAAATATACACACACACACATATATACAGTACGGTACATATAGTATTTTATATAATACATTACACATACATATTAAAGTAATTAGCAACCATTCACGGTGATTTAGCACAATCTGTTAACATTAACTCTCTCTCTCTCTCTCTCTCTCTCTCTCTCTCTCTCTCTCTATTCTTATCTCCTATCCCGTTACCCACACTCTTTTTTTCTCTCCTCCTCCTCCTCTCCTATTCCCTTCTACCCCACTCCCCTCCCCTGCCCTCTTCCCTTCCCCAGTTCACCCCTTCCACTCCACCTCCTGCCCCCTCCTTCCCCCTTCTCTCCACTCCACTCCACCTACTCCCTGCCTCCCACCCCTCTCCACTCCACCCCCTCCCCCCCCCCTACCCACACCACTCACTCCACCTCTCCTATCAGCGATGCAAGTCTGGTATGCACAACGTTCCGCTCACAGCCCATAAAAGTTAGGTTATAAAGTCAATCGTGCTAAGCCGTGTTCACCGCGCCGCTAAATTATAAAACACGGCCGAAAATTGAGGGAAATCAGGACCCAATCTGGCTACAAATTGGTCGGGGTCCAGGAGGCTGTGTTTGGTTGTTTATGTCCTCTGTGTGTGTGTGTGTGTGTGTGTGTGTTATCACCTTACAGAATCAAAAGAGCTGATTCGGGAAATGCCAACACAGGTACACAGATTCAGGTATACTACAGTACAGGTTTAGTGACCTTAAAGCTATACCTGAACGCTCACCCACTAACCCACCCAAATATCCATCCACTAACCCACCCAAATATCCACCCACTAACCCACCCAAATATCCATCCACTAACCCACCCAAACATCCACCCACTAACCCACCCAAACATCCACCCACTAACCCACCCAAACTCCCATTTACTCACTTAAGATTCCAACACACACCTAAACAGTTACCCACACACACACACACACACACACACACACACACACACACCATAACATTTGTCATAACACAATACACAAAAATCACTGTCAATACCTAGTGCCAATATGTAGTGTGCCAATACCGAGAGTGCCACTATGTAGTGTGCCAATACCTATAGTGCCAATACCTAGAGTGTCACTATCTAGAGTGCCAATAACTAGTGCCAATACCTAGAGTGCGAATATGTAGTGTGCCAATACCTAGAGTGCCAATATGTAGAGTGTCAACATCTAGAGTGCCAATATGTAGTGTGCCAACACCTAGAGTGCCAATTTGTAGTGTGACAATACCTAGAATATCAATATGTATAGTGCCAATATGTAGAGTGCCAATATGTAGAGTGCCAATATGTAGAGTGCCAATAGGTAGAGTGCCGCCTCTGTCGCTTTAATAGTCTGGTAACTTGATGAACTATGACCCTGAGACATCTTTAATAGTATTACCTGCTAGTAAACAGCCTGCCCCTATCTCCCTCACTACTTCTCTCTCCCTCCCTCCTTCATTCTCACTGACATCCTGCCCTCCTCTCTTTCCCTCCCTCATTCTTGCCTCTCTCACTCTGTTTCCCTCATCTCCATATTAAACTACATATTCCTAGTAATGGTAACACGAGAGCAGGATGATCTACCTCGTTTTCTCAAATAGGATGAACTAGATTGTTTTGCCATATAGGATGAACTAAAGCGTTATGTCAAATAGTATGAACTAGAGTGTTTTATTAAATAGGATGAACTAGAGTGTTTTATTAAATAGGATGAACTAGAGTGTTTTTTATTAAATAGGATGAACTAGAGTGTTTTATTAAATAGGATGAACTACCAGGGTGTTTATTATGCTCCAAAATTAACATGTTCATTGACTCGAGAAATTAACAGGTAAAGGATAATAATGCTGTTTACTAGTTGGTTCACACACACACACACACACACACACACACACACACACACAGTTACAAACCCACACACGCACGTACAATAAGAAAGGCAAACACAAACACAACAAACACACACCTACAAAACAAACAAACACACACACACACACGGAAAAGAGGTAACTCAGCCAACCCCCAACATCATTAATATTCACCTTTGTGTCCTTCCCTCTCATTTAATTCTTCCCTCAACATCATAAGTCAGGATTAACCCAACCCTAGGATTATTACCCCCGGCCAGGATGAGAAGGAGGAGGAGAGGGGGAAGAAGAAGGCGGGGGGAAGAGGAGGGGGGGTAAGAGGGAGTTTGGGGAGGAGAGGGATGGCGTAAGAGGGAGGAAGGGGAGGAGGAGGGCGTAAGAAGAAGGAAGGGGAGGAGTAAGAGGGAAATGGGGGGGGGTTAGATTGGAGGATGAAAGGGAGGGTAAAAGGGAGGTGGAAGAGGAAAGGGGTAAGGGGGAGTTGGGGAGGAGGCGAGGGAGAAGGCGGAGGAAGAAAGGGAAAGAGAAGGGGTATAGTGGGAAAGAAGAGGACAGGAAACGGGAGAGGGAAGAGGGAGAGGAAGAGGAAAATGTGGGAGAAGAGGAGGAGATGGAAGGGGGAAGAAGAAGAATAGGAGATGGAAGGGAGAAGAGGAGGAGGAGAAGATGGAAGGGGGAAGAAGAGGAAGAGATAGAAAGGGGAGGAGGAGGAGTAAATGAGAGAGGGAAAGGGGAAGGAGGAGAGGCAAGAGGGAAGAGGTATGGGAATGGTATGGGGTGAATCACAATGCTACTAAATGCATTGTGGAAAAAAAAATAATATTCTTGTAACTCCTTCAGATAAACATGACGAATGAACACAATTTCATTTTCTAATTTCATAATGATCGGCGATTTGATTGGCACACCTTAACAACACAACACAAGACGAGGTGTGTGTGTGTGTGTGTGTGTGTGTGTTTGTGTGTGTGTGTGTGTATCCTCAGGTAAGACTACCGTACACATCACCTGTTATCAATATTTTGAGCATACGTATCCGGCTTTCTGTATAATGGTAGACGTGACTGTTGGTGTGACTGGGTATGACTAGACGTGACTGGACGTGACTGGGTATGATTGGACGTGACTGGGTATGACTGGACGTGACTGGGTGTGACTGGACGTGACTGGGTGTGACTGTTGGTGTGACTGGTATTGCCTCCAGAACGAGTGCTGACTTAACCGGACGCACATAAAATCATCCGAAATCAGCAAATCCGAAGTCATAATCTTTTACGAGAGATGTAATTTGTGAGTCAAATCTTAGGACAATATTATTTTTCACAGGAAGAAGGAAAACGTTGGAATTTGGGAGAGAAGGAAAAAGTAAGAAATGGATGATGAGGTTAAATAATGAGGAAATGTAGGATAATGTTGATAAATTAGAACAAATGGATAATGAATGATAAGTGAATATTCTGGAGAGGGGGAAAGAGAAAGGAATATTAGGAGGAGGAGGAAGATTAGGAGGAGGAGGAAGAAGATTAGGAGAAGGAGGAAGAAAAGGAGACGGAGCAAGAAGAGGAGGAGAAAGAAGAGGAAAAGAAGAGAAGAAACAAGAAGAAGGGGAACAGTAAGAAGAGGAAAGAAAGAGGTAAAAAGATGGAAAAGAAGAAAAAGAAAAAAGTCGAGGAGGAAAATGAAGCGTAGTGGGATAAACAACACCAACATTAACAAACAGCAGCACCAACAAGACAGAACAAGGAATAGCTCTACCAATAAGCAATGCAATTTCAAGTCGAGAACTTCTGTATATCTGGCGACACTGACAGCTGAAGACGCCAATATAACCAACAAGAGAAACTTTTCACAAAACAATGCATAATCAACAAGACCCATGCAAGGCAAAAGGCCCACAAAAATGCATTATTTATGTCGTGGGACTTTCTGTGGTTGAGACAATAGGTTGAGATGGACTTGGTGCTGTAGCCATTGGAGAATTGTGGTAGATAAGACGCCTGGCTCATGTCCTCCAGGAGTTTGGTTCATTGATCATGCGGGGTGAATTTAGATAATTCTCGCCACTCGGAGAAGTTTGTGTGTGTAGTGTCTCAGTGTCGTGTGTGTGTCTCAGTGTCGTGTGTGTTTTAAGTGTCGTGTGTGTCTCAGTGTCGTGTGTGTCTCAGTGTCTGTGTGTCTTAAGTGTCGTGTGTGTGTCTCAGTGTCGTTTGTATTTTAAGTGTCATGTGTGTGTCAGTGTCGTGTGTGTCTCAGTGTCTGTGTGTCTTAAGTGTCGTGTGTGTATCAGTGTTGTGTGTCTCAATACAATGCCGGGTGTGTCTCAGTACAGTGCCGTGTATGTCTCAGTACAGTGCCGTGTATGTCTCAGTACAGTGCCGTGTGTGTCTCAGTAAAGTGCCGTGTATGTCTTCTTTTTTTTATGTCTGGTCTGGTGTAGGAATTTATGTATGTCGTTTACAAATCATTTCGGAACAAGTGGGAGGCTGTGGTGGAGGGAGATCTGAGGGGGAGGGGGAAGGGGGGGGGGCTTGGGGAGTAGAGGGGAGGGCTGGTGATGAGAGACCCCCCCCCCCACCCCGCCCCTTCCCTCAAGGTACCCCAAGAGTGAGACCGTCAGAAAACTTTGATGACTAAAACCTCAGCAAACATAGTCGACTCCCTCAAGACTTTTCCACTTGTAACCCGAAGATATGAGAACCATCAAGTCCCCAGCCAGAAATCTTATTATAGACAGACATAGACCAGACACCAGACTTATTGCAGAGTCACGAACCAGCCAGACTTCTTATTACAGAGACACAGTCCAGGTAGAAGTCTTATTAGCCACAGGAGAACCAGAAATCTTATCATTAACAACTATCGACAAATTTCCCCAAAGAAAAAAGTATCCCTCATGACAACAAATAAATAAATAAATAAATAAATTAATAAAAAAATAAAAAAAATACGTGTTTACAAAAATTCGGTCTGAGGACAACAACAATATAATGTATAATAGTTCAAGAGTAAAAACACTACAACAAACAAACAAACAAACAAACAAACAAAGAGACAGTAGTAATCACATCAAAAGTATTGTAATTGAACAACTTGACTTAACGACCAATACACCTAATTATGGTCTACGAGGGGGGGGGCGGGAGGGGGGAGAGGGAGAGGGGGGCGAGGGAGAGGGGGGAGAGGGAGAGGAATATATTCAACCGTGGATAGATAGATAGATAGATAGATAGATATGGATGTAGGTGATGAATGGATAGACAGATACAGACAGGCAGATAGACAAATAAATAGACAGCTAAGGAGAATAGTCTGTGGCTGACTCACCACCCTCGTGTTACACCAATTAGAAGGTCCAATTAAAGGGTGAAAAATGCTGTATGTGCACATTGAACTTTTTTTTTTTTTTAATAAATTACTTTAATGAAAAAGATTTGTTAAAGAAAAGGGAAAGAAAATAACCGGTGAATGAGGTGATTGCGTGTGATTTAATGAGAAACTGAGCATGACCTGTAATTTCCTCTCCCCTAACTCATTCACCTAAAAATTAACCTCCCATTTCACCTAAAAATTAACCAATCTAACGTAACCTAACCAAACCTAACGTAACCTAACGTAACGTAACGTAACCTAACCTAACGTAACCTAACGTAACGTAACCTAACGAAACCTAACCAAACCTAACGTAACCTAACGTAACCTAACCAAACGTAACGTAACGTAACGTAACCTAACCAAACCTAACGTAACCTAACCTATGCTGTTAGGGGATAGAAGTATAATTTTCCTGTAATCCTAATTTTCAAACTATTTCAAAATTTTGGGATTTAATGACAAAATTTGTAAACATAAATGAAATACCATATACTTTTAAATACCAATTTTTACATAAACCAGGTTATTTAATGGGAATCTTTTAAATAAACATGGTGATTTAATACCAATTTTACAAAAAACTGGTAAATTAAGGTAAAAATATACACAAACACCAAACACTTCACACAAAACGAACAGGAAAATAAGGAGAGGAAAAAATCGGCAAAATCTGAAACATAAATCCGTCATGGGAGGAATACATCGGACGCCAAATTTAGAACTAGCGTGATTTAAGACCAGGACAGGAGGCACATTGACGCTTTTACCTGTGAGAGAGAGAGAGAGAGAGAGAGAGAGAGAGAGAGAGAGAGAGATATATTACTACAGTATTTTGTCAGTACAGTACACGTATAATTCACCTCTAACCACACACACACACACACACACACACACACACACACACACACACAAACACACACACACACACACACACACACATTCAAATCACCATGGATAGGGGATAGGCTCAGCCGTGCCTACTAATGTTAACCATGGTAGTGGTGGTGATATTGGTGGTGTTGGTGGTGGTGATGGTAGTGTTGGTGGTGAAGGTGGTTAGAGAGGATGGTGAAAGACTGATAAACTACTAATCCTCTTCCACCACTATTACCACCATTACCACCACCACTACCACCATCAACACTCCCACCACCACCACTAACACCATCACTACCACCACCCCCTCCCATCACCACCATCACCACTACCACCACCCCCTCCCATCACCACCATCACTACCACCACCCCCTCCCATCACCACCATCACTACCACCACCCCCTCCCATCACCACCACTGGCACCGTTTTCACATTTTATTAAATTTTCTGTTCGGAGGAATTTTTCAGTCTGTATAAATTATCATAATCATTTTAGAGGAGTAACGGAGAGACCTATAATTTACAGTGTATGTATGTATGTATGTATGTTGGTATGTAGGTATGTATGTATGTATGTATGTATGTGAGAGAGAACGAGAGAGAGAGAGACCAGTCATTCTCGTCTCTCACCTCTTTATCTCTCTCTCTCTCTCTCTCCCAATTATTTCTTCCTACATCTACCTTTCTCTCTCCATACTCTTCCGTCTCTCTCCTTTCTCCCATCTCTGTCTCTCGCTCTCTCTCGGTATGCTGGAGGAGGCAAAAGTGTCTGTCTGTCTGTCTCACACACAGAGGGACTAGAGTGGACCCACATCAAGTCTACACGTGTCTAACTTTGTCTAACTTCTACACTCTCCCTCTCGGCTAACTCCTCTCCCTCTGGCTACTGCTTCCTTCTCTCTCCCTTTGACTAAATCTCCCTCTGAGTAACTCTCCCTTTAACTAATTCTCCCTTTTCACTCCCTTCGCTTTCTCTTTCTATCTTTCTCACTCATCCCTCTCTCTCTCTCCTATTCTCTGTTTAACTTTTCCCCTCTCACTCCCTTCCCTCTTCTTCTTTCTCTCCCCCTCCCTCTCCCTCCTATATTATTCAATACCTTTACCTTCCCACTCTGTTTAATTTATCTCTCTCTCTCTCTCTCTCTCTCTCTCTCTCTCTCTCTCTCTCTCTCTAGCCATCAGCTACAACGATAGAGCCATATATACAACAAGAGATAGAGGCCAGGAGCCATAGGGAGGAAGATGCCAGGAGGTAGACATAGAACCCAAGAGCCACAAGAATGTAGAGGCCGAGGAGCCACCGGGAGGTAAAGAGCCGGTGGTCAGTGATTTGCAGTAGGGGTTCGTTTGCTTTAAGCCGGCAGGATGAAGGCCAAATATTTGTCCTCAACCAACCGGCCGCTGAGAATTTAATTGATGAAGAGTTTTCTGACGGTCGAGATGAGTTGATGGTCGGAGGAAATGGGTGGATGTGGATGGGTGGATGAGAGAAGGTGGAGATGGGTGGATGGGGAAGGTGGAGATGGGTGGATGGGGAAGGTGGAGATGGGTGGATGAGAGAAGGTGGAGATGGGTGGATGGGGAAGGTGGAGATGGGTGGATGGGGAAGGTGGAGATGGGTGGATGAGAGAAGGTGGAGATGGGTGGATGGGGAAGGTGGAGATGGGTGGATGGGGAAGGTGGAGATGGGTGGATGGGAAAATGGGGATGGGTGGATGAGAGAAGGTGGAGATGGGTGGATGGGGAAATGGGGATGGGTGGATAAGGGATGAGGATGGGTGAATGAGGGAAGGTGTAGATGGGTGGATGGGGAAATGGGGTTGGGTGGATAAGGGAAGGTGGACTTGGGTGAATAAGGGAAGGTGGAGATGGGTGAATGGGATGTGGGAGATGGGTGAATATGTGGATGGGTGGAGTATGGAGATGGGTGAATGGGTTTGTGGAGGAAGAATGTGGAGATGGGTGGATGAATTGATGGCCGGAAGAACAGGTAGATGGAATGATGAGAGGTAAAAATGAGATGATGAGTCGCTAGGAAATAAGGTAATGGGTGGATGGAGTAGAACTTAAAGATACACAAATTGATGGGGAATTGATGGGGAGGATAGAAGACAAGCTAAACAAAATGGGTGTGTAAGTTGAAGAATTGAAACGACACATAATCGGGAGGGGAGTTGAGGGGAGGGTTGAGGAATTTACGAGAAAAAATTGAAGACAGAATCATTCAAATCCACCGGCATGACACACACATCCCCCCCACACACACACATCCCCCTACCCACACATCTACCCCCACACACCTACCACCATTCCCTCTCACACACACCTACCACCCCCCTAACCCCCTCTCACACACACACACACCTACCACCCTACTCCCCCTCTCACACACACACCTACCACCCCCCTAACCCCCTCTCACACACACACACCTACAACCCCACTCCCCCTCTCACTCATACACCTTCAGTACGTGACTCTACTCACACTTATCAACCCGTCAGCTCTGTCAATCTCCACGCACTCAATTCGTATGCATAGTTGAAGAAGCAGATGTAAAAACCTTAGACCCCAACGATTGGAAACTTTCACAGCCACCAAAGGAAAAAATATACACATTTCCCGTATGAATTTCCACCCGGTTTGTGTGTGTGTGTGTGTGTGTGTGTGTGTGTGTGTGTGTGTGTGTGTGTGTGTGTGTGTGTGTGTGTGTGTGTGTGTTATGAAAATTCCGTTATAGAGATGGTCCACAGAAATGTACAAGCTCCTTAACCTTCTCGGGGCCCCAGTGAACACACAACCCCGAAGGACATATGGGGGCCCAAAAGGACATACGGGGACCCAAAAGGATAAAGGGGGCCCCGAAGGACACACAAGACAAAGAAAGAGACACGGAACACCGAAGGATGGGGCGGAGGTGGTCACTGCGTCATCACTGCCTGGCTGAAGCCATCGTCAATATTGGCCCAGCAGTCCACAAACACGCCAGCTTCCTCGTGTGTGTGTGTGTGTGTGTGTGTGTGTGTCAGAAAGAGCGAGAAAGAGATTAATGAACAACCCTTTAAAAAATTAGATAAAGAACACCACCACCACCAAACACCCAACATCGAACACACACTACCTAAAAAAACCCACGAACGTACACACAAAGTCCTAATGAAATCCAACATCTATTCCTCTAATAATTCGTACGGACACCTAACGGACGGACTGACGGACAGGGGTACTGCTATATGCCCCAACACTAACACAGACTGAGAGGGGGGGGGGGAGACTGAGAGGGGGTGGGGGAGATTGAGAGGGGGTGGGAGAGATTGAGAGGGGGTGGGGGAGATTAAGAGGGGGTGGGGGAGATTGAGAGGGGGTGGGGGAGATTGAGAGGGGGTGGGAGAGATTGAGAGGGGGTGGGAGAGATTGAGAGGGGGTGGGGGAGATTGAGAGAGGGTTGGGGTGATTGAGAGAGGGTTGGGGTGATTGAGAGGGGGTTGGGGTGATGGAGATGGGGTGGGGAGATTGAGAGGGGGTGGGGAGATTGAGTGAGGGTTGGGGTAATTGAGAGGGGGTGGGTGGGAGCGGAAAAAGTAGAGCAGTAGTTAGGTATGCCAAGATCTATGTCATCTATGGATTATCGTGATTCAATGTTACTATAAGGAACAGATTTGTAGGTCACTACTCAGGAACGTCACCACTCAGGAACGTCCCCACTCAGGAATGTCACCACTCAGGAATGTCATCACTCAGGAATATCACCACTCAGGAACGTCACCACTCAGGAATGTCACCACGAAGAAAAGTCACCACTCAGAAATGTCACCACTCAGGAACGTCACCACTCAGAAATGTCACCATCTCTCAGAAATATCACCACTCAGGAATGTCACCACTCAGGAACGTCACCACCCAGGAACGTCACCACTCAGGAACGTCACCACTCAGGAATGTCACCACTCAGGAACGTCACCACTCAGGAACGTCACCACTCAGATCCGTCACCCATCAAACAAGTTACCAAACTTCAGCAACGAGTACAGACAAAGACCAAGGTTCCACAAGGAGGCGCCTCAAGTGACCTCTGACCTCAACCACCCGGGAGGAAACACATCATTAGGAGGTTTAATGACCTTACAAAAGACCGCTTCTTGACTGCCTTAATGTTACACTCATAAATCAGGATTCTCAAACGGGTCGTAAGTCAGGATATTATTGGTCTCGTAAGTGGAGATGTGAGAACCTAACCTAACCTAACCTAACCAAACCCAACCTACCAAGATCACTTAAGGTACGAGGTAAAGGTGGATTCCTAAAGGTTCTTGGCAATAAGTGAAGAAGTGGGGATTTACCTGTAACACACACACACACACACACACACACACACACACACACACACACACACACACACACCACTCGTATCCTTGGTGACAACTGACTAAGCCACACCCCAGGAGAAGGGTGTCAGGTGTTGAGGTTGTGGAGAGCGGCCACAGGTGAGTCTCTAAGGGGTCTCTCCCACCGTGCATAATACAGGTGTGTCTGGACCCCCCCCATCCCCTCCTCAACCCCCCTACCTCCTCCGCAACCCTCTCCACTCCTCAATCTCACTCCTTCCTTCTCAACTATTCCTCCCTCCACCACAATCCCTCCTTCGACCCCTTCTTCTCAACCCACCCTCCCTCCCTCCCTCTTCCTTAAACTTTTCCCCCTCCTCCCCATTCCCTCTCAACAGGTGTTTCTCAGGTACAACAAATATATATGAAGATAATTATAAAGATATCAATTGACGCAGCATCAAGATATCAAGACAGATGGGAGTAAGATCAAGTAAGATGATATTAAGATACCACGTTAAATGGTATTAAGATATCAAGCCAGATGGTGGACGTCTTGTAACCAGAAACAAGGTAAATATACGTGTGTGTGTCAGAGGGGAGGTGGGGTAGGGGAGGGGAGAGGAAGGGGAGGGGAGAGGCAGGGGAGGGGAGAGGCAGGGGAGGGGAGAGGCAGGGAAGGGGAGAGGCAGGGAAGGGAGAGAGGAGGGGAGAGGGAGGGAAGGAGGGAAGGGGAGAGGCAGGGGAGGGGAGAGGCAGGGGAGGGGAGAGGCAGGGAAGGGGAGAGGCAGGGAAGGGAGAGAGGAGGGGAGAGGGAGGGAAGGAGGGAAGGGGAGAGGCAGGGGAGGGGAGAGGCAGGGGAGAGGCAGGGGAGGGGAGAGGCAGGGGAGGGGAGAGGAGGGGGAGGGGAGAGGAAGGGGAGGGGAGAGGAGGGGGAGGGGAGAGGCAGGGGAGGGGAGAGGCAATGAGAGAAGAGAAAGGGAAGGGACGGGGTGAGGAGAGCAACTAGGAAAGGGAGGGGAAATGAGGGGAGACAGTGATGGGGAGGGGAAACAAGTAAAATATGTGAGAGACAGTGAAAGGAGAGTCAAGGAAGAAAGAGACATCGAGGTGAGGGACAGTGATGGGCAGTGAGGAGAGACTGAAGGGAGAGACATCGAGGTTTGAGACAGTGTGTGGGGGGGGGGGGCTGCAGTGAGGGGAGAGTGAGGGGAGAGGCGGGTGTATGCGGGCACTAACAGTATTTCAAAGAGTGGGTCGCCTCCGTAATTTTTCCCCTTATCAGAGACTTGCCGGCGGTGCTTCCCCTTGGCATTAACTGCGTCTTGAGAGAGAGGAAACGTGAGGGGAAGAGCTGGTGTTGAGGGGAAGGAGGTAGGAGGAGGAAAGGTTGGGGAGAAAATGAGGGGAGGAAGGGTGAAAGGAGAAGTAAGGGAGACTGAGGGGAGAAGGGAAATAATGGGAATAATGGAGAAGAGGAGAAGGTAGAGTAGTGAGGGGAGAAGGGGGGAGGGTAGGGGGGAAACATGTGAAGAAGAAATAGTGAGGTAAATGGTTTAAGGGAAAGCAGGGGTTATGGGTTAAGGAGAAACCGGAAACGAGGGGGAGGAGGAGGAAGAAGGAGACAAAAAAGGGAGGAGGAAGAAGGGAAGAGGAAATAAAAAAGGGTGGAGAAGAAATGCAAAGAAGGAAGGAAGGAAGGAAGGAAGGAAGAAAGGAAGGAAGGAAGGAAGGAAGGAAGAAAGGAAGGAAGGAAGAGGAGGGAGGAAGGAGGGAACGAATCTGAATATCAAACAATTATTTAAAAGAGGTAATAACTCAGAAGACGGCGACCAAAAATGAGGGTTGGACGGCCATGTTATGTGGGCAGTAAGTGGCCATCCTCCACTTACTATGTTTGTTGATAAACACATCCCAGTTATGAGAGATGAATGACCACCATCACCACCTGTCCCGCCCCAGCTCACAAGGCACGAACCAGGTGAAAAATGAATCCTTGGTTGATGGGGTGGGGAGAGGGGAGGGGGGGGGGGTTGAGGGAGGGTGGAGGTGTGGAGGGAGAAGGTGCAGGTGGTTGTAGCCGGGGGGGGGGGAGGGTGGGGGGGATGGGGGGAAGTGAGGAGGTGGGTAGGTGGTGATGGAGAGGAAGAAATTGCTGATGGTTGCAAGTGGAGAGGTAGGAAGGAGGTGGGAGAGGTGTAGGTTGGGGAGAAAAGATGTGAGGTGGGGGAGCTAAGATAGAGAAGGTGGGAAGTGAAAATTGGATGGGGAGGTGAGGAAGGGGTAGAGGATGTGGAGGTGGGGTGGGGTGAGGTACATGTGGTAGTAGAGTGGTGATGGGGAGGTGTAGACAACATACAATTGTAGTAATGACTGTGGGGTGACTGGGAGTGACTGGGGTGACTGAGGAGTGACTGGGGTGACTGAAGAGTGACTGGGGTGACTGAGGAGTGACTGGGGTGACTGAGGAGTGACTGAGGAGTAACTGGGGTGACTGTGGGGTGACTGGGAGTGACTGTGGGGTGACTGGGAGTGACTGGGGTGACTGAGGAGTGACTGGGGTGACTGAAGAGTGACTGGGGTGACTGAGGAGTGACTGGGGTGACTGAGGAGTGACTGAGGAGTAACTGGGGTGACTGTGGGGTGACTGGGAGTGACTGTGGAGTGACTGTGGGGTGACCGGGGTGACTGAAGAGACTGAGGAGTGACTGGGGTGACTGAGGAGTGACTGAGGAGTAACTGGGGTGACTGTGGGGTGACTGGGAGTGACTGTGGGGTGACTGGGAGTGACTGTGGGGTGACTGGGAGTGACTGGGGTGACTGAGGAGTGACTGGGGTGACTGAGGAGTGACTGGGGTGACTGAGGAGTGACTGAGGAGTGACTGGGGTGACTGTGGGGTGACTGGGAGTGACTGGGGTGACTGAGGAGTGAATGTGGAGTAGAGAAGGATGATGGTAGGATCTGGCTCATGGGTGGTACTGTAATATTTACCCCCCATGGTGCCTTATGCATGGAGGGTGTAAGTAATGGATGAATCAAGTGAGGTGGATGAAGGGTGGAGGAAATGACTAGAAAGTGAAGGAGGAACGTGAACGATGGAAGGTGGAAGGGGTGGCTACAACGTGGAGATGGTGAGGTGGATGGAGGGTGGGGAGGGGAGGGGTCGTTAAAACATGGAGGAAGAACGTAAATTATGGAGGAGGTTGAGCTGTGGAGGGTAGAAGGGGTCTTTATAACATGGAGCAAAAAAAAAAATCGTAATATATGGAGGATGTGAGAAGACTGCTTGGAGGAGGAGGAAGGAGGATGAGGGAAGGATAGGCAAGGATCGATAATACTCATAAGGATTGAGAAAAGTGAGAGAAGACTGTCATGCGTAGGATGGAGTGGGGGGAGGGGAAGGGAGAAGGATAACTGTCATGGAAAGGGGAAGGAGGAAGGGAGATGTTATTTAGTCTTATATACGATGGAAGACGAAGGTTACTGTCATGTAGATTAGACCAGTTTGTCATAAGAGCAATGACACACACAGACAGATGTCATATCAATCGCATGACTGTCACACTGAACGAAAAAACGGGAGGAAATAGTTATGAGAAGAGGGAGAAGGGAGGTTCGTCAAACGGAAGATGGAAGGGTAAAAGTGGCAGTAATGTGGGAAAGAGAAAGAAAAGACAAGAGATAGTTGTCATGGGAAAGGGGAAGGAAGGAAGGGGAAGGTTGTCCGTCACGCCGGGGCTTAACCTGGGACGCTGGCTGTCACTGAGGAAGAGGAGAGAAATGAGAGGAAACCATTAAAAGAGGAACAACAGAAAACCACAAACACAACAAAGGAGAACCGTGGAAATAACTACAAGAAAATGGGATAATTTGGGGTGATACTTACAAGGAAAAGGAGGACAACTTAGAACCACTCACACAACTAAAGTAAGTCTAAGATCCACTTACAAAGCCTAACCTAACCCAACCCAACCATACCTAACCTAACCAACCAACCCAACCCAACCCAACCCAACCCAACCCAACCCAACCATACCCAACCCAACCCAACCCAACCCAACCCAACCCAACCCAACCCAACCCAACCCAGCCCAAGCCAACCTAACCTAACCACAGGATCACTTTATGGGGACTATTTACAAAGACGAAAAACAAAATGGGGACATTGGCGATTACTTAAAGGAGGTCAGCCTGGGAATTACTTGAGAGGAGGATAGCCTGAGGGTAGCCTGGGGATAGCCTGGGGGGAGCCTGGGGGTAGCCTGGGGATCACTTTAAGATAAGAGAAGGACCCCTGGGAGTACACACATGGGGCGTGATACCATCAGTAAGTCCGGCCTCACCACCCTCTGTGACGTCAGGGAGGAGGAGGAGGGGGGAGGAGGGGGGGGAGGAGTGGAGAGGAGGGAGGGGGAGAGGAGGGGTAGGGAAAGAGGAGGGGTAGGGGGAGAGGAGGGGATGATTGCAAGAACACATCTCGTGGTAACTCATAGGGGTCCACATTAAGAGTGTGTGTGTGTGTGTGTGTGTGTGTGTGTGTGTGTGTGTGTGTGTAGAAAGTAAACAAACAAAAAAAAAGAAAGGAAGAAACAAAATTAAAAAAAAACACGAATTCACAACACACAATTTACGAAACGAGGAATAAGCAAGAGACGAATAAATAATATCGAGAAGGGTAAACACCAAAAAAAAAAAAAATAATAACAAAACAGAATGAGAGGAGGTAGGCAGGAGACGCAAGAAGCTGAGATTTATTGGACACGTGAGAAATATAAGAACGACGTGATAAATAGGGAACATGGGAAGGAATTTATGAGACAAGGATTAAGGCAAGAAATATTGATGTGTTTAGGAGGTTGGATAAATATATGTATAAAAAAAGGGACGACGTTGTATGTATACGTTGCAAGACTATAATATATACTAGTATGTTTTATAAGAAGAGAACACGTGTACAGGATGGAAGACATGTATACAGGATGAAATACACATACATGTATACAAGTTGGATGATACATACCTGATACATATATAGCATCAAACAACATTAAAGAAAAAACACATAATAAAGAGGAAGATACTATAAGAACAATAACATTCTAACGTAACATAGAACATCCCTCATACACGAGAAACATCCACCAGTTAGATCAGGAAGAACCACATATCTTGAGGACTGTCTCTCTCTCTCTCTCTCTCTTGAAGACTATATTAACCAGTCTTAAATATCTGCCGGATGGAAAACACCGGCAGCCGGAGCCAAAGAATCAGAGCCCCTCCACCCCCTACCCCCCTCTCCCACACCCCATACCCCCCAACCACACCCCCTCCCCCTAACACAAACACACAACCTTTAATAAAAACAAAAACAAAAAAAAATACTCCCCGCCTGGTAATTGAGACGGATGGTGACGGATCCTCCCCCCACGTCTCGCTACTGAATCCGGATATGGTCACGTAGCAATCATCTGGTCTTTGTTTACATCTGGGACCATTCATCAGGGATCAGTCGATTTGTGTTTACATCTGAGACCATTCACCAAGGATCAGCTGATTTGTGTTTACATCTGAGTACCTGTCACCAAGGATTACTGTAGGTCTTCGTTGTTTACAGCTGATACCTCTCTCTCTCTCTCTCTCTCTCTCTCTCTCTCTCTATCTTAAAATAGTAAAAAAAAAAAAATAATATCTTCTTCCTCTTACACCGAATAACCGAACAGATCGAGCGTTCAATTAAATCGGGGGAACCGAATAGGTGCTTGGATCGTCCCATTTAACCGTGTAGTAGCATTAGATCCAAGCTGGCCGTGATTTACAAGACCTGGCCCACACGATCCTCACACAATCGTAAGTTGAATATTACTCGTAAGTTAAGATTTAAGAGACTACCTGACTCACGTAAGGTAAAACACCAAAACTCTTACGTATTAATGGTATCAAAATTACACTAAGACTCTACCTTAACTTAGCACCAGTTACGAGATAATAACAATGTGTCTTGGTAACACCCCCCACCCCTCCCCCCCCCCCCAAAAAAAAACACCATATACCTCTATTTATCGTAAGGACACCATTCATTTACAAACAGACTTACGGACTGACAGCAAGATGCATAATATATCATCTCAAACCCTTTCCGTTATGAGGGGAATAAAAATAAGGGAAAAGTCGAGGAAAATGTTGCGAGGACGGCTGGGGGAAAGTTATGGGTCATTACAGACCTACTTATGGTGGCTGTGTTTAATTAAATACCTGTACCTCCACCATCACCTGGAGCACAACACTATATTGTTTACTCCCGATATATAATGATACTATTACAATACTACTACTACTACTACTACTACTACTACTACTACAACTATTTTTACTACTACTATTATGACTATTTCAACTACTACTACTAACAATAATAATAATAATAATAATAATAATAATAATAATAATATAATAACAATAATAATAATAATAATAAACAAACAGACAACCAGTGGTTAGGTCTGTGCATTTTGTAGGCGGGGTATAAAGAATAATGAGGCAATGGCATGATACAATTTCTACTAACTCATAATAAAGTCGAGATAATCACCCATACGTTGTCCACTTACTGACGCACCGGTAAAAAAGTTAATTAAGAAGATAGAGACGAAGACGCAGACGAAGACGCAGACGGGGACGAAGACGCAAAGTTAATTAATAAGACACCTCTTCCTTGACTTCCTATATACCTCCCTCTGTCTCCTCACCCCTCCTTCTTCCTTCGCCCCTCCTTCTCCCTCCACCCCTCCTTCTCCCCAAACCTCCTCTACCCCCACCTACCCACACCACCCCCCCCCTCCTCCCCCCCACACACCTACCTCCTTTACCCACAGCCTTCCTTCCCCACACATCCTACCTCCCCTCACACCCCCTACCTCCTCCCCACACACCCCCACACCCCGCCCCCCATAAAATCATTCCACACTAACTTGAATATACGGAGGCGTGGCTCAACTAACCTAACCTAGCCCAAGCTTTCCCTATCCCCCTAATCCTTTCCCAAACCGTCTACCCTTCCACCTAACCCCCTACCCTTTCACCTAACCCCATACCCAACACACACACACCCTTGCCTCCCTCTTAACACCTGTCTATAACGAACAGAGGAGATAGGATAGACGTAACAGGGGAGGGGAGGGATAGTTGGAGTGAGGAAGAGTATGGGATAGGAGAGTAAGATGAGGAGGGGAAAGGAAAAGAGGGATTTGGAGCGAAGAGAAGAGGGAGGAGAATCTGTAGCTAGGGAGAGGAGGAAAAGTTGGGAGCATACGTGGGGAGGGTAGGGGAAGAGAGGGGAAGAGAGGGTAGCTGGGGGAAGGGAGGGAAAGAGAGGGTAGCTGGGGGAAGGAAGGGGAAGAGGGGGTAGCTGGGGGGGGGAGGGGAATTAGGGAGGATCTCACATGACGTCACATAATTCCTGAGATAAAAAAGAGTCTTACTAAAGATAACATAGACGAGGGGGAGGGGGAGGGGGGGAGGGGGAGGGGGGGGTGGGGGGAGGGGGAGGGGGGTGGGGGGTGGGGGGAGGGGGGGAGGGGGGGTGGGGGGTGTCTGCGATAATCACCTCCCTTATTAAGATAACTGGACGTAAATAGCGTGGTCGTTAAGCTTCTAACTGCCACTAATTGCCTCGTTAATATATCAAGGCCGGGTAGTTCAACAGTTAAAGGAGGGGAAGAAGGGGAGGAGGGGAGAGGAAGGATTTTTTAAAACTGTTATTCTGAGTTATACACTTTGGGGGGGGGGATGGGGAAGGGGGGTGTGGGGGAGAATGGAGAAGGAAATGAAAGATGGAGTGATGGGTGGTTGGGGAGAGGAGGAGGCTCTGTGGGGAGGAGGGGAGAGGAGAAGGCTGTGTGGGAAGGGAGGAAGGGGGGTGAGGGGAGAGGGTGGGGAGGAAGGAGGGAGGGTGGGGAGGAGGGAGGGAAGGTGGGGAGAGAGAAGGGAGGGTGAGAGGAGAGGGTGGGGGGGGGGGGGATACGGAGGAATATTTCGTGAACTATGAATCTTAGGTCCTTGTCTGATGAATATGTGAGGCAGGGGTGGTTGTGGTAATTATGTGTGTACTGGTGGTAGTAGTGGTGTTTGTAATGGTGGTAGTAGTAGTGAAGGGGTTGGAGTAGGTTTGGATGAGGGTGGAGGATATTGGAGGGGGTGTGGACGGGAGTGGATGGGGTTGAGGGTGTGGGGGGAGGGGGGTATTAGGATGGAGGGATATTCACAAATTAGTCTTTCTGTTCTTAATAGAATAATCTCCCTCTTAAATATTCCTCCCCTAATCAAGGTTTACATAACTGAAGCACCACACCGACAGGAGGGGGGAGGGGGGAGGGAGAGGGAGGGTAGGGAGGGGGAGGATAGGGAGGGAAGAGGGTAGGGAGGGAGGGGAAGGGCAAGAGGGAGAGGCAGGGGGAGGGAGGAAGGGAACAAAAAAAATCTCATTATCACAAGCCCACGTCAAGATAAATATTTATATAACGACGCCAGGGCAAAAATACGTCACATAGCGGAGGCAAAATCTCACGCCCAGGAACGATACCAAATTCCAAACGGGTGATGGAATTTGTGGGTGTGGGGGGGGGAGGGCTGTGTAGGGGGAGCTTTGTGGGGAAACGCCGGAGGGGGGGATATGTGAGGTGCTGTATGGGGGTGCCGTGGGAGCTGTGTGTGGGGGTCTGGTTGGAAGGCTGTGTGGGGTCGTCGGGGGGTGGCTGTGTGGGGTCATGGGGGGGAGGCTGTGTGGGGTCATGGGGGGGGAGGCTGTGTGGGGTCGTCGGGGGGGGGAGGGTGTGGCTGTGTGGGGTCGTCGGGGGGGAGGGTGTGACTGTGTGGGGTCGTCGGGGGGTGGCTGTGTGGGGGTCGTCGGGGTGGGTGGCTGTGTGAGGTCGTCAGGGGGGGGGGTGGCTGTGTGGGGTCGTCGGGGTGGGTGGCTGTGTGAGGTCGTCGGGGGGGGGGTGGCTTTGTGTGGGCGTCGGGGGGCTGTGTGTGGGCGGGTGGGGAGCTTTAGGAGCCTGGGGGGGGAGGGGGTCATGGAGGTTGCGTGAGGGATGATTAGTTAAATTCCAAGTGTATTTAAACGCTGCCTAATTCTTCATTACTGGAGGGCTAGAGGTGATGTACACGAGAGTAGTCCAATTAGTACACAGAGGAGATGTACAAAACAGTCCCACTAATTTAGTTTCCCTGGTTAGGTCTCCAATATTCCTCCCCACACCTGGTCTCCCCGATGTACTTCCTCTGGTTAAACTCCCTTGGTATACCTCCCTTAGTATAGGCTTCCGGCTCAGCCCCCTCGGGTGTAGCTCTACTGGCTTACCTACTCTGGTTAGCTCCCTAATTTACCTCCTCTGTTTACGTCTACAATTTAACTCCCCCACTGCTTAGTTTCCGTGGTCTAGCTCCCCAATTTACCTCCCCTGATCTTGGTCTTCAGTTTAACGCCCCATTTTACCTCCCCGGGTGTAACTCCCCATGACAGAGAGAAGGCACACAAGGTTCACGCCCCGGGGAGCCTCGACACAAGCCACCGTGACATTTACAAGCACAAACAGATTTATTTCCCCCCCATGTTTACTCGGCCCCTGGATGAGCTCCTTCCTGGCGTCTCAATTCACCAAAGTTCGTCGCCATTTCTCCCTTAAGTGGTTCTTCTTCCTCAGGCCTTGGTCCGAGGTGAGGTTATTTGGTCCTCTAAGTGGTGCTAAGTGAACGTGTCTGGTTAAAGTAGAGTCTCAGTGTTAAGTGGACGCGTCTGGCTGTCTCCTAACTGGTGCTAAGTGAACGTGTCTTATTAGAGTCTCGGTGTAAGTTTGTCTCCTGATTGGTACAAAGTTTGTATCTGGCGAGGGTAAAGTTTCAGTGTAATATTTATACCATTTTGAATGAGATTATAACACATTAACTTAAACGAATCTCAAATTACGAGGGAAAAAATCAACCTAAAAACCGATGATAATGAGGAACCTGATTCTTATAAATCCATTTCTACGATAAATTACTTTCCCTCGTAACTGGAGATGATGGAAGAATGTATCAACTTACGGTAGAGTCTCAGAGCAATATCGACACCATCTCGACAGTCAAGCTACACGAGGAGTGGATTTCAGTGGCCGACTTGTGGAGACGGGAGGGAGGCGGCGAGTCATTCCTGATAATCTCTTCAAATCTCACCGAGAGACAGACGTAAATGGACATAACCACGCACATGTAAACCCACTCACTCACCCACCCACTCACTCACCCACCCACTCACTCACACACACAGTCACAAACACTCTCTCTTTCTCACTCTCTCTCTCTCTCCTACAAACGGCATTCTGTTCCTGAGATAACTTCTTATCTTTTTCCGCGGGAGGAATAAGTTAGGAAAACAACACACTAAAACTTTATATAAGTCCCTCCTTGACCTCCCACCATCAACTCCCGTTTTCTTCTCCTGCTTCCACCAAAACATAATCATCCTAGTTCTTATTCTTCCATAATAACTTCTTTTTTTTCCTTCCACCACAACATCATTATCTGTATCTTCTTTTCCATCAGATGTAACCTTCCCTTCCCATCAGATGCAACAGGTCCTTCCCTTCCCATCAGATGCAACAGGTCCTTCCCTTCCCATCAGATGCAACAGGTCCTTCCCTTCCCATCAGATGCAACAGGTCCTTCCCTTCCCATCAGATGCAAAGCGAACTTCCCTTTCCACTAGATGTAACTTTCCCTTCCCTTCCATTCCCTTCCCATTAAATGTAACACAAACTTCCCTGCCCACGAAACAAATGGGTAACTCTGGCAGTTGACACAGCGGCGAGGGACATATATTTGGGGCATTTGTTCAAAGTTCACAGGACAAGGTATTTCGGGTTTTGTTCTGTTTGTTCAATTGCTGGCTGCCAGTCCCATGCCGTGGCTTGAACAAATGGGGATTGTAGGGAGAGAGAGAGAGAGGGACGGGGAAGAGAGTGGGATGGATGGCGAGGGAAGAAAGGAAGGGGAGGATAAGAGTAGGATGGATAAGAAGGAGAAGAAGGAGAAGAGTAAAATGGATGAGGTGGAGAGGAAGGAATAAGTGGGATGGATGGGGAGGAGGGGAAGGAAGGGGAGAAGAGTGGGACAGATGCAGAGGAGAGGAAGGGGAGTGGGATGGATGAGGAGGAGGGGAAGAAGGGAAGTGGGATGAATTGGGAGGAGGAGAAGAGTGAAATATATGGGGAGGTGGGGAAGGAAGGGGAGGAAGAGAGTGGAATGTATGAGGAGGAGAGTGAGATGGAAGAGTGAGGAGTGGGGTTAATGGGGATGTGGTGGGATAGGGGAAAAGAATGGGGGGGGAGTGGGAGGGAAGAGAAGAATGAGGGAGAAGAATGAAGAGGATGGAGGGTGGCAGAGGTATGACGGAATGGGAAGGAGAACACTGAAGAGAGGATTAAGAAGATGGGAAGGAGAAGAGAGGAATAATAAGATGGGAAGGAGAAGAGGCAAAGAAGAAGGGAGGAAGAAGAGAATAAAAGAATGAAAAGAATGAAAGAAGTACAAGAAGTGAGATAGAACTGGATGAAGTAAGTCTCCGCCAGCACGAGTTTTCAAAGACTTGATAACTTAACCAGAAAAATATGTCCCAAAAACAATCTAAAGTTAATATCGTAGGAGTAAATTCTTGACGCTGGGCTCTCACTTGAGGGAAAACCAGAGAGGAGTAACTAGTACGATTTATTTAATTTATATTGTACATTTTATTTTATTTTTCATTATTTATTTTTTTTTTTTTTTTGGGGGGGGGGGGGGGGGAGTTCAGTGAAAGAATTTACTGACTTGACTGATGGATATATATATTTTTTTATCGTGAGGATGATTTGTTTTTTTTTTCAAGTGTGGTTTAATTAGTTCATATATTTTTGTCTTTATTATCATTATCAAACATGGAAGTTAGTCTTTTGTTTAACATAATATATTACATCACTATCACCACCAACTCACACATATCACCATCACTACAACACCATCACCATCATTACACCATATCATATTCATCACCATTGTCATACACCAACCGCCCCCATCCCTCACACATACAGACCACCACACATCATCACACACCACCACTACCACCACCACACATCATCACACACCACCACTACCACCACACATCATCACACACCACCACCACTACCACCACACATCATCACACACCACCACCACCACACATCATCACACACCACTACCACTACCACCACACATCATCACACACCACCACCACTACCACCACACATCATCACACACCACCACCACCACCACACATCATCACACACCACACCACTACCACCACACATCATCACACACCACCACCACTACCACCACACATCATCACACACCACCACTACCACCACACATCATCACACACACACCACCACCACTACCACCACACACCATCACACACTCATCACACACCACCATTACCACCACACATCAACACACACTATAACTACTACACTATCAGCACACCATCACCACCACCACACTATAAACACACACACACACACTTCAACCACACCACCACACAAGTTAATCTCCTCCTGTACTCTATGCCACCATGATAGACTCAACACGACTCTTAACAGGCACGAACCATGATCGACAGGCAAGACACCGAACTTGTCACAGGAACGTCATAATACTCTCCCCAAGTTTGTAACCAAATTCTCAAAAAGTTTCATATCCTCTGTGCTGTAAATGAGGTCCGCATTAACTTTTCTTTCTTACACATCTTGACTATTATTTCGAATTCAGGAGGGGAAGGAGGAGAGGAGGGGGAGGAAGGGGAGAGGAGGGGGGGAGGGGAGAGAAGGGAGGTGGAGGTTAGGAATGATAAGGAGGTGGGTGGAGAGAGTGCCACACACACATACTTCAACAGTCTCTAAACTACTCACTCTCTTTCCTTTAGTGACATACTCTTTCACCTCTAACAAAGTACACTCTCAAGTACTGCACACCTCTCTCTCTCTCTCTCTCTAATTCTCTCTCTAATTCTCTCCTTCCTATGACAACATTTGATTGAAATATCTTGGGAGTGTACAAAGTCTCTCTCTCTATCTATATATATCTTTCTCTCTCCCTCTCTCCCTCCTACATCTAAC
Source organism: Homarus gammarus (assembly GCA_958450375.1). Classification (NCBI taxonomy): domain Eukaryota; kingdom Metazoa; phylum Arthropoda; class Malacostraca; order Decapoda; family Nephropidae; genus Homarus; species Homarus gammarus. Next base: position 554,840 of record CAUDMG010002887.1, on the reverse strand, counting down.
AAGACACAAGCGACCTTCCTTCCCTCCCTGCTTGCTTGCATATTAAATCAGAGAGAGAGAGAGAGAGAGAGAGAGAGAGAGAGAGAGAGAGGGGGGGGGCTAGCTATATCTCTTCTACTTGTGGTACAAAGCTCAACATAGTCTAATCTATATATCAATTTTACTATTGTGTTTCGATGCTAAATCTGACGTACGGTATTTTATGATCTACTTCTCTTCCATCTTTATTGCGTCGGTCTTCCGTTTCTACCATTTATTAAACAAAAAATCTTCTTTCTTCCTCTCCATTTATAAAATATTTTTCAATATCTCATTCATAAGATATTTCTGTATCTTTCAGGTACATTTTTAGCGTCATTTTTGCGTTATTGCCATTTATCAAAGATTCTCAACCACTCCCTCGTTCAAGTTTATCTGTCTGTCTCTTTGTCGGTGTGTGTGTGTGTGTGTGTGTGTGTGCCTGTCTGCCTGTCTGTCTGTCTGTCTGTCTGTCTGTCTGTCTGTCCATTAAAAACGAGTTTCTTTCATTTTACCAAACTTTTTTTTCTCTCTCTTCCTACGCTGATTCAAAGCCAATTCACCTCACTCCATCCATATCAGCCCTCCCCCCTCCACCCCCCCCCCCTTCAATCCAATCAATTCCAGATTTCCGTAATCCAACTCAATCCCCCACCCCCCCCCCCTCTCTCTCTCTCTCTCTCTTTCCTATCATCCTTTCTCTCTACTCTTTCCCTCTCTTTAAATCACTCTCTCTCCCTCATCTCTCTCCATCACCATGAAATCCCCTTTGCTGAGGCTGTTAATCCCACTTTGGGGAAAAAACAAAAATAGAGGGAAGCATTACTCCATCGACCTCTAGTGATGGATACAACACGCTCCCACTCCCTCCCTCCCTCCCTCCCTTTCACACAACCTCCTCCCCCTTTCCTCCCTCTCTCACTCCCCCTCCCTCCTTCCTTCCCTCACACTGCCCCCCCCCCCTTCCCTTCTCACTCTTCATTATCCTTTCTATAATTATTGTCTCTCACTTTTCAATTCTCACTCCCTCCCTCCCTCTCTCTCTCACCCTCCCCCTAAACCTCGTTCCTTCCTCAGTTATTTCTCCCTTCCATCTTCCCTTCCATCAATAATGCCTTTTCCTTTCACTTCTCCCTTTCTCTCACCCATCCCTCCCTCTTTCTCTTGGCTCAAATTATTCCTCAACTTCTCCCCTCTCCCTTCATTTCCTATTCCATGGGCAGGGGGAAGACGTAAAGATAGAGATCACAGACAGAGAAGGAAAGAAAATAGGATAGACAGTGGGAGAAGGATAGTAGGAATAGTGGTAAGGATACTGTATAGGATTGGCTAAGGCACCATGCTCTATCCTCTAGCCTTGCCTTCAGAAACAATGCAAGGAAATAATAATAACAATAACAATAAAATAACAAAAAAAAAGAACAACAAGAATAAAAAACAAACAAAACAAGTAAAATAAAAATAAAAGCAACACAAAAAAATAAATACAAAGACATATTAAAAACACAATAAAACAAATACGAAAAAAAGAGGATGGGGGATGGGAGGGGTGAAGATTGATGGGGGAGTGAGGGGTGGGGTTTGATGGGGGGAGGGAGGAATGAGGGGTGGGAAGGGGAAAAGGGAAGAAAGAGGTGGAGGTGGGGTGGGGGGAGGGTTGATGAGGGGTAGGGGAGGGAGTCAATAGCAGTAGGGAGTTGTCTTGTCGATCGTGGGCGTAAACACAGTGACAAGGGAACACATATACACCGAGGCCTTCAAGGTTGTGGGCGTGGGGTGGGCGTGGGGAGGAAAAGGAAGGCGTGGGGATGTGTGTGTGTGTGTGTGTGTGTGTGTGTGTGTGTGAGAAGGGGGAGGGGGAGTGAGCGAATGAACAGGACGAGCGTGGGTGGGTTAAATGGGCGGCCTATTGCAAATGACTGGATGAGAGTGGCGGACAGTCTTGTTGTGTACGTAAATCTGTGAAAGTGGGAGCGAGTGGGCGGCCTACTGAGTGGGAGTGAGTGGGCAGCCTACAGAAAGCGTGAGCGGAAGTGGGCGTGGGTTGACATTGGCGGGTGTGGGCGGCCTTGAGGAGGGACACTAGGGAACACCTTGGGAACCTGAGCCTCTAGTGGCCCACATCAGCAGCTGGTCTAATATTTACCTCCACTCAGGAAGATCCTTACCAATCACACCCATGACCCATACCCCCGCTCCCTCCCCCACCAGGAGGAGGGGGGAGGAGGCTGTTTAGAGGGGGGGGGGGGAGATGGTTGTTTGAAGACGAGGAGGAGGCTGTTTGGGGGAGGAGGAGGGGGAGGGAGATTGTAGTTTAGAGACGAAGAGGAGGAGGAAGAGAGAAAGGGGAGGAGGCTGTTTGTAGGAGACAAGGAGGAGGAGGAGGAGGGGGGGGGGAAAGGAGGCTGTTTGTAGGAGACAAGGAGGAGGAGGAAGAAGGGGGTAGGTGGCTTTTTGGAGAAGAGGAGGAGGAAAAAGAGAGGAAGCGGAGAAGGCTGTTTCCAAGAAGGAGGACGGAAGGCGAAAGGAAAAAGGAAGAGGAGGAACACAAGAACAGTGAGGTGAAAAGAATAAGAGAGACGAATAAAAGTAAGGAGGAGGGATAAGGAAGACAAGAAGAAGACGACGATGATGAATACAGAGGAGGAAATAAGAACAGCGTGGAGAAGAGAAAAGGAAGAAGAAAGGTAATAGGAGTGAGATTGAAAGGAGTGATGAGAGGGAGTGAGACGGGGGTGAGAGGGAGAGGAGACTAATTAAGGATGATCAAGAGGAGATGGGAGTAACATGAGACGGTAAGAGGGAGCAAAGAAAGCGTGCTCGGGGAGAGAGAGAGAGAGAGAGAGAGAGAGAGAGAGAGAGAGAGAGAGAGAGACTGAAATACGAGTACATTCTACGAACTTTTCATTAGTGGCACACACACACACACACACACACACACACACACACACACACACACACACACACCATTACAGTATCATTAGGGCCACATCAAGAACATTATCAAGATCATGCTACTTAATGCCTCTCTAGTCACGAATGGGAAGACCATTTAACTCCTCGTATACAAAGTCGTACTGAACACAAAGGGAAACAAACAAAATACGGGAGGACATTTGTTGCAGCAATAAAATCCAATAAACAAATAAATAACTCAATAACGTAAATACTACAATAAATAAAAGAGAAAAACAAAACACAAAAATAAACATGAAATAAAGGTGAAAATAGATAAATCAATTAATACCCAGGTGTTAATTGGGCCTTTTCAACAGGTAACAAAAAAAACGACGTTAAGTGAATATTTTCCTTTATCTCCCAATATTTGTTGTTTTCGAATCCAGAGGAGAAAAAAAAAATGAAAAAAATTAATGAATGAAAGAAATAACTTCACAATACTGCATGAGATTTATTTCTATCTCCTTTACTACTTTTTTCCCTCCTTCCCTCCCTCCCTCACCACCTCTGTTCCATCTTTCCCTCACTACCTCCCTTCCATCACCTGCCTCGCCACCACCTACACATCAACTTCCCTTCTCAATTTCCCCTCCCTAACCACCTCCCCCTCCTCACCCCCTCATCAATTTCTCTCCCTCCCTTCTTCATCACCTTCTCCTCCCTCCGTTCCTACCTGCCACCACACGACCGTCTAACAGATCTGATAAGACACTTCATAACCTGATTAACGCGATCAAAGGGGCGCCTCTGATTGACCCTGCTGATATCTGGCCGATCACCGTCACCTACGTCACCCCTGCGTCACACACACACACAGCCTGATGGGACCGGATTCTCAATGATATACGTATGACTTTTTCATCCTTCTTCTGTGGTAGAATCCCAGTTCAATTTCGTTGCCATTTCCTCAACTATATTTACGACTTTGAGCTAATGAGGTCAGGTAGATGGCTAATAACATCCACCTTACCTTTATCAAGCTCTGAATATCTTCTAAATGGCTTAAGGTTCCAAAACTCATAGATTCGTAAGTTATAATGTCTTCATTTTTATTTTTATACAACCACAAACTCGTATAAGGTTCTCAAAGTTAAGTTTCTTCCTTAAATGGCGATACGAGAATGCATCTAACTGGTTCACCAACGAAACAATAATAATCGTTGGGTATGCTTTTAAGTATTGGTGAAACTAATAGGAAATCAATAATATTTTACGAATTTTTTATCCGTATGTAATCTACCTATTTTCAGACTAACCAATTTAGCTGTATCTATTTATCTATCTATCCATCCCATTACCCACCTACTAATCTAGCGAACTATCCTTTCACCCATCTCCCACTTTCCTACTAAATACTTAATTACACATTTTCTCAACCATCAACCAAAATCAACCATCAATGCATCCACCTACCCAACCATCTCTGCCCCAACTTCCTACCTATTCAACCCTCTATCCAATTCATCCACCTACCGTACCTAACCAACTACCTATCCATCCATCTCCCAACCAATCAGGAAAGGACCCCCAACCTACCAGCCAACCAATCCCAGCAGAGATGAGCTTGCCAATAACATATTAGGAGGAATACACACCGTCAATCTCCGCCCAGATGAGCCTTCCCAATAACACATATATCCCAGCCAATGGGGTCACCAGTAGCGAATTTGGCAGATTTTTACAGATAATTTTTAGGGATAACTGAGAGCTGCAGGAAAGAGGAATTGATATTTACATGACAAAAATAACACAAATAAAAGATAAAGTCAGGGAATTTATCAAAGAAATATAGAAAATAATACAAATTTAGGGTAATAGAAGTTACTACTGTAGTAGCAATTTAGACAATTTCTTAAGAAACTTATCAAGACATAGAGAGTTATATTATATGTATTTAACAGTTATATAACAAAATTAAAAGTTCTTAGCGAGGTATTTTTTTCATTTAACTATACAATCATCGGATAACAGGCCATCAATAGCAAATTGGGCAAAATTTGAAAGACTTTCGAGGAATTGTGAGTTAAATATTTATTTAATGTTTGCATGACATACAATTTTTAACACTAAATAACTAAAACGTATTCAGACACCAGGATTAAATAATTATAAGACATTAAATCTCCAAAACTAAATATCTCCTGGCAATTCCATCTCCAATTCTAAATACCTCCAAGGTATCTAAACACTAGCAATAAATACCGTTTGGGCATTTAATCTCCCACTCTAAATATCTCCAAAACATTAATCTCCAACACCAAATATCTCCAAGCCATCCAAACACCAGCAATAAATAACTCCAAGACATTTAATCACTACCTCTAACTAACTCCTCGGGCTTTCAATCTCCATCCATAAATATCCCCCTGAGCCGTTCAATCTCTAGCCATAAATAGCTCCAGGGTAATTAGCTGAGCAGTAAATTACTTACTAATTAATAAATCTGCCCCGAAACCTCGACGACCGCCATTAATCGCTAATTACCATCTTGGCGGTAGTTAGGGCATCACCACGAACAGGTCAGGTCAGGTCGTTGTAGTTAAGTGTCTCCTGGGTTAAGGTTGCCTATTAATATCTCCCTACGAGGTTAAAGTTCATTATTTATATTTTTCCACAAGGTTAATATCAAACAGTATTCTTTCGCTACAAGGTTAACGAGAATAATTAACAAATCCTTCCTAGGTTAAGTTTATTATCATCATGTACCTGCAAAGTTAATGTCAAATTTTAACACTTCCTGATAAGAATGACCTCAATCATTAACATCTACAAACACCTGATAATTGTTTACGTGAACCCGTTCTTGAAGAGGGCCACCGATAGATACAGAATCAATACAGAAATTACAGATCCTAAACAGTGGCTAATCAACCTAAACAAGTAGTGATAATGCGCGGTATCTTAAGATGGAATGGAGGAGGGGTAGGGGGCTGGGGGGAGGGGGCTGGGGGGGGGGGGAATATTTAAGAGCATTTACAGAACATGAACACAAGTCACAGAAGCTAAACTGTAGCGAGAGAACATAAACAGCGGTTACAGCATCTAAACACCCGTTCGAGACACTTCAATTTGGCCAGCTTGCAGGTAACGACCGTCTGGATAACACTCACGACCAATCACTCCATTAACGACCATTATCACATCTGTAACTACGCTGAACAATTACCAATATCACGAAGGTTGTTTAAGGGCGAGGCCAAATGGCCCTTACAAATATTAACTCAAACGTTGTGTACAAATATATTTAAATACCTTAGCTTGTAGCACCCCCCCCCCCACACCGCCAGCTTGTAGCACCCCCCCACACCCCCAGCTTGTAGCACCCCCCACGCCTCAGCTTGTAGCACCCCCCACACTCCCAGCTTGTAGCACCCCCACCTTATCCTGTAGCATCCTCCCCCACGCCCCAGCTTGTAGCACCCCCCCACGCCTCAGCTTGTAGCACCCCCCACACCCCCAGCTTGTAGCACCCCCCCACACCCCCAGCTTGTAGCACCCCCCACACCCCCAGCTTGTAGCACCCCCCACGCCTCAGCTTGTAGCACCCCCCCCCACACCCCCAGCTTGTAGCACCCCCCCACACCCCCAGCTTGTAGCACCCCCCACGCCCCAGCTTGTAGTACCTCACCCGCCCACGCTTGTATCACCCCACCCTTGCTAGTAACACCTCCCTCCCTGCTTGTATCACCCCTTTCTCTCACCACCCCATTATAAAGCACCTCCTCCCCTACCATCCCATAACACAGCGCCCTTTCCCCCACCACCCCGACATTACCCCTCCACCACATTATGTAGCACACCCCTTCCCCCCTCACCCCACCCCCCCCTTACCCCTCCCCAGCAAACTTGTGCGCGTGTCATTACTGTCGGGCTGCGAGTGGCTGAGGTAGATTACTGTGCACGGCTCCTCATCCCCCTTAAAGACGATAGTGACGAGCGAACTTGTGCAACTACAGGGTGAGGGGAGGGGTGAAGGGGGGGTGAGGGGGTGAGGGAAGGGGGAACGAGGGGGTGAGGGAAGGGGGAGCGAGGGGTTGAGGGAAGGGGGAGCGAGGGGTGAGGAGGGGGGAGCGAGGGAAGGGGGGAGCGAAGGGGGAGGGAAGGGGGAGCGAGGGGGTGAGGGAAGGGGGAGCGAGGGGGTGAGGGAAGGGGGAGCGAGGGGGGTGAGGGAAGGGGGAGCGAGGGGGTGAGGGAAGGGGGAGCGAGGGGGTGAGGGAAGGGGGAGGGGTGAATGGGAGGGTGAGAGGGGTAGGTATGAAGCGGATGAGAGGGGGTGAGAGAGGAGGTGTATGGAAGGGGAGTAAGAAGAGGTATAAATGGAGAAAGGGAGAGGGGAAGAATTAAAGGTTGAATGGGGATGTATGAAGAAGGTGAGGGGAGAGGGAAAGGGGGTGGGATGAGATAGGGAAGCATAAAGGGGGTAAAGGGAGGGTGGTAAAAAGGGGGTAAGGGGGAAGATGAAAAGGGGAGGGATGATGAAGAGTAAGGGGGTGAAATAGGGAAGGGAAAGGGAGACGAGGTAAGGGGAATTCAGAAAGAGGGGAGAGGGTGAGTAAGGGGGGAGAGAAAATAAAGGGAGGAGAGATAGATAAGGAGGACCAGCGAGTTAAGGGAGGATAGGACGTAAGAGGAAAGGGAAATGTGATTAGATGGGTGTAAAGGGAGGGTGGGTACCGGGTGTTACAAGCAAAGGGTAAGGGAGGAGAGAAGAGGTGAAGGGGAAGGGTGGAAGAGAAGTGAAGTGCTCTCTCTCCCTCTCTCTCTCTCTCTCTCTCTGCCTATTCTAATCCTCCATCTCACTTTCTTAATCCAATCCTCACCTACTTCCTCTATCCTAATCCCTACCTACCTATCCCCACATCATTCTGCACCCCCAACCACCGTCTAATCACAGAAGTTGAGGGGTTTAATTGAATTAGGATTTTGTAAAGTTCCCACGACTCAAAAAATATCCACTTTTCAGTTCCTACCGCCGGGCTGAATTTCATTGCAGGCTTCTCTTGATAATCAGCCAAAAATTATTTCTTTAATAATAATAAAAAAAAAAGGAACAGCTATGATTGTTTAGCTGAGGTTTTTATGCGATGAAGTAAGTAGCAGCTATGATTGTTTGTTTAGCTGATGCCACTATACGATTAAATAAGTCTAGCTATGATTTTCTGCTAAGCTACAGATAACATGTTTGAGTTGATGCTGGTAATTGTTAGTTGTTGCCAAGTTAGAGTTGGTGGAGTGTGAACAATGTTGCCAATTAAGCGGAGGTATAGTATGAACAATGTTACCAATTTTAAACAGAAAAGATACTGTTACTGTTACTGTTACCAAATAAGAAGTGGAATGAGAGAAATGTTACCAAGTAAGAGGTGATACAACGTGAGAATTGTTGTCAAGATAGAGGCGGTCCAGTCAGAAAAGTGTTGCCAAGTTGGAGGTGGTGGAGTGTAAACAATGTAAACAAATTAGGAGGTGGAGTGTAAACAATGTAAACAAGTTAATAGATTGAAAAATAAGACTAATGTTACCAAATTAGAAGGTGTAAGTTGTAAACAATGTTGCCAAGATAGAATTGGACTGTGAAAAATATAGCCAAGTTAAAAGACAGATACCGCCAGTGTTACCATATTGATAATTACCACCAGTGTTAATTTTCCAAGAGCGGTGTTATTTACCAGTGTTACCATATATGGAGATGAGAAACGCCAGTGTTACCATACCTGAAAGAGAAGAATAAAGGAGTTATCACAAACCACTAGGCCACATATCCGGGAATAGTCTCAGATTAATATAGATTATCTAGTTATATATACAGTACAGGTGTTGTATAGGGGTGATCACAAAATATACGTAAATACATATGAACAAAAATAATAATGATGATAATAATAATAACAATAAACAATCACATAACTAAGACAATAACATAAACATCAAAACACAAATACAACTAAAAACATCGATACACAACATGGAAAAATAAACACGTGTGTTATTTCAGCATATTTCCAGGTTCCAGTCTTATCCAGCATATTTCCAGGTTCCAGTCTTATCTAGCTGGAAATCCCCATGGTCTTCCCTCCTGGACGTCTGCCAGTCAGTCTGCCACAGCACTACACCAGCCGGCAGACGTGGCAGTGTCTTAAGGACATTCAGAGTAACACACAAACACCAAAAAGTAACCTTGGAAAACCTACTCCTCATCCTCCACTACCTCCTCCTTCTCCACAACCTCCTCCTCCACAACCCCCTCCTCCACAACCTCCTCCTCCACAGCCTCCTCCTCCACAACCTCCTCCTCCACAACCTCCTCCTCCACAACCTTCCCCTCCACAACCTCCTCCTCCACAACCTCCTCCTCCACAACCTCCCCGTCCACAACCCCCTCCTTCACAACCTCCTCCTCCACAACCCCCCTCCTCCACCAACCAGCATCCTATACTTAACACGTAATTACCATAGAAGCGCTTGGGACTGGCGAATCACCTTTGCCTTCACCCCATCAACCCACAACACGAGGAGGAAGTAATTTAAATAAAGTCCTCGTTTAAATTTGTTTCATTTTCCTGCCCCGTAGCTGAAGGAGAGAGAGAGAGAGAGAGAGAGAGAGAGAGAGAGAGAGAGAGAGAGAGAGAGATAATGGAATGTGCAGGAACACGAGGTAAGAAAATAAACGAGACGTGTAAAGAGACAATTACGAGATTAAAAAAAAAAAAGAGACGAGAGAAAATGAGAATAAACGAGAAGTGATGTTAAGAGACGCTACACAACATATTAAGAGAAGTAGGAGAGAAGAGAAAATAAAATAACAATAGAGGAGACGACAAGATAACAAGGGAGTTAAGAGAGAAGCTGAGACAGAGATTAGAGAGAAGATGAGACAGGAGATAACAAATGAGAAAAGAAAAGAGACAGAGATAACAGCGAGATAAAAGATGAAGAGATAACGAAGAAGGAGGTGAGGAATGAGAATACTGGAAAGACTTTGAGAAACTACACTAAGATGGAAAGAGAAAGGTCTTTGTTGATACTATTCTCAAAGGTGCCAGGAGAACCCTCTTACACAAAGACCTTAACATCACAAAGACCTTACCATCACAAAGACTCCCAAGTAAATGAAAAACATCTTGGGGGGGGGGGGGTCTTTAAAAATCTTGGGGGGGGGGGGGGGTCTTTTAAAGAGTTTTAATACGGCAATAATAATAATAACAAACCCACCCACTTATCCATCCACCCACCTCAGAAGATCTAAGACTTTGGGACCTAAGACCTTAAAAAGACCCAACATTTTAAAGACTAGCTAAATAAAACAAATATCTCAGACCTTTTTTTTCAGAGAGAGAGAGAGAGAGAGAGAGAGAGAGAGAGAGAGAGAGAGAGAGAGAGAGAGGTCAAATATCAAGAAGCTAATATATCCAAGTTCCCCAGAATATAAGAGCCTTCACGGAACAGTCTTAGCGTAAACATGTACTATTTCTCACCAGGTTCAGCTAATCTAATCTAATCTTCTACGTCAATCTTACAATCCATCACTTATTCAAGACAGTGGTAAGTTAGTCATGACAGTGGTAAGTTAGTCATGACAGTGGTAAGTTAGTCATGACAGTGGTAAGTTAGTAATGACAGTGGTAAGTTAGTCATGACAGTGGTAAGTTAGTCATGACAGTGGTAAGTTAGTCATGACAGTGGTAAGTTAGTCATGACAGTGGTAAGTTAGTCATGACAGTGGTAAGTTAGTCATGACAGTGGTAAGTTATTCATGCCAGTGGTAAGTTAGTCATGACAGTGGTAAGTTAGTCATGACAGTGGTAAGTTAGTCATGACAGTGGTAAGTTAGTCATGACAGTGGTAAGTTAGTTATGACAGTGGTAAGTTAGTCATGACAGTGGTAAGTTAGTCATGACAGTGGTAAGTTAGTCATGCCAGTCGTTAAAAATCTCTTCTATGTCAATCTTACAACTCATGACAGTGATAAATCCAGTTTGTATTTCTTCCCATCACTATCCACACTCCCTCTATCCTCTACTATCCAGCCAGGTGGTATTATGCAGTCTCTCCACCACCCACACCAGGCATCCCTCTATCCCTCCCACAACACCGCTACCTGTAGGAGGATAGTTTGATGAATTGGCCCAAAGTTTGCCGGGAGTTTCAGGTCTTCAATTGATGCTAAAGAAAGGTTTTTAGGGAAGTTTTAGCTGTGAGTGCCAAGGGAATAGACTGGTGCCAAGGGGATAGACTGGTGCCAAGGGGATAGACTGGTGCCAAGGGGATAGACTGGTGCCAAGGGAATAGACTGGTGCCAAGGGGATAGACTGGTGCCAAGGGGATAGACTGGTGCCAAGGGGATAGACTGGTGCCAAGGGAATAGACTGGTGCCAAGGGGATAGACTGGTGCCAAGGGGATAGACTGGTTGGTACGAGTTATATGTGTGGTAAACGTCGGCATTAATCCCTAGCTGTAATGACCATTGTAAACCATAACAATCCACTTCAGTGCCATTGAAACTTGACGTGGACGAAATATTGCAAATTTTACGACCAGGAAGTTGCTGTAAATTACACCTTTTATTTTTGTTAACGTAGCAGGCGAAAATAACCCTAAGTTAGTACTCCAGTAATGGGCATTCCTCTCAATTACACGTTTAGTATAAAGGTGTCTAAAAGGCCACAGGAAATCAGAGAGAGGATAATGCTAAACTCTGTCAATTGGATGAGGAACGAGAAGGGAAAATTGCCCCTTTTGGTCCTATAGCATAAGACTCTAAATGTAAAAAAAATCCTTCCTCCCCATATCCTTATTCTCTTCCTTATTAATTTTATATTCCTCATCATATTTCTCTTCTAACTCCTCTTCCTTTCTGTTCTACATCCTTTAAAACACTTCTCTTCCCTCTCCTCCTCCTCCTATTCCAACCTCTATATTTATTAAAACTCTACTTATCATCTTCCTCCTCCTCCAAGTTCTATAACCCTTAAAATCTCCTCTTCCTCCTCCTCCTCTTCCTCCTCCCCCTCTTCTTCCTCTTCCCCCTCCTCTTCCTCTCCCACACCCTCACCAGACACTCTTACACTCCAACAAACTTTTCTCATGGCAATTTCGACACAAATACACCTGTCCCATAATAATGTTGTTTTTGTTGTTATTATTCCTCTTCCACCAACACTCCCTCCACCTCTCTCTCTCTCTTCCCTACCTCCACCTCTCTCTCTTCCCTTCCTCCATCTCCCTCTCTTTCTCCACTTCATCATCCTCCCCCTCCTCCTCCTCCTCCTCCTCCCGCATTTCCTCCTCTTCCTCCTTCATTACCATCACCACCTCCTCCTCACTACCACCACCACCTCTTCCTCCCTCTCCTCCTTCTCACCACCACCACCACCACCACCTCTTCCTCTCTCTCCTCCTCCTCCTCCTCTTCTCTTTCTCCTCCTCCAGACAACATCCAACAAACTTACCCCCCGACAATTTATACACACACACGCAGTCTTCGATATCCTCCGGACCTCAGCAAGACTCCTGCATCGACTTAGGGGCTGTGTAGGATCTGGGGATGTGTTGGGGGTGTGTGTAGGGAGTGTGTAGGGAGGTATGTGTAGGGGTGTATTTGGGGAGTGTGTAGGGAGTGTGTAGGGAGGTGTGTAGGGGTGTAGAGGATATGTAGAAGTTCTTGGGATGTGTAGGGGTGTGTGTTGGGGTGTGTGTGTAGGGGTGTGTGTGGGATGTGTTAGGGATTGTGTTAGGGAGGTGTGGAGGTGTGTAGGGGTGTAGAGGATGTGTGGAAGTTCTTGGGATGTGTGTGTTTATAACCTCATAAATTCCTAAATAGAGACAGATATTATAGGTTACAATAATTAATTAGAAATATAATCACTTAAAACATTATAGAATATCAATAAAGACCAAGATGTTCATTTTAATTATCAATCAACTTTACTTAAGAGATCACACTAATCAATCACACAAAGACTCCGTGGTTATTGCAAGATGATAATTAGCACTATCTAACGGAAGCAATCACACGTAATTGCAAGAATGAGGGGGAAATATACTATGACTGTTATTGTTGCACTCATGTTTATTGCAGAGATTATATCGTTATGTTACGCAATATTTACCTGGCTTACAACTGTGATAAAAAAAACACCTTTGCATATTAATTATTCAACATATCCCCTGTAGCCGCAAGGACTACCATGTTATTTACTACAGGTACAACCATCATATGTTATTGACCGTGTGATTTATATTATCCAACAAGATACTACCATAAGTTATTGCGGGAGTGATTGTCAATATGCAGTGAGGGTTATTAAATAAGTTTTCTTCGACATATTGAAGGAATAAATCACGGCACTAAACGCCACTTGTTGTTATTGCAGGGAATTGGTGTGCAATATGCTACCGGGGCGACCATACGTTATTGCACAAGTGATTTGCAATATGTTAAGTGGGCGTGCGGACCTCAGCCAGCCAGCCAGTAGTTGTACGGATATAATTAACAAGCGAGAATCGGGTACATCAGCAGACTGAAGACAAATCACTCGGTGTCTGCGCTTGTTAGTGTGTGAGCTCCTTGGGTAAGACGGGTCTGCTGGGGTCTGCTAGGGTCTATTCATTTGATTAAACGGGTCTACTGGGGTTTATTCCTTGGATTAAACGGGTCTCCTGGTTCTGTTTCTTGGATTAAACGGGTATGCTGGGGTCTATTCCTTGGATTAAACGGGTCTGTTGGGGTCTGCTCCTTGGGTATGATGGGTCTATTGGGGTCTGTTCCTTGAGCAAGACAAAGCTGCTGGGGTCTGCTCCTCCCACACGCCAGCGATCTCTCTCTCTCTCTCTCTCTCTCTCTCTCTCTCTCTCTCTCTCTCTCTCTCTCTCTATACATCTTTCCTTCCACCATCCCAAAGTCCCTTCCATTGTCCTACGTCCCTCCTTCCTTCATTCATTCTCTCCCACCCTTCCCTCCATCCTTTCTTTCCTCCCTCCATCTACCCCTCATTTCCTTCCTTCCTTCCTTCCTTCCTCCCTTCCTTCATCTATCCCTCTTCCTTCCTTCCTTCCTTCCTTCCTTCCTTCCTTCATCTATCCCTCTTCCTTCCTTCCCTCCCTCATCCGAAAATCCCTTCCCTTGGTTCTTCCGTCCCATTGTAAATTTCACAAACTCTAATAAGAGTCAAATAAAAGTCAAATAAAAGGAAGAGATATTTTAAAACAAGGCGTTATCACGGAGCCAATAAAAAAAGTAGCTTATGATCGTAAAACAAAAGACTAACAAAAGGTGGGATTTATATAAAAAGATTTAACAAAATATTATATAAATGGCGAAGAACAAGTTGATTTGAAATCTTTGAAAATGGGTGTCATATACAACAGCTGGTGTCATATATAGCAGCTGGTGTCATATACAGCAGCTGGTGTCATACAGCAGCTGGTGTCATATACAGCAGCTGGTGTCATATACAACAGCTGGTGTCATATATAGCAGCTGGTGTCATACAGCAGCTGGTGTCATATACAACAGCTGGTGTCATATACAGCAGCTGGTGTCATATACAACACACACACACACACACACACACACACACACACACACCAGCTCAACTCAGGCAGGAAACTGTACTCGACCTTCTCAAGTCCACTCGAGAAATCTGCATAAGAGGAGGACAAAATTTACACAGTTGATGTCTTTGTTTTGGCTGGAGGACCATGGAGGACATTCAACATTGTCCTGCATTTTGGGGAATTGTCCTTTCTTTCCTGGTCCTCTTAACATGAGACACAGTACACCTGACAAAGAGACTCACCCTCATAATGTAATTAATCTTCAGGAGAAGTTTGTGTTGAATCATTCTACGTGAGGAGGGGAGGGGAAAAGGTTAGGGAAAAATTAATTTATGCTGTGTGTGTGTGTGTGTGTGTGTGTGTGTGTGTGTGTGTGTGTGTGTGTGTGTGCGTGTGTGTGTGTGTGTATTTTTAGGGGAGGAAGAGGAGGAGAGGGAGAGGGGGGATGAGGATGGGTGATGGGGAGGAGGAAGGGTGAGGAAGACGTGGAGGAGGGAAGGATGAGGAGGTGAAAGAGGACGGGGTGGAAGAGGAGGGGAGGGGGAAAGAGGGGAAGAGGAGGAGTAGAGGGGAGGAAGAGAAAGAGGGGGAGGGGAGGAGTGAGGGAAACTATGACTGTTGATATTATCTTGTCTCGTTAGTTTTTTACCGTGGTGTGTGTGTGTGTGTGTGTGTGTGTGTGTGTGTGTGTGTGTGTGTGTGTGTAATTTTCTGTATCTTGCTCTGTACATACACGTCTGTTTATCAAAGTCTACATGTGTTTGCGTGTGTGTGTGTGTGTGTGTGTGTGTGTGTGTGTGTGTGTGTGTGCCTACGTTAATTTAGCGTGAGAAGTATAAACAAGTACTGCCCCCCAACACTCAAAGGACTCTCAAACATCCACAAGTACTTAACTTTCCCCGGAGCGTCTGAGTATATATCTCTCTACTGTACTCAAGTGTATTACACTGTACTTTACGTCTCCCTTCCATATTGTACTTCGTCAACCAGGCACGCACAGTTAGGGGTAGAGAGGGGGAGGGAATGGGTGAGGGAGGGAAGGAGTGGGAAGAGGGAGGAAAGGGGTGTAAAGAGGGAGGGGAGGGAATGGGTGAAGGAGGAGAGGGAAGGAAGGGGTAGGGTAAGGGAAGAGAGGGGGTGGGGTAAGGGAAGGGGGTCAGTAGATGAGAGACGACTGGAAAAACATTAGTCAAAGGGACATTCTAACTACTGAAAAAACAACAACAGTAAATGAAAGACAAGAGTTTTTTTCCCACTGAGAAAAACAAAATCCCAAGAAACCAATATCAAAAATAAATAAGTAAATAAACAAGCAAATGAATAAATAAATAAATAAATAAATAAATAAATAACATACATAAAACACAACTAGGAAACTTTGTCACCACATAGAAGAAAAAAATCCCACCCCACTTATTTTTTATCCAACATTTTTTTTTCTCACAAGTAAAGGTAAGTGGCATTGAGACGGACGGTCCTATCATCTCGGTAAATATATGACTATCAAAAATAGCTCAGACATCAGGGGGGGGGGGGGAGTGATAGCCTTTGTATGGCTGCCTGTGTTGCTGTCAGGCCGTAAAATCGTCTCATTAGTTTGTTTGGGGCAGCGTCGGTAGGAAGCAGTTATTCTTTGGTCTGAGTGTGTGGGTATTCGGCCTTGTGTGGGGGGTTACCAAGCTTATTTGTGGTTGAATATGGGGGTATCAAGCTTGTGTGAGGTTGTGTGAGGGTGTCAAGCTTGGTGTGGGGGTTGAATATGGGGATAATCAAGTTTATCTAGGGTAGAGTGTGGGGATATCAAGCTTACATAGGGTAGAGTGTGGGGATATCAAGCTTATATGGGAGCGAGTAAAGGGGTATTAAGCTTATATGGGGGTATTAAGCTTATATAAGGGTGTTTCAGGCTTAAGTGTACCTACGTAAAAGTTAAATTCACTGAAGAGGACCTGACACAGTATTACCAAGAGAGAGATGGAGGGTAACACCAAGCAATGTTGATTACTAGTCCTGGCGTTTGTATCTTTTATGGTAGGGATCCCACCCCCTCCCTCTCATCCCCCTCCCTCCCCCTCTCTCCCCCTACCTAAGACTGTAGCTCCTGTACACCTACTCCCCTTACCTTCACCTTAAACTGTGGCACTTCCTTCAATCCCTCACCCCTTTCTTCCCACCTTAGACTGCACCTCCCCCTCACCTTCCTGCCCCACCTTAGACCGTAGCTCCCCCTCACCTATCCTCCACCTTAGACCCCCCCTCACACCCCCCACTACCCCCTCCCCCATCCAGCAGAAGGATAAACTGGCGTGTTGAGTAAGGCCTTCTGGGGAGCATTTTTCCCCTTCACCCCAGCACCACCAAAAGCGCTCTAATATATATCCTCTCAGTGTTATGTCTCAGTAGGGAGTAATCTCGACCTTTCATCCGCGTACTTAGTGCTCCGGGGTATTTCTTTTACGGCTCAGTTTTTAATAATTCGCTGCACTACGCCTGTGTGTGTATGAGAGAGAGAAAGAGAAAGAGAGAGAGCCTGTATTCTCTAGATGCCCCGAGAACTAGCTCTTTATAAACTCATTCCCCAAGTCCTTGAAGTCTTTTATCACGGTGAACCCAATAACTCTATAAAAGAAAAGCAAAAGGAAAGGTCAGAGAAACTGGAGGAGGAGAATGGGGGGAGGAGGAGAAGGGGGAAAAAGAAAG
This sequence comes from Homarus gammarus, assembly GCA_958450375.1. NCBI lineage: Eukaryota > Metazoa > Arthropoda > Malacostraca > Decapoda > Nephropidae > Homarus > Homarus gammarus. The sequence goes on along the minus strand of CAUDMG010002887.1, from coordinate 537,607 downwards.
GTTGGTGGGAGGGGTTTGGCTTTGATAACACAACCCTAGTCGCTAAGGTAATCTATTAATGGAATGGACTGTAAGCCAACCACCGGGACCTCGAGACCTAGAGAGACGCAACCATCCGTGCCTTGAGGGGTTAAGGCACCACGTTCCCTGCGCCGGGGTACACGACTCGGGTTCTTGTGGCAGGAGGAGAGAGATTCAGTTCCTTCGTGGCGGGTGAGGGAGGCGGGCGACCACGTGATTCAGTTGTGAGGTGGTTGAGATGTTCGTGTCTACTTTGGTGAGCATGGATCTGGTTGGCTGCGGCGACGGTCGTAAATAAAGAGGACTGGCTGGCTGGCTCTCTCTCTTTCTCTCATTCTGTCTATCTCTCATTCTCTCTCCCGACTCCTTAGTTTATGCAATAAGTATTTGTTTTCCTTCCTTTTATTGTCCATCATTATATTCTTGACTCTATATCCCATTTCTTCTTCTCGTCTCTTGCTTATCCATCTTCCTTCTTCTCTATTTTCTCATTTCTTCTTCTTCAACTTCACATTTCTAACTCCTCATCTCATTTGTTTTTCCTCTTCTCGTGTTCTTCAAAATACGAGTTCTTCTTCTTCTTCTTCTTCTTCTTCTTCTTCAAAATCGAGGAGTTTTTTCTTCTGTCTTCTTCCTCATGTTCAAAATTATCGAGTTTCTACTTCTTCTTCTTCGTCTTCTTCAAAATTATGAACCTGCTGCTTCTCTGTCTCCTCCTTCTTCTGATTTATTGCTTCCTCTCCCTTCTCTCTCCTTCATCTCAACTTTCATTATTGTAACCTCATAATTTCTCTCCTCCCATCCATCTCATCTAATTATCTCCTCTAACGCCAATTCCTCTTCCTCGCTGCCTCGTTACTCATTGTCTTTCTCTTCCTCTCTCTCTCTCTCTCTCTCTCTCTCTCTCTCTCTCTCTCTCTGTCTCTCGTGCATTCCGTATTTTCCTCTCTGTACATCCTCTATTCAGCTTTCTCTCTCTTTCGTTTCTTCCTTCCCTTCATTATTCTCTTAACTCCTTCTCCCCCTCTCTCTTATATCCTCCTTCCTCACTTCCTTTCTTTACTTTTCCCTCCCTACCTCCCATCTTCCTTCTCTCGTTGTTCTTTCTCTTCCTCATCTTCCCCTTCCTTCTTTCCCCCCCTTCTCTCCTTCCTGCCTTGCTTCCTCCCTTCTTCCAACTTCCCTTTCCTTCCTTCCCTCCCTCCTTGCATTTCCCTCTCTCCCTCCCACCTTCCCTGTCTACGCCCTGCCTCCGTTCAGTCAACGTGGGGCAAATCTATACAAGGCACTGTAGCTAACACAATCTAATCTTCACCCATTCACTCAAGTTCACCAATAATGATCACCAAACAAAGCCGCAACCTAAGCTCACCACGCAAGATCACAACCTAAGCTCACCATGCAAGCTCACCACGCAAGATCACAACCTATGTTCACCATGCAAGATCACCACGCAAGATCACAACCTAAGCTCACCACGCAAGATCACAACCTAAGCTCACCATGCAAGATCACCACGCAAGATCACAACCTAAGCTCACCATGCAAGCTCACCACGCAAGATCACAACCTAAGCTCACCACAGAATAACACCAAGCAAGATGACTACCCAATTTCACCAGCTAAGGCCAGCAGCTAAAGTCACCAGGCAGTCACAAACATCAAAGATCACCAATGAATCTCAACCAAGAGGTAAGATCACACAACAAATAACCCTCACCAAGTTAGATTACCACCCTGGATCACCATTCAAGATCACCAGTCCATGTCATCATCCAGCTGGCCACTGTACTTGACCTAACCTAACCTAACCTCCCTTTCTACTTTAAATAATAAGAAATATCACAATGGTTATGTAATGTAATGGATATGAGAGAGACAGTGTGTGTGTGTGTGTGTGTGTGTACGGTATAATCAGCTGGCTCCCCCCCCCACACACACACACAGGGGCAGGAGCAGGTTGATCCCCCACGTCGAGAGACCCCGAGCTATGTTAGTCCAGTCAGCTGATCGGACGTAAACAAACAACTCCATGCATATCCCAGCATTAGTCTGGTGATCCAAACACTTCCATGCATAAACAGAGTAAAATTCTCTCTCTCTCTCTCTCTCTCTCTCTCTCTCTCTCTCTCTCTCTCTCTCTCTCTCTCTCGGTCTCTCATTCATAATCACTCTCTCTCTCTCTTCTCTATGACCTCCTTCTTCTCCCTTACACGCTGTATCTCTCACCCATTTTCCTACATTCTCCTGTTACCCTTCATTCACTTCCCCTCTCCTTCCTCCCCTCTTCTTCTTTATTACTCCTTGTCTGGTCACTCGTTATCCCCTCTTCTCTCTTTCCGCCCTTCTACTTAATGCTTCTGAATATCCCTCTTATCGCATTTCCTCTCTCCACACTTTATTTACTCTCGTTTCCCCTTACATCTCTCCCCTCTCCCTCGCCCGTCCTCCCTTCCACCTTTTTCATCGTTCTTCCCCTCATATTTCACATTACATGAGTCTCTCTCCTCCTGTTCCACACGTGAGGTTATTGCTCTCTCTCTCTCTCTCTCTCTCTCTCTCTCTCTCTCTCTCTCTCTCCTCGTTCGCTAACTTAATCATTCATCTGAGTCGCTTATTCCCCCCCCCACCTACACCCACTCCCCATCCAAACTCAACCCCCGCTCAAACCCCACCAACGCCCATTCATGCCCACACCTTACCCTAACTTAACCCCCTGCTCAGGTCTACCCATGCCCAAGCACCACCCGCGCCCACTCACCACTCGTACCCACGCCATTCCCCATCTACACCCACTCACCATAAAATCAACGTGAGACTAAGAAAATAAGATTAACAAACACTGCACATATACAACTAGTCTCTAGAAAAAAAAATATGTACAACAATATGTACTTTTGCCTTCTATAACCATACATAATGTGTACTACAATATGTGCATCAGCCATAACCATGTGTACTACAATGTAAACACCATGCACAGTACCATATATATAAATTAGCATGTGTTTTACCATATATATAAACACCGGAATTGTAATGGTCAGGAACGAGTCACTTGCTTGCTTTAAACCACAAAAAGAAAAACAAACAAAAAAATATTCTTCACACACGAAAAATCAACATCCATCAGGCAGGTCAGTAAAGTCAATTATTGGTAGGCTGATTAAACACAAACATTGCCTCTTTCCCTTCCCCATCACCCCCCTACCTAACCCCTTCCCTCCCTCTCCCTACGCCCCATTTCTCCATCTCTCTCTATTCTTTACCTCAACCCGCCCCTCCCCCACTTCCATTTCTCCCACTTTCTACCCCCCCCCCCATTCACCCCTCACCCCTTCCATTTCTCCCCCTCTCTACCCCCCATTCGCCCCTCACCCCTTCCATTTCTCCCCCTCTCTACCCCCCTAAATAAACCATGTATGTATACTCATGTTCGTATACATAAATCAAGCCAAGAGGTAAATGTCACACGAGATGGTATTAACCACTGAGATACCATTATATATCCAGCCCCGGTAAAGGTTAAAGCCGCCCTTCCCCCATCACGTTAACCCTTATTACAACACCTGTAACTTGATTAGTTACTTTAATAAAGGTAATAAAGTAAATTGATTTAAGTAAGCCCATAAAGACTTATCAAAAACATACTTTAAAACCTCACAAATTTCGTTACCTAATACTCTAAATGATAAAGAAACCTCACTTAAAATTTAACTAAAAAAACAACAATAACAAAGTAAATGGATTCTAGGAAAGGTCCGTCCTGTTAATGCTTTTGGGAATCGCCGAGACGTTCATTAATGACAAGCCAAGTCATTTGTTTACCTGGCGAGAGCTGGATATTAAGACGGGGGGGGGGGGGGAGACGAGTTCAATATCCCTCTGAGGTGAAGGAAATTTAAAGGTTATATCACACTCTGCTGAAGGAAATAATGTGATGAAGGAAATTCCAGTGTGGTGAAGGAAATTCCAGTGTGGTGAAGGAAATTCCAATGTGGTGAAGGAGTCCTCACTGTGGTCAAGCCAGGGCATGTGTGTGTGTGTGTGTGTGTGTGTGTGTGTGTACATCCATACTAATTTACAAGTCTGTCTGTCTGTCTGTCTGTGCTTGCTTGCTTGGCTTTCTGTCTGTCTATGCCTCTGTCTATCTGTCTGCCTGTATGTCAGTCAATCTCTGTCTATCTATCTGTTTTTATATATACATGTATATATGTTTATATGTCCGTCTGGCTGTCTGTTTTTCTGTCTATATGTCTGTATCTGTCTATCAGTCTGTCAATCTGTCTGGCTGTCTTAAGTTTACAGTGACATTCAAAATATTTACCCTAACACAGTACAGTTGACCCCTTGGGATATTTGGCTGGACTCCACTAATGAATTTCAACCACGACAGACACACACACATGTACGGACCTTGGCGATGGGGGGGGAGGGGGGGAAGAATCAAGTGAATAATAAAGAACAGTAAATAGGGAAGGGAAGAGAGAGAGAGAGAGAGAGAGAGAGAGAGAGAGAGAGAGAGAGAGAGAGAGAGAGAGAGAGAGAGAGATGACATTCCAAACTCCTCCTTCTCCTCCTCCGGTGAGAATGAGGAAGAGGGGGAGGTGAAAATAAAGCCTCTTTTCCTCTCGTTTCTACACCTCTTTCCAACATTCTTCCTTACCCCTCCTCTTCCTCGCCCTCTTCCTAATCATTTCCCTCATCTTCCTACTCCTCCTCCTCCTTACACCCTTTCCTCTCCCTTGTCCTTCGTATCCCCCACCTCCTCCTCCTCTCTTCCTTCCTTCTCCTCTTTCACCCCTCTACTTTCCTTCCTTCCTTCCTTCTCCTCCTTCTCCAGTAACATCACCAAAAAGAAAACAAAGAGAGAGATGACGAAGAAGAAGAAAGAAAAGGAAGACGATTAGTAGGAGGGGGAGGAGGAGGAAACGGAAGAACAGGAAGAAGAGGAGGAGGAGGAGGAGGAGGAGACAGCAGCCTCCACACCTACCTGAGTGACCAGGGTCTCATCTCGTGGTGGTCCTAGGGGGGGAGGGGGGCTACCAGCATCACATACCTGGAATACAAAGATGATGATATTACTCTTGGCCAGACGGGCGTGCAGGGGAGCCACTCGTGACTCTCTCTCTCTCTCTCTCTCTCTCTCTCTCTCTCTCTCTAAGATCACTACACTCAACATAATTTATATTAAGACGTCATCCTACCACACACACACACACACACACACACACACACACTGAGGTCAGATTTGAAGTGTTTAAATTATGAAGATGTGTAGGTATATATTGTGTACGTTTGAATATGTTTACTGTATATATTCATGGATGAACGTACATTTACTTGTATGTATGTATTATGTATGTATGTATGTATGTATGTATGTATGTAACGTGGGTGTTTCCAATTAGGGGTTAAATAATGAGTTTTACTGACTAATTAGTGACTAGCTCATCAACACAGACTGAACGTTAATAGGTGAGTACTGACTGGGGAGGACAGACTGACTGACTGACTGACTGACTGGTGATCTTTTCATTAGCATTACCTGATCAACTCTCTCTCTCTCTCTCTCTCTCTCAACATGTGTCCACCCAATCATGACTGTGTGTGTGTGTGCGTGTGTGTGTGTGATTACGCGCGCGTCAACGTTGCCAACACCCGGTACATCATTATCTAACAGTATTAACCTTTTGTGTCATTAACCCCCCCACCACCCCCGGCGTTGGCAACACTGCAGCCGCCTTAGAAGAAATCTTAAATTGATTTCAAACTTCCTGAAATATTCCCTTCTCCTGTACCCGAGGTTTATCATCAGCGTGTTTACGAGGCTTGGGAGAGGGAGGAAGGGTGTGGGAGAGGGGTGGGAGAGGGAGGGAGAGGGAGGGAGAGGAGGGAGAAGGTGAGGTGAAAGAGACAGAGGAAGCAAGAGAATTGGAGCAGAGAGAGAGAGAGAGAGAGAGAGAGAGAGAGAGAGAGAGAGAGAGAGAGAGAGAGAGAGAGAGAGAGACCCCATTAAATACAGAAAATAAACAAACAAAAAACATTAATAATAACAACAAGGACACTACAGTTAATAATTATATTACCTGAAATTTACGATAATTAACTAAAATATTAAAATAAAATACAATACCTTACCTAACCTAACCTAACTTAACGAAAGCCAAAATTTATCTAAGCTAAAAATAATATTGAAAAAAAAGTCAATAAATAAAAACTAAATGATAATAAAAATAATAATAAATAAAAACAAACATCCCAAAACAGAGTGAAACAGGAGAAGGAATTAATAAACATTGAACAAAGGAGAAATATGAGAAGATAATGCAGGCGTGTTGACATGGATGGGGGGGGGGGAGGGTGAGTGGGGAGGTGAGGTCATACTCTCCCCTCCCCACTCTCCAATTGACATCAAGCCCCAACACCCACCATACCTTTGAACTCCTCCCCATTTTTCCTTCCCCATGGCTGTTTTCTTCCCCAACACTTCCCCTCCCATGAAAGCTTTCCCCTAATCCCATGAACTGGTCCCCCCCCCCCCACCCCTCCCAATCTCATGAAATACCTCCTCCCCTCCCCGCACATCATCCCTTCCTTCCCCTCACCCCCTTCCCCCCCCCCCCACCAGGCCATCTCTCAGGTCCCACCATTAATAACATACACGCCCGGTACACTCTCTCCCACAGGCACTAGCCAAGAGCGCGCGCGCGCACACACACACACACACACACACACACACACACACACACACACACACGTGATACTCAAGTGGTTGTAGGCCTCATTAACAGAAATATTGGTTGTAGTACACAGGGGGTGGTGGGCGTGATACATAGGGGGTGGTGGGCGTGATACATAGGGGGTGGTGGGCGTGATACATAGGGGGTGGTGGGCGTGGTACACAGGGGGTGGTGGGCGTGATACATAGGGGGTGGTGGGCGTGGTACACAGGGGGTGGTGGGGGTGGTAAACAGGTGGTGGTGGGGGTGGTACACAGAGGGATGTGGGCATGGTAAACAGGGGGTGGTGGGGGTGGTGGGCGTGGTAAACAAGGGGTGGTGGGGGGTGGTGGGCGTGGTATACACGGGGTGGGGCAGTATACTCAGGGGAAATCAGCTGGTGGGGTCGGACATCCCAAGCTGAAGTTCCAACACTGGTTAACTTTTACACCTGCAACACTGGCCACCTAAGAAGTATATTCCCTGCTTGATGTGGCCGCTACAACACTGGCCATAACAACACAATACAACACTGGCCACAACACCACAATACAACACTGGCCACTACAACACAATACAACACTGGCCACTACAACACGATACAACACTGGCCACTACAACACAATACAACACTGGCAACTACAACACAATACAACACTGGCCACTACAACACAATACAACACTGGCCACTACAACACAATACAACACTGGCCACAACAACACAATACAACACTGGCCACTACAATACAACACTGGCCGCTATAACACAACACTGACCACCTAAGAAGCATTTTCCCTGCCTTGATGTGACCGCTACAACTCGATCTTACAACACACACACACACACACACACACACACCATAAACTCTACACTCTATTTATGCTAATAAATTACAGGCGCGTGGCATGAAACCGCCATCAGTTTGTAATTAATAATAATTTTCATCTCACACCAGCGTGAAAATAATAAAAAAAATAGGAAAAACAAAAAATATGGTAAAAATTAATAAAAAAAAATGGTTAACCTCCAAAATAATGCTCTGAAAATTTAAGAAAAACATTATAATAAATAAATAAATAAATAAATAAACAAATAAATAACAAAAACATGAACCATAAAATAAACAAAAACCCAAACAGTAAATTAATAATATAAAATAATAGTAATAAAATAATAGTAATAAAATACATATGTCAATAAAAAACAAATAATATACAAATGCCATAATCACACTTCAATCACAGCTGCAACATAAGAAGGATTTGCTGCAACATGAGCAATCGGTTACACTTGCAACACTGTCACATTAACCGATAACGCTGAGCCGTAATAATAATTCTCAAGTGCAATTATGTTGAAGGCCTGTCAGTCACAATTCAAGACTTATTACCCTTTGTAGGTCTGTAGGAGATAAAATTCGAGCGTGGGAAGAAAACATTGAGCGTGAGGGAAAAAAGTATTGTGTGGGAGATAATATTCAAGTGTGGGGAAAAAAATAGCCTCGAGCGTGGGAAATAATGTCCTAGTGGCGGCAATAGTGTAACATAAACTAGCACCGATCATATTTCTGTCAGTGCGGTAATTCCCCATGTCCTGGAGGCGAGCTTCCTGCCTCGTAAATATTTTCCCTCTTGTTGATAGTGTTGCCTGTATTTTCCTGGTTTCCGTGTATATACTGCTTGTACCTGCGATAGTGTCCTACCGTCCCTGACATAATTTCCAAATTTTCCCGAGAGATTTTCCTAGTTCCAAGTTTCCTCAGAGATTTTTCTAGCTCGTAAGTTTCCAGAGAGATTTCCTTAGCTTGCAATTTCCCTGACAAATTTTCCTAGCCCCCAAGTTTCCCTGAGAGATTTTCCTAGCTCTCAAGTTTCCCTGAGAGATTTTCCTAGCTTGCAACTTCCCTGAGACATTTTCCTATCTTCCAACTTCCCAGATATATTTTACTAATTCTCCCTGGCAAATTTTCCTCGCCTCCTTGTACTATTTTATAATCTAGTTGTAATATTTTCCTACCTACATCTTCCTCTCTGATGATTTTCCTACATTTTCATATTTTCCCTTATACCGTCCAATGATTTTCCTGACGCATTTTCCTAGTTCCCTTGTATTGTATGACAACTTCCCTGCAATATGTCCTAAATTTCCTCGCGTCTACTGATTGCCAAGGTATAATTTCCCCACAATATTTTCCTACTTCCCTTACGCTGAGTATTCATGAAAGGATTTATGTTTTTTATGCTTGAATAAGTTTTGTCTCTTCAATAAGTTCGAATTACTTTTTGCATCAGAAAATTAACTCGTTGGAAATATTATAAACTTTGAGAAGTTCCGTATGCATGAGAAAAAAAGTTTGTATATTATTTTATTTTCATTCGTTATTTTTATGTAATAACAAAAATACCTATATTTCTATAATTTTTTAATACTTTCAGAAACTTTCCCTATAATTAAAAAAAATCCTATATTTTCTGTAACATATCGCAAACTTTCCTCTATACTTTCATATTTTCTCTATATTTTTAGAAACTTTCCTATACGTCTGGATTCAATTCACCATACTTTCACATTAGTTATCTAAACATTCCTTGTACTTTCTCTCGTTTGAATAAAAAAAGTTTCTAGTTTAAAAAGTAATCAAAAAGATAATCTCAACTTTGGAAGTAATTTTGTTCTGATGATCATATTTTTGGTCATACTGGCGGTAAGTGTGATAGTGATTATATACAATTATACCGCCCTGGTTATCATATTCTTAATCATACTAACGACTGGGGCTGGTGATTATACTACTAATCATACTGGTGCTTCTAATGTTAATCCAAAAAGCGATTAGATGATGATTATACAAAGCTTAAACATATAACCATTATACAAGTGATTAGCTGATTATACTAATGATTAGGGTGGAGTATTTATGATTATGCTGGTGATTAGCTAATTAAATTGGGGATTATCAGGTCTATAAATCCTTTCATTCCTAATTGTACAGACACACACTCACAGGCTAAAGATCTTGCCTCTTCCAATCGCTAGCTTCCAATCGCTAGCTTAAGTAAGTCGAATCCTATAATACGGTGTAGAAATTAAATGTTCTCCATCAGTTACCAGTCAGAAAGTCTCTCTCTCTCTCTCTCTCTCTCTCTCTCTCTCTCTCTCTCTCTTCTTATTCCTTCTTTTCCCCTTTTCTTACCTTCTTTTCTCATCTTCCTCTCTCCCCTCCCTCTCCTTCCTTTCCCACGTCAACCTCCATTTTCCTCCCCTCCCTCCATCACCACCACATCCTTCCCCCTCCACAGCCTTCCCCCTCTACCTTCATCCATCTCATATCATCCCTACAGATATCCCCCTCCTTCTTCCCCTCCCCCTACCCCCTCCTTCTTCCCCTCCCTTACCCTACCCCCTCCTTCTCCTACCCCCTCCTTCCCCTCCCCCTACCCCCTCCTTCATCCCCTCCCTTCCCCTACCCCCTCCTTCTTCTCCTCCTTCCCCCTACCCCCTCCCCTTCCTCCATCTCTCCTTCTCATTGCTGTCAAAACATTGAGGAAAAATAAGAGTCAGGTAGTGGTCACCTTTCCCGCTCTCCTCATTCCTTCCTTTCCTCTCTTCCCTCCTCACCTCCTTCTCTATTCCCGCCTTTTACCATCTTTTATCCTTCTTCTCTTCCTTCCCTCCCTCTCTACTCCCGACCTTTACCACCCTTTCCACCACCTATTATCCTTCCTTCCTTCCCCTTCTCTCCCTCTTCTTTCCTTCCTTCCCTCTCGTCATGGTCATTTCCGCCGTTCGTTTTATTATTTTCCCATTTCATCCCTCCTTCCATCCTTCCCCCCTCGCTCTTATTTCCTTCCTTCCTTCCTTCCTTCCCTCCTTCCTTCCTTCCTTCCTTCCCTCTCGTTGTGGTCATCACCTCCTCAGCTCGTAAAACAAATCCTCACCGTCGCTCAACGATCAAAGTTCCCGGCAGAGCTCAATCAATGGATCGTTTAATTGTCCAAGTTCTCGTGTACCGGGAGGCTACCAGTCTGTCTTATACCGGGAGGCTACCAGTCTGTCTTATACCGGGAGGCTACCAGTCTGTCTTATACCGGGAGGCTACCAGTCTGTCTTATACCGGGAGGCTACCAGTCTGTCTTATACCGGGAGGCTACCAGTCTGTCTTATACCGGGAAGCTACCAGTCTGGCTATACAGGAAGGCTACCGGTCTTAAGGTTAAAGATAAAATCATCAAATCGTATCTCAAGGTATAACTTAAGGGGGAAGGTCAAGGTCGAGCTGAATAGACGTATATCAGAAAGTAGTTTTACATGTTAGCAGATAGAAGGGAGGGATTAATTATCTATCTATCTATCTATCTATCTATCTATCTATCAATCTCCACCTAAGTTCCAGTTGAGTCTCAGAACAATACGGACGCCATCTTTAACGCCATCTACATTCGTGTTGTATAATCAGTTACGAAACAAAAACAAAAAACAATAACAACAATTCTCTCGCCTCACCAGTTTGGGGACGAGAGAGATTATCATACGTAGCGTTTTGAGAACTCTAGGGAGAACTTTTGACAGCCAGGCGTCGTAATTCCTTATCTGCAAGACCCACTCTGACCTAAGGGGGGTGGGGGAGAGAGAAGGGGAGAAGGGGGAGAAGGGGAGTAGGGGAAAGGTATTGAACGCAGTATAACCCTACTTCCTGTTTCTCTTCTCCACATCCTTCCTCTTCCTCTTCTCTTCTTCTCCACCTCCTTCCTCCTCTTTGTCTTCTCCATCTGTTTTTATCCACCACATTCATCTCCTCCGTCCAACACACATCCTTTATCCACCCCTTTCCTATCCCTTACCCTCATCTAAACACCCTATTCCTTCTCCTCTTCCTCTTCCTCATCCTACTCCCCATCCCCTCCCCTCCCATCTCCCTTATCCATCTAAATCCAAAACTAAAATCCAATTCAGAAATATCTAAAAATTATAAGGCTCCAAAATCCACCTAAATCTCCCTACACTAAAGGACTTGGAATTTTTCAGAATTTTTTATTGGTATATATAAATAAAATCCTTTATTTTTTCAAACATTACATTCTAGATTATGAAAAATTTTACGTATCCAATTCTTGAGCATAAAAATTGGATATTAAAATTCCTACAGGGAAGGGAGACTCAATATGACTGGATTTCAAAGTTGGGGATATTTTTTTTGGAAATTCAATATTAAGTCTTATTTTGGGAGGTAAGTTCATAACACATTTTAAATTGAAGATAAATTTTAATCTCTCTCTCTCTCTCTCTCTCTCTCTCTCTAATGCCACAAAGTTCACCAGATGGTTTTAGAAACTACCAAAGGCCACCTCTCTCTCTCTCTCTCTCTCTCTCTCTCTCTCTCTCTCTCTCTCTGGCCGGCATCAGACACTACCAAATAAAGACATTTTCACGCAATTGACCAAAAAACTGTAACATAAAACACTTCAAAAGGGAACAAAGAAAAAAGACTCCACAAAACATACTGAAAAACTGACTGCAAAAAAAAGGAAAAACAAAAAAAAAGAAAATTTGAGGAAAAAAAAAATATTGCACGATTAGAAATTTACAAAAAAGCCAAATAAAAGACAACAAAAGTATGGATAATTTAAGAGAGAAAACGAAAAATAAAAATACTGATTATAAAGATGTGGAAAGTAAGACACTGTTAAAGGAATAAAAAAAAAATGCAAAAAAAGGATTGGAAAAAGATTGCAAAAGTGTGCAAAAGCCCGACTGTCGCCTTTTGATCACTGGCGAGTGAAAGTGAATAAAAGGGGAATGGATACAGGTAAGGGGAGAGGGGAGGAGGGGAAGTGAGGAGAGAGAGAGAGGGGGGAGAGGAGAGAAGGGGGTAGGAGAGGAGGAGAGAGAAGTCAAGAGAGAAGCGTTTGGGAGAGGGAAAGGATGGGAGGAAGAGAAGCAAAAAGAGAAATGGGTTGGAGGGATAGAAGGGAGGGAGAGTGGATGACGACTAGGGGGGGGGGGGGTAGGATGAAAGGGGGGGAGTAGAAAGGAGGAGAAGGAAAGAGGTGATAGAGAGAGTGAGTATGTGGAAAGGGAAAATAGGAAGGGGAAAGAAAGAAAGGGGATAACGAGAGAAGGGAGGGGGGGGGTAAAATGAAAGAAAAAAGGAGATGAAAAAAAGAGGAAGAGGAAGAGAAGAAGGGGGGGGGAGGGGGGATGATAAGGTGAAGCCCAAAAATTATATACACATTATACGTAGAAATTCCAGGTATACTCTCTCTCTCTCTCTCTCTCTCTCTCTCTCTCTCTCTCTCTCTCTCTCTCTCTCTCTCTTCTTTTACACAGGTAACTTTTTGACTGACACTAGTTTAGTAAATATAATTTTTTATTTTTCATGAGTAGTTTTTGTGACCTTTCTTGACGGACACAATTTTTTTTACTTTACGCAAAATTTTTGACTTGGGACACAATTTCATGACACGACACAACACACCTGTTCTCCACACAATACCACACGAAAAACATAATGTTCTCTAAATAACACTGAACATGTCAATAAAAAGACCTACGTTTTCAATAAAGCTGCAACAAACACTGTACTCAAACAGCTTACAGGATAACGCTGTATTATCAAACAAAACATTTCTACTTTGGTTAAAAAAAACATAAACCTCTTGAGAGATTACTGTAGACTTTTGTAGAGAGTCAAATGTTTAAATCGAGAGCTTAGAGTTTTTAAGAGTTTATAATAGGCTAATAATATGTAGAGCTTAAATAAAGGCTAATAGCATGTAGAGCTTACTAGTGTTAAGAATCTTATGACAGTGGCTATTAGTTATAAATAGCTTGTTATAGATGCTACTAGTCTTAAAGAGCTAAGTAAATGTATACACATATTTCTCAGCTAAACTTTTAGCTGTATTATACGTAGGACTAGTAATCATTCTAGCTGAGTGTCGGATAGTTAAAACACACACACACACACACACCACCACTGAGATGAGTTCCAACACATAACACCTCCTAGTCCAACTCTCCCTGACATGAGCACTGAAGCATTCTGACTGCCCACCATGCTTAGGGTGTGTGTGAGTGTTGGTAATAATAGTGTTCGAAGCTTGGCTAATAGGTTTGGGAACGTGAGTAATGGTCTTAGACTAATGGGTTGACGTTCCTGAAGCATCCACCTAGGAAGGTTATTAATGGTGTGGGAAATGAATGGTTGACAGTGTGTGTGTGTGTGTATAGATATCAACACTGTACGAGTAAGGTCACTAGGGGGTGTCGGCCGCCTCACGCCACAACAGTCAGCCAGCTTGAGATACATGAACAACAACATGCAGGTAAATATTTAACTGCTCAATAAATAATGGGCGTGGCAAGCAACTCCTCCACGCCACCGTCACCTGTTGAGTCGAGTCAAGTCTCTCTCTCTCTCTCTCTCTCTCTCTCTCTCTCTCTCTCTCTCTCTCTGCGTGTATGTTTTATACTGTCCAGTCACCTGACCCTTCAAATAATGGTAGATACTACTTCCAAAATAGTGCGATAAACAAACACAGACAGACAGACAGACACAGAAAAGAAGAGAAAGAAAATTGCTTTACTAATTGAACGAGACTAAATACGGCCACTAACCAAGCGAGACGTAACAACCACGTTCTATAGGACACAAGACGCAGTTAACCACCTCCCCCAACACTCCTTCCTTCGCTTCACTCCATCCCCTCCTCCCTCCTAGCCCCCAACACAAGGTCCTCCCTCAATAACTCCCTCCCAGCCCCCTTCCTCCCCAACACAAGGACAGCCCCCCACAGTGTCACTCCCTCCTCCTCCCCCCAGCGACCCCCCCTCCCCCACAATCTATCTCCCTCCTCCCCCACAGTCTCCCTCCCTCCCCAACACAAGGACCACCCCCCACAGTCTCCCTCCCTCCCTCCCTCCCCAACACAAGGACCACCCCCACAGTCTCTCTCCCTCCTTCCCCCACAGTCTCCCTCCCTCCCTCCCTCCCTCCCCAACACAAGGACCACCCCCACAGTCTCTATCCCTCCTTCCCCCACAGTCTCCCTCCCTCCCTCCCCAACACAAGGACCATCCCCACAGTCTCTCTCTCTCCTCCTCCCCCACAGTCACCTCCCTCCCCCTCAGCCAACCCCCCTCCCCCACAGTCTCCCTCCCTCCCCAACACAAGGACCACCCCCCACAGTCTCTCTCCCTCCTCCTCCCCCCCAGCCACCCCCCTCCCCAGCCACCCCCCTCCCCCAATCCCTAATTTACTTACAAAGGCTCAATGAATCATGGGCGCCACTCCCGCTCTTCCCAGCTTCTGCAATGTGGCGGATGTGGCGGGCGTTGGGTGCCGTGACGAAGGACTTGTCTGTATACCGCCTTTATACAGACAGACAGACATACAGAGACAGACTTAGACAGACAAACAGGTAAATAGACTAGACACTAGACAGATACAGATTAGACAGAAATAGGATGTGGTGGGTGTTGAGTGACGTAGGAGAGCCCTGTCTGTTTACCGCCTTTATACAGAAGAACACAGACAGGCGAAGAGAGACAAGAGACAGGTACACAGACAGACAGACAGACGGACGAGAGAGAAAGAAGAGAGAGAGAGAGAGAGAGAGAGAGAGAATATTTACAAACCCCTGACATCCCCCGTATCTATTATGCCAAATGACAGGTCTGTCACCCTCATCTTCATACAGTTGACAGCACACTTGACAACCAGGAGACGCTGGAGGTGCTATATGTCATGTATGTCTGTCTGTCTGTCTGTCTGTCTATCTATAAATCGGTTTGTCATTCATTATGTGTGTGATTATCTATCAGACTGTCTGTCATTTTGGGTGTGTCTATCTATCAGTCACTGTCACTTTCTCTATTATCTACGTATGTGCGTCTGTCTCAGTGTGTCGGTAAGGTGCGTCTGTCTGTCTGCCTGCATGTGCATCTTTCTATCTACTGTATAAATGAACCTGTCTGACCATTTGTTTGTTAGTGTGTGTGTGTGTGTGTGTGTGTGTGTGTGTGTGTGTGTGTGTGTGTGTGTGTGTACAGTTCCTCGCCACGGTCCTCACAGGGATGGTAACACAAGAGGTAATTCACTTACACATCAAATAAACAAACTATATACAGTATATATAGTTTCCCAGCCTTAGGGGGGGGGGGGTGAGTGGGGAGAGAGAGGGGGGGGTGTGAGTGGGGAAGAGGGGTGAGTGGGAGAGAGGGTGGTTTGAGTGGGGAAGAGAGGTGTGAATGAGGGAGAGAGATGTGAGTGAGGATAGAGTGAGTGGGGAGTGGAAGGGATGTGAATGAGGAGATAAGGCTGTGAGTGGGAAAAAGAGGGGTGTGACTGGTGGATAGAAAGGGGATTTTTTTTTTACTCGACTGCCTCCAACAAGACATTTATATACGAGAACGTGACACTGTTAAGCTCCGAGAGGCGAAAGATCTTAGTAGTGGAATTTGAAGGCGGCCTCTCTCTCTCTCTCTCTCACTTTCTCTCTCTCTCACACACACACACACACACACACACACACACACACACTACACTCTTCCTTATTCTCACATCGTTACTTCGTCAGCAGAATAGCCAGGATCCTTCCCTCCATCCATCTGATCCTATCTCCTACAGTAAGCCCATCTCCTGCCATCTCAACACCGCCCAGGGGCATCCTTGTCTCCTCATCTCCTTCCGTCCTACTTTCCTTTTTTCCCTCTCACCCTTTTCCCCCGTCCTTCCTTCCCTTCTTCCGTCCTGCCCTCCTTCCCATCTGCTTGCACTTCCTTCTTATCTCCTTCCTTCCTTCCTTCCTTCTGCCTGTCCTCTTTATCTCCTACATTTCTTCCTTCTCTCCTGCCCCCCCCCCCTCCTACAAGATTTTCCTTCCCAGATTCTTTCATTCTTTCACTTCTCATTGTCCTTTCCTTTACTCTCTTATTCTCTCCTTATTGTTATTCTCTGATTTACTTTTCCTATTATCTTAGGTTCTGTTAGGTTAAGTTACGTAAGATTAAGTTAGGTCAGGATACTTCAACTTAGGTTACGTTAGAGAGAGAGAGAGAGAGAGAGAGAGAGAGAGAATGTGTGTGATTAAGTGAGTGAGTGTTAAGTCTGGCAGGCCACCACAAGACATTACAACACAACGCGTCAAGAGACAAGACCCATAATCTAACTAGACGTCAGTTCACTCTAGACTAGCATCGCCATTTCCCCACTATACAATATCTTCATCTCATCTCAGTGCCCTACAGTTCATCACCCTCAATAAACATATCTTTCCTGATCTGACTGCTGGATGTGTATTGCGATTGAGGGATGTTATTTGTTATTAACTGATGGGGTATAACACTCAATACCCAGCTCTTGGTTATCCTTGTTTAAGTAAATATTTCAGTGTAATCTTGCTTAAGTAAGTTTGTTATTATTACTTTCTCTGTTTAAAGTCATAAAATTGATTACTTTCTCTTGTGATGTCAATGAAAAATGTTGCAAATTAATCAACTTTCCCTATTTTATCGCAAATTTCTATTACTTTCTGCTAAAAATCCCTTTAAAAATGTATTAAAATTCTGTCTCGTAGGATTAAATTACACCTTTATTGTTCTGTGAAATAAAACATCATTACTTTCTATTAAAAAAAAAAATTATGCAAACTAAATAAACTTTCGACTCAGAGGATTAAATAAATAAATTCCCTCTTGTTCTATGCCATTTTTGTTTCAATTATATTCTAGTGTAAAATCATTTCAAACTTTATGGAATTTTGCTTTGCGGGATTAATTTGCATATTTTCTTGTTCTCTGTCCAAATTTTTTCACCACTTTAAAGGAAAATTGAAATTATTAATAAAATGAAAAAATCCTCAGTGAAATATGATTTATTAAGCTGAACGTAGTAATCCTCCATGTGTCGTGGGTGGTTGGGTGGAGTGAGTGAGTGGGGTGGTTGGGTTGGTGGATGGTTGGATGGGTGATGATGTGGTTGGAGATTGAATTGGGTGGGTAAGTTGGGTGGGTGGGTGGATGGTTGATGTGGGTAGTTGAGGTGGGTGGTTGGTTAATCCGGGCCTCGACATCAAAAGACTTAACTGACAATTGCCAAAAAAAAAAAGAGAAACGAAAGACGGCCAAACAAAAGAACAAAACAGCCCGTCTAATTCCCCCCTCCACCTCCCCCACCCCTTCTCCCCCCCCCCCCCCATAAGAATGCTAAAAATGTCAGTCGTAAACCAGCTGCTGAAAATCCCCCAGGTGGTGGTGGAGGTGGTGGGGGGGGGGGGGGATAAAGGATGCTGAGATGGAAGAAGGGAGGAGGGAAGAAGCAGCTAAACCACAAAGATCTAGTAGAACCGAAGATCATAACACAACCCAATGAGACAATAACCCTTATGGAAGTGGTGTTGGGCGGTGGGGGGGGGAGGGAGAGGATGTTAAACCACGGGGATGGAAGATTGGGGGAAGAAGCAGCTAAGCCACCAAGATCTAGTATGGCCGAAGATCATAACACAACCTAATGAGACGATGGCCCTTAACACGATTCCAGCGCGTCAGGGTTTTCTGGAAGTAGGGGGGGGGGTGTGGGAGGGGGAAGGGGAAAATGGGGATGGGGGAGGCGGAACTACCAGAAGCGATGTTGAGGGGATTCTTGTGTAGTGTAATAAAAGGGGAAGTAGACAACAGCGCAAAACTCGTACTAAATTAAAAATCGCATGTCTGGTAGGGGGTGTGGGGGGGAAGGAGGTAGGGGGTGTGGGGGAAGGAGGTAGGGGTATGAAGGGGTGGGAGGGAAAGGGAGGGAACTTGGGGGAGGGGGTATTGGGGGTTATGAATAGGGGTTGGAGGGTAAGGGGTGGGAGTGATGGATAGGGAGAGGGAGGTGATTTTTGGGTGGGTGGGGGGGGGGGTAAGGAACGGTAAGAAGGGGAAGAACTCGGGTTGAGAATATTTACGAGGAGTTAAGGAATCGGGGGATGATAGAGAGACACTGGGGGGGAGGGAGTAAAGGAGATAGAGAGGTAGGTGGAAGGGGGGGGGGTAGGGAGATACCATGGTAAGGGAGTTAATTAAAATCTATATTACATAGACCGGGGCTCTGGGCCGACTCCACACACACACACACACACACACACACACACACACACACACACAGCTCTCCACTGCCCGCCTCTCAACTTTAAATGGAAAGAAAAGGGGGAAAATTTAACTCATCTCAGGTTTACAAGACAAGTAAGGTCATGACTAGGGTGTACTCTGCTGCCTCCTGACTCTGTCCTCGGGGTGAACGATGGACGTATGGACTTTGTTATTATTTTTACCCACTAAGGTCGATTTTTATAACTAGGACGAACTGCTAAGTCGATGGGCGCTGCCGATGGTGGTTCTTATCCAATGAAGACGATTTGTTATCCAGAAAGAGGAGCTGAAACCAGATTATTTGACACCTGGGTTTACAATGAAGACCAGTCCAGATTTTGACAGCAACCTGAAGGCCCCTTGACGGCTGTATCTTTTCCACATACATACGAGTACATAGTGTATGGCGGTAGAAATATACACACCCCACTACCACAACACACACACACACCCCCACTACCACAACACACACACACACCCCCACTACCACAACACACACACACACACACCCTTCCACTTCCAACACCAACACAACAACAACAACAATCAATCTCTCTCTCTCTCTCTCTCTCTCTCTCTGTCTCTCTCTCTCTCTCTCTCTCTCTCTCTCTCTCTCTCTCTTTCAGGCAATAGACAACGTAACAAAAATGTCGTGAAGGAATGCACGACCCAGGGAGAAATATGCTTCGCTGGGGTAATATTTCAAGCGGGTCAGCCACCGATAGCGAAATATAGCCTCTCTCTCTCTCTCTCTCTCTCTCTCTCTCTCTCTCTCTCTCTCTCTCTCTCTCTCTCTCTCTCTCCCCTTGTACGTTATACCAACAATATAGCGTATCTCCCTCCATGGCACTATTACCATGAATAGTGTATATACCTACACTGACAGTATTACCAACGCGAGGTGCAAGAAGGTCCTCTGTGTGAAATGTGAAACCAATCGCGTTATACCCAAAGTGTTATACCCCCAGTGCAGTATATCTCCCTCCCCGACAACATCAACATACCAGAGTATATCCCTTCGTTGACAGTATTACCAACGCGTGATATAACCCCCTTTTCCAGTGTCTATAGAATATCTCCCCGGCACCACTACCATGATGTATCCTCCTCCCGACATAATTAACCAACGATGCAATGAGTGACCAGTGATACCAATATTGCGATACAACCTTAGTGTTAATAAGTCAACCGTGAATTATGTCCAAATAGTACTACCACATCCGCTGGGTATCCTCAACTTCCCTGCAGTGTTACCATACCTGGTGAATATCCTCATCTTTCCTCCAGTATTGCCACAACAGCTGGATACCTTTACCCTATCCTGCAGTACTGCCATATCCAGCGTACATCTTATCAGGAGATGACTAAGAAGATAAAAAAAAGGAAGAATGCAGAGAGTTTTCGAAGCCTTAGATACAGAATGAAGCCTAGAATCACAGGGTTCCAACAGGAGGGGTCCATTCGAGGCTTCACGTCACTGCTATACCCCCCCCCCCTCCTCCCCTAGCGTAGAGTAATGGCCGTGGCTTCACCTACCAGACCCAACCTTTATTGCGTCCAAGGTCGACCTCTGTGCCTCTCGACCTCCCCCCTCTCCTTCTCTCTCTCTCTCCTTCTCTCCAAGTTCCACTGTTCGCACTTGCACGCGTTTGTGTTTATATCACTATCCCTCTCTCCTCAACACCCACACTCTCCGCCCCCTCACACCCACAACCGCCCACCCACGAGGTTCACACACACACACACACACACACACACACACACACACACACACACACACTTCCTTCTTCACTCCGCTCCACCTCACCCACACACGCATGAACCAGCTAGCACACAAAACCAACCTCCAAGTCGCTACTGAACAAACAAACCACCCTGGGACACACACACACACACACACACACACACACACACACACACACACACACACCAGTACAGCTCGGGGTCTGTGGCTGCTTTACGACGTACAGTACGGCGGTAATTAGTAGACGGTGTAGCAGACAGGCAATGTGTGTCCAAGAAACGAAGAGGATAGACGGTAAGGTAGTTAAAAAAAAAAGCAGACTTTAAGTATAAGCAGCACAGCAGACAGCAACAGGTTGGAGTTCAAGGTAAAAAGACAGCAGACTAGAAGATTGACATCACAGACATCACAACAGACAATAAGAATGACATCGCAACAGACAAGAAGAATGACATCACAGCAGACAAGAAGAATGACATCACAGCAGACAAGAAGAATGACATCACAGCAGACAAGAAGAATGACATACAGCAGACAAGAAGAATGACATCACAGCAGACAAGAAGAATGACATCACAGCAGACAAGAAGAATGACATCACAGCAGACAAGAAGAAAGACATCACAGCAGACAAGAAGAAAGACATCACAGCCAACAAAAAGGTCCCGAGTTAACAGCATCCATCCCCCCTCCCCTCCCTGCATCCTCTCCCCTCCACTCCTGACGTCATCATGCATCCCCCCTTTACCCCTCATTCCCTTCCCTCGTTCAAGGTCATCAAGCACATCCCCTCCTTATCACTCCTCCCCTCTCCCTCTACTTCACCAAGCAGCCCTTCCCCTCACTCCCTCCCCTCACGTCATCAGACACCATATACCCCTCATGTCATTTCCCCTTCCATCGACGTCATCAGGAACCCCTTACTCATTTCCCCTCACCCTCTACGTCATAAGGCAATCCCTTTCCCCTCCCTCAACATCATCGGGCTCCCCCTCACCTCCCCCCCCCCCTTTTCGACGAGATCAGGCATCCCCTTAATCAATTCCCCTTGCCGTTTCCCCTCACCTCCGTACATCTGCAGACACCCATTCCCCTCCCCTCCCCCTCCTCCCCCTCACCACCCCTACACCTTCAAGCCAGTGGGGACCAAGAAATGAAATGAAAGAACATTGTTGAGCCGACAATGACTGAGACCAGAGCAAGAACAACACGGAGGAGGGAATAAAAGGGGGAGAGGGGAGTAAGCAGAGAGGTAGAGAACAGGGGAGGGGAGAGAGGGATGAAGAGTGAAAGGAGAGAAAGGATGAAAAGTGAGAGGAGGCGAGTCAGTCAGTCAGTCAGTTAAACCTTTCATCCAACTGACAAACACCACTTAAGACACAACCCTCCCTCCCCATACCACCCTACATGGTGATGAAAGACTCATGATACACTACATTTCTCGACCTAAAAGCCGCGTATGATATAACCAATAGATTACTTATACTGTACGACCTATAGCCAACCTGTGATATAGAAGTTACGAGGGATAATTCAACTCTACCTGTCACCATGGCCTTATCGTCCTATAGGTATGTGAAGGTAGTGGTGGCCATCCTCATTAGTTATTTACCTGTAGGAATAAGAAAACACGACATTATAATCTGGGAAAAAAGGTACACATGAGAGAGAGAGAGAGAGAGAGAGAGAGAGAGAGAGAGAGAGAGAGAGAGAGAGAGAGAGAGAGAGAGAGAGAGAGAGAGTTAAATTTCCCCCTAAAGGAAACAAAAAAAAAAAGCACGAGACTGAAAATGTGTTGACATAATGTTTACAGCAAACAAATAATATGGAGGGTGAGGTGTTGGGGAGGGGAAGCAATGGCAGGTAAGGGGTGTGAAGAGTGAGGGGAGCAGTGGGATGAGGGGCAATAAGGGGGGGGGAGGAAAGTTAGTGTGGGGTGAGGGAAGGTGAGAGGTAAAGAGTGGGAGAGGTGATGGGAGGTGAGGGGTGTGAGGGGTGTGTGGGGTGAGGGGTAAGGTGATGGGTGAGGGGTGTGAGGGGTGTGAGGGGTGTGTGGGGTGAGGGGTAAGGTTCCAAGCTATCCTCTATATTCTTACATGTATCAGTGACAATACAAACGTAATTCTCCATCTATTAACGGCAATATGTCTATTATTCTCCCTCTATCAATATTATACTTTTATGTACTCATTTGCACTCACACACACTCATGCACTCTCAGCCTCTTTGTTTCACTCATAGCTCCATTCGTTAACTCTCTCTCTCTCTCTCTCTCTCTCTCTCTCTCTCTCTCGTGCTTTCAATTATTTATCTCTTCCTTTCTCCATTTCCTTACTTCTTTCCTGTCTTCCCTTTCTTTTACCTTCTATCCTCCCTTCCCTTCGCTGCCTTCTCCTTTCCTCCTTCCACCCCCTCTTCCTTGCTTGCTTCCTTCCCTTCTCCTCGCTGATGTTTCCCATATTGTTAGGTTTACTGTGTCTTGTCAAGCCTCACTACCACTGGAGGGCGCCACCACTGCTGTACGCTGTTATCTCGACTCTCCTAACACAGCACCGGCCGTAGCTCCACCAGTAGACGCAACAGAGCAGAAGCGGCTGTTCCGGTTTGGCCAACATTAACAGAGCAAACAGCTGTTACGGGGGGGGGGGGGGGGGGGTTCAGACAGCTGTTTCAGGGGAGGGGGGGTCAGATGCAGCATTAGTTGAATAATTATGATGTAGCAGCAACCACTATCACCAAAACAATCATTATCACCATCACTGACATCCCACTATTACCACAAAACCACCAGAAGAGAAACAACAACAACATCGGCAACAACAGCAACAACAACAACAATAGCAGGAACAACAGCAAGAACAAAAGCAAGAACAACAAAATTAGCAGGAACAGCAACAGCAGTAGGAACAACAGCAGCAGCAGCAACAACAGGAGGAACAACCAAAACCAAACCAACAACAAGAACCTCATCAGCAGCTGGGACATTACAGCTGTCTATATGAGAGACAGTAACAACAAAACAATCAGCTGTCGCCCACATTTAGGATTGTAAAAACTATTTATATTAATAGAACACAAGAGACTGTGTCATTAGCGGGATGAGGCGGGGGCCCCGTTCAGACCTCTTACTGGAGGAGGACCAGAGATGCTCCAGCGGCCGGGGGAAACAATAGTGGCCGGGAGAAACAGCAGTGGCCGGGGGGGAAACAGCAACTGTAATAGTGGCCGGGAGAAACAGCAGTGGCCGGGGGGGAAACAGCAACTGTAATAGTGGCCGGTGAAAACAACAGCTGTAATAGTGACCGGGGGGAAACAGCAGCTGTAATAGTGGCCGGGGGGAAACAGCAGCTGTAATAGTGGCCAGGGGAAACAGCAGTGGCCGGTGAAAACAACAGCTGTAATAGTGACCGGGGGGAAACAGCAGCTGTAATATTGGTTGGGGGAACAGCAGTGGCCAGGGGGAAACAGCAGTGGCCGGTGAAAACAACAGCTGTAATAGTGACCGGGGGGAAACAGCAGCTGTAATAGTGGCCAGGGGAAACAATAGTGGCCGGGGGGAAACAGAAGTGACCGGGGGGAAACAGCAGCTGTAATAGTGGCCGGTGAAAACAACAGCTGTAATAGTGGCCGGTGAAAACAACAGCTGTAATAGTGACCGGGGGGAAACAGCAGCTGTAATAGTGGCCGGGGGGAAACAGCAGCTGTAATAGTGACCGGGGGGAAACAGCAGCTGTAATAGTGGCCAGGGGAAACAATAGTGGCCGGGGGGGAAACAGCAGTGACCGGGGGGGAAACAGCAACTGTAATAGTGGCCGGTGAAAACAACAGCTGTAATAGTGGCCGGGGGAAACAGCATCTAGTTCATCAGCAACAGCAGGAACAAAAACAGGATAAGAAGACAACAGGAAGACCATTAACAGTAAAGCATGTGATAACCAACAACAGTAAGAGACGCACCAACAGCAGCTGCAGGAGGAACCTCAACGAGTACCATTAACAGGAACAACAGTAGCAAGAAGTGGCCGCCGTTTGAAAGATGGGAGGACAACAGAGGACGAGACAGAAGAAGAAGATTGGAGGAAGAGGGAGACGACGAGAATGATGAATAAATAAGAATGTAAAGAAGAAAACAACGAGGAAGAGGAGGAGGAAGAGGAGGAAGAAGAAAAGGAAGAGGAGGAAGAAGAGGAAGAGGAAGATGAAGAGGAAGAGGAGGAAGAAGAAGAAGAGGAAGAGGAGGAAGAAGTGGAGGAGAAGAACTATATAAATAAAAAAGAAACCAACGAGGAAGAGGAGGAGGAGGAAGAAGAAGTGGAGGAGAAGGAGGAGGAGAAAGAGAAGAAGTATATAAACAGTGGATGAGTCAGTAGCAACAATCAGCTGTAATAACACGAGTGAAAACAGCAATTGTAAACAAAGTAAAAAAGAAACAGCAGTTACAGTCCCCCCCCCCCTCCTCCCACAAGATGATTAACAGCAGTGACTATATACAGCAGAAGCAGTCGTTAAACAGCAAACAAGCAGCAGTGGTGAGTGTCACCTACTACTACTACTACTACTACTACTACTACTACTACTACCATGACCAACAACAATAACGTCAACAAGACCATCACTATTACACTAACCCCCCCAACCATCATGACTACTACCACCAACCATCATCATCATCACCAACACCTCCACCACAATCACCACCATCACCATCAACCCTACCACCACCAACACCATCACCACTATCACCACCATCAATATCACTACCTCAACACCATCATCATCATCACCTCCACCACCTACACCACAATCAACACCACTATCATCACTACCACAATCACTACCAACACCACCACTCCCACGACCAACATCACCATCACAGACAGAAAGAGCGCGGGGAGGGGGGGGGGGGTGAAACACTGGGAGAGACAGTCAGTGCAAATGGAGTATGTGGCCTCACAGTATAAGCGAGACACACACACACACGTCCACCCCTCATTATTCTTTCTTACTCACTCAAGGTGTGTGTGTGTGTGTGTGTGTGTTCTAAGTATTAATATTCCAACACCGTAATGACTATCAGGGAGGCAGCGAACGGAGGAGATTTGATTTTGACTTTGCAGCTTACAGCGGCTACTTTATTGTGCACCCCACACTCATCCTGTGAGCGGTAGCGCAAAAGGATTACAGAGTAGAGTTTACAAAGGGTCATAATAATTAACCCTCGTTGTCAGGATATTATGGCACTGAATGTTACACAGTATTTCATTTACATTATTTGTTTAGTTCTATACATAAAGGGTAACTTATTCACAAATGCGTGAGTACAGGCGTGTGAGGCAGTATGTCTGGCCTCACACTTTGTTATTCACACTTACGTGAGAGGTATTCAAGTACATTGTGTATTTGGTTCTGTACATGAGAATTGATATAGTTACTAAGTGCAAAAATGTGGATACAATCTTAAAATGTCGGCTATCTTGCCATTAGAGATGAAGAGGAGAGGAAAGAGGAAGGGGGGGGGGGTCTCTTTGACATAGTGTGTACCACCAACGCTACTGCTTACCTGAGGGGTTGAATTTAACCCCGTCTATATGTTATTGTCACTGTCATTTTCCCTGTCCGTACCTCCGTCAATGCCACCACACTCACCACTGTCAACCATAACCACCACTACCCTCACCACCCTCACCACCACCCTCACCATCACCACCGCCTCCGCCAGTTCTACTTAGGAGGAACCGTAACCCGCACACTTTACGAGGTCGACCCCTCATAAGTGCTGAAGCAGAGGAGGCACCCCAGTGATGACACGTCTGACGGAGGAGGAGGAGGAAGGGGGGAGAGGGGAGGAAGAAGAAACACCAACGAGGAGGAGGAGGAAGGGGGGAGAGGGGAAGAAGAAGAAACACAAACGAGGAGGAGGAGGAAGGGGGGAGACGGAAGGAAGAAGACACCAAAGAGGAGGATGAGAAGATACCAAAGACGAGGCGGAGAAGGAGGAGGAAGAAAAAGAAGACACCAAAAATGACGAGAAGGAGGAAGAGGAAGAAGAAGAGACACAAAACATGAGGAAAAGATAAAACAAAATAAGACACCAAACGGAGAAGGGGGAGAAAGGATAATGGAAGAAGAGGAGGAGGAAGAGGAGGAGGAGGAGGAGGTGGTGGTGGAGGAAGAGACAGGATAATGGAAGAAGAAGAGGAGGAGGAGGTGCTGTTGTTGGTGGTGGTGGTGGAGCGAGGAGGAAAACCAGGAGGAAGAAGAGAGAGAGGATAACAGGAGGAGGAGGAGGAGGAGGAAGACTGGCTATATACTAGTGTACTTAAGGCCATAAGAGAACTCAGAGAGGAATGAGAGAGACATTAAGATAAGAATAAACAGAAGCAAGAAGAGGAGGAGAAGGGGGAAGAGGAGGGGGAAGAGGAAGAGGAGGGAAGGAGGAGGGGGAGGGGGAGGAGGGGAAGGGGGAAAAGGAGGGGGGGAAAGGAGGAGGAGGATAGGAGGCCGATGATAGAAGAAACGAATGAAGGGGGAGGGTGGGGGGGGGTAGGGGTCAGAAGATGGGGGAGGAAGAAGGAGGGAAAGAAATCAAATAAATGAAGACACCAGGGAAGTCACAACATGAAGGAAGAAGACCAATGAATCAGGCAGTGAAAGAAGATCAATGAAATTATATGAAAAGTAGGGAACCACTGAAGGCAGGTAATGAAGGAAGGGGTGGGGGGGGGGGTAGAAACAGCCCAGTAGTGAATGAAGGAAAGAACGAAATGAAAACAATTAATGAAAACATATGTAGCGGAAATACCTGAAAACGAATGAGAGGGGAAAGCGGTAATTGCGAATGTCAGGAACAGGCGACATAGCGATATATGAAAAGGAGAAGAAAGAAGGGGGAATAAAAGGAGTAGGGGAGATGAGATTGTGAAAGAAAGAAGGGAAAAGAAAGAATGAAGGAATTAAATAAATGAAGGGGGGAAGAAAGAAAGGGGGAAATAAGTGAAAGGGAAAGAAAGGAAAGAATAGATAGATAAAAGAAGGGGAAGAAGAAATGAAGGAAAGAAGGAAGAATGACGGAAGGCAATGAAGGTGAATGGAAGAACGAAGGGAAAAGAAGATAGGGGGAGAGTGTATTGATGACGCGAACGTAGGGAGGAATTAGCAACATGACATTAAAGAATGCATAACAGGGCGATAAAGGAATGAGACGAATAAAGGAGGGAGGGAGGGAGCAATCGAAGGAGAAATAGAAAATAAAAGGGATAATGGTGAATGTCTGGGAGAAAGGCGACACGGCGATAAAGGAGGGAGAAAGAGAAGAACGGGAGAATAAGAGGGAAACTTAAGATAATGGGAAGACATAACACGCAATATGGTAATAAAGCAAAGAGACAAATAGAGAAGAAAGGGAGAAATGGAGAGAATGAGAAAATTTTAATAATGAGGGACAGACAACATGACAAAGGGAGGGAGAGAGAGAGAGAGAGAGAGAGAGAGAGAGAGAGAGAGAGAGAGAGAGAGAGAGAGAGAGAGAGAGAGAGAGAGAGAGCTCTAGAAATAAGAAACACATAAGTAAGAAAAAGAACAACAAGCGAAAATTTGGGACTCGAAGAAATCAACAATAAAACGATAACATTAAATGAGACGAATCATAGGACGACGAAGAACGGAGAAGGAAGGACGGAAGGAAGGAAGGAGGGAAAGAGAAACAATAGTAATAACAAGAAAAAGGCAGGAAGAACAAAGGAGAAGTGAAGAACAAAGAAGAAAGAAACGGCAAATAAGAACGTATAAAGGAACAGACGTCAAAGGCAATAAAGCAGAAGAAGCGAATGAGGAGATGAAGAAACGTAAAAAGAATAAGGAGTTTGGATAAATAAGAGGAATGAAAACAAGATAAGAAAACAGCAACTGCAAATGAGATCGTCAGGGAAAGATACAGAGACGATAAAGAAAGAGATAAGTGATAAAATGAAGAAAAAAAACGAATGAGAATAAGGAGAGAATAGACGAAAATAACAAAAGCTAGTAAGAAGAGAAAAGGGGGGGGGGATGAAAGAGGAATATAGAAAACGTAAGAAAATAATGAGACACAATGAGAAGAAAAACAAAGAAGAGGGATAAAGCAATGAAAAAAAGAATAAGAAGAAATAACTACGAAAGAAATTAAAAAAAGAAGGAAGAAAGGGAAGCAAGAGTCATACCAGAATATTAGTAAGTAGAAAAATAAAGACAGGAGGAAGCAATGGGAAGGAGAATCACGAGAAGATCAAAGATAAGAACAGGGAAATAAAGATAGGAGAGAATAATGGATGAGATAAGGAAATAGATAGACCATCAATGTGAGTGAGAGAGAGAGAGAGAGAGAATGTCACCTGTGCAAACGTAAGAATATACCCGACTCATTAGGCCGTAAGTAAACAATAGTATTAAGTAACTCTGAAGAATGATTTTACACCCAAACTCCTACATCAATCAATCAATCAATGTCACTTTCATACACACCGACAAATTTAATCTTTCTCTCTCTCAAAATTAATCTCTCATTCCCATTTTCTTTCTCTTAACAACAAACTCTCTCTCTCTCTCTCTCTCTCTCTCTCTCTCTGTACACCCTCCACTAAAACAACACCTTAAACGACTCCCTCCTTCTCTCCCACAATTCAATTCCACCCTCACT
This sequence comes from Homarus gammarus, assembly GCA_958450375.1. Lineage (NCBI taxonomy): Eukaryota > Metazoa > Arthropoda > Malacostraca > Decapoda > Nephropidae > Homarus > Homarus gammarus. The sequence continues at coordinate 508,316 of CAUDMG010002887.1, read as the reverse complement.
TCCTCCTCCTCTCCCACAATCCCTTCCCACTTTCACTCCTCTCCCCATCCTCACTCTCCTCTCTCCCACCATCCCTCACCTCTCCCCCTCCTTCCCTCACTCCTTTCTCCCACCTTCCTTAACCTCCCTCCGTCAGAATCACAGCGTCTCTCCTTTACCTTTAGGATTTACACCATCGGGTTCACACTGAAGGTCCTCCTGCCACCCCACCCACCCTCCTCCCCACGCCCTCAAGGACCGTCAACAGCCCTGAACAACCTTGCCTGAGACGCCACCACGGTCGCACTTTGTTCCTCGAGGGTCTCACGGTTACCCTAAGGGAGCAATGAGAGGCGGGCGTGAAGCTGACTAGTCCTGGATTCTCTCTCTCTCTATAAAAATAATATCATGTACGTTTAAACTTACTCTCTCTCTCTCTCTCTCTCTCTCTCTCTCTCTCTCTCTCTCTTCCCCGCTCTATCTCTCTCTCTTACCCCCCCCCCTCTCTCTCATGGTAAACAAACACATCTAGCAAAGTAATTCCCTCTTAAACAACGAATCAATACCTCATTTTTTTTTTACTTAAGTTGTAGCCAAAAACATCGCTTCTGGGCCCCGTTGATGACCCAAAACTCTTCCTTGATGTTCCTAGTTATAAAGAAAGTGAAAATCATGTATGAACCTTGTGAGGATTTAGACACTAGGGCTCACCTGAAGAATACGCGAAGATATCTAAGCTTAAGTCACCTGAAGATTATCCACACAAATGCTAATCTAACCTTACCTAACTTAACCTAACCTAACACCCCAGGTAACGATAAAGTGCTTAATCCTCAAGTAAAATAAGCTAGGATGTCTAATCTTCAAGCAATCTGACACTCGACTTTCGCGTCCTTGCCTCCACCACCGCCTCCACCACCATCACCTCCTCCTCCATTTCTACCACCTCCTCCTCCACTTCTACCACCTCCTCCTCCACTTCTACCACCTCCTCCTCCACTTCTACCACCTCCTCCTCCACCTTGAGGTTCTCGAGGCTCCGTCAGTCATACTTACTCCTCCATCTTGCCCTCCACCGATGGCTCACGCTCTGGTTTTTATGGAACACTCGACAGGGAAACTGGAGACCTACGACGGAGCTAAACGTGGGAGGGTGGTGGGTGGTGAAGTGGGGTGGATGGGAAGGTCCTTGGTGGCCCCCGGAGGACTATGGCGTTCACTTGATCTGGCGAAGTGACGTTGGTGATTCTGTGTGTGTGTGTGTGTGTGTGTGTGTGTGTTTGTGTCGGTCTTTACACACACACACACACACACACACACACACACACACACACACACACACACATACATACATCAGAATCAAGACGCAAACTACAGGTTGAAGGCGAAGAGTCGACTGAGTGTTTGAGGTGGAGAGAGGAGTACAAAAAAGTCGCCTCTCTGTCGCCATATTACTAAGGTTAGGTTAGGTTAGGTTAGGAAATCGCACGTAGTCCACACAACACCTGTAGCCACTACCTAGATTACAGAGAGAGAGAGAGAGAGAGAGAGAGAGAGAGAGAGAGAGAGAGAGAGTACTCGGCATCAGGCACCACCACTTACTACCCTGGAACACCCCGGGGCGAGGGTTGGCATTGGTATTCTGATCAAGTCTTCCCAGTGTCCTTCTCTAGGGTGTACTGAGAGGACTGGCAAGTGATGATGAGGCGCCTTTTCTCTCATCTCCCCATCCCAATCCCTACTCCTTACCCTTCTCTACCCTCCTCTTGCCCCTCTCTACCCTCCTCTTGCCCCTCTCTACCATCCTCTTGCCCCTCTCTACCCTCCTCTTATCCCTCTGTTCCCTCCCCCACTCGTACCCTTACCTCCCCATTATCTCCTCACCTCTTACCCCTCCCTCCCCCAATTTTTCCCCAACCTCTCTTCACTCCCTACGTAACACCTCCCCATCTATTACCACTCCTTCCCCAATTTCTCCCCACCTCTTACCACTCTCTCCCCAATTCCTCCCCATTTTTTACCCCTCCATCCCCAACCTCTCCCCAACACCACCTCATTTCTCCCCCCCCCCCTTTCTCTCTCCCCAGCTCTTCCTTGCCTTCCTCCTCTAACCTCTCCCCAGTCCCTAACTTATGTTCATAGTATCCATGCCAGTCCGCCTCCCCCCCCCCCCATCCCCCCTTCCACAGTACATCTCTCTCACTGCCTCACCTCACCTCCCTCACCTCACACCCCCCCCGCCTCCCCCCCCCCCCCCCCGGACAGGTTTCCCCCCAAGGCAACGAGATGATAGTGGTTAGAGACTACGAGAGGGTAGTAGTTGAGGTGGTCGAGAAGTGTGGTAAGTCGTGGTTGTGGTGGTAGTGAAGTTGTGGTAAGTGGTGGTAGATGAGCGTGGTAAGTGGTGGCTGTGGTGGTAGAGGTGTTGTGGTAAGTGGTGGTTGTGGTGGTAGAGGTGTTGTGGTAAGTGGTGGAATAGTAGTGTGGTATGTGGTGGTGGTGGTAAGGGAGTGGTATGTGATGGTAGAGGAATGAGAATATAGAGAAGAGGACGGGGATAAATGTGAAAAGGAAGGAAAGAAGGAAGGGAAAGATGGAGAAGGAGTTGGATAACTTTTGAGGGATGGAGATAAGAAGAGAAGGAAGATGAGGATAGGGGGGAGGATAAGGGTAAAAGAAGGAGGAGAAGGGTAGGGGGGGAAGAAGGAGAGTAGCAAGGATAAATGGATGAGGAGAGGAGAAAGGATAAGGATAAGGTTTAGAAGGATAGAAGGGGAGGATGAAGATTGGAAGGATAGGAGTAGGATAATGGTAGTGAGGATGAGGGTAGTGAGAAGGAGAAGGATAGGGAGGGACAGTTTACACTAGCCAGCCGGCATCGCTTCACAAAGGCCGTTGAAGAGGATCACAGGTTGGTACTGAACTTGTCCAGTGTATGACGAAAATACTGTGTAAATGGGCGTAAAACAGGACGAAGATTATTGAAAAACGACAGAAAATAGTGAAAATATGACGAAAAATAGTGGAAAGAGGACAAAAGTTGCTAAAGAGGACGAAAATTTGTGTAAGATATAACGAAAATGTATGAAAAATACGAAAATATTGGAAAAAGGACGAAATTTACTGTAAAATGACGGAAATTAGCGAAAACGACAAAAACTACTGTAAAATATGGAGAAAATTTGTGAAAATGCCGAAAATTAGTATTAACTATGAAAAAAATTTGCGAAAATATGTTATAAATACGACAACAGATGACAAAAATAAGTGTAAATCGACGAAAATGAGTGTAAAATGAAATGCAAATGAGTAAATTAGTTGCACATGGCGTAGAAATCGGTAAATAATATTGTAAAATGGAACTAAAATGTAAAAAAAAAAAGAAACGTAAATAAGTGTACGACTAAATACAGACATGGAGGTTATGACTGGATGCAGACATGGGAGATTATGGCTGAGTGCAGACATAGTATAGTAGTACTGCATATAAACAGACACAAAGGTTATGGCTACATATAGACACAGACATGAAAGGTTATGGCTATATATATATACACAGACATTGGAGGATATGGCTAGACAGACAGACATAGACATGGAGGACATGGCTACATATAGACTTGTATTGTTTCCATGTCTCACTTCAACACACTATCTCAGAGACTGAAATTCCTCCCCTCTGTGTTGTCATATTTTTGTGGGCGATGGAGGGGGAAGTGGATGGAAAAGGGAGAGGAGGGGATAAAGAGTAAGTGGAAGGGAGAAGGGGAGGAGGAAAGAGACGGATATGAGTAGAAAGGTGAGGAAAAGAAGAAAGAAAAAGAACAGGAGTAGTAAATAGAGGAAGAGTAGAAAAAGAAAGACGAACAGATAGGAAGAAGGATGAAAGAGAGCATAGACAGACAAGGGAAAGGAGAGAGGAAAAGAGCAAGGAGATGACATACATACACACACACAAAAGGAAGCCTCAAAACTTCATCGTCTGTGGGCAATCTTGGGAAGCCTGTCAATGAAGCTAGCTGATGGGAGAACCTTCAGTTAACAAGATATAAATATACGGTTGGGTGAGCGAGGGGTTCACACAGCCGGGAGGGAGGGTTCATTTGGTCAGAGGGAGGTTCATAGGGTAAGGGTCCACACGGGAGGTTCACACGAGGGGGGGTTCAAGCGAGCAGGAGGGGGATACAAACACACACACACACACACACACACACACACACACACACACACACACACACACACACACACACACACACACACGTACGTTTTATTCCAATCATTAAAAGCCTACAAAAAATAATGTAAATATTTCAACACTAAAAATGATAAACTTTAATATTCCAGTTTTCAATATTACATACTTGAAAAATAATGCTATTCCAATCATTCCTATCCTAAACGCAAATGCTATTCCATTCCTTTGAACCTAGAGAGAGAGAGAGAGAGAGAGAGAGAGAGAGAGAGAGAGAGAGAGAGAGAGAGAGAGAGTCTGTGGCCGCGTTCAGCTCAGATCAACTTCATTGGATTTCCTCTCGTCTGATTTTATTGTGCATGAAATTTTAGACCGAGCGGCGATTCACCGGTCATTGCGTTGATTACGGCCGCCCCAGTCAACGCCATTGACCACATCGACAGCTGGGATTAACGCACCGTGGCGACACAATGTGGGATTTAACGCACCGTTAGTGGCAGACAGTTGGATTCAACGCATGGCGGAGGGCTAAGGGGGAGAGGGGGGACAGCTGGATTTAACGGTATTGTATTTAACGCACTGTTCATGATAAACAGTTGGATTTCACGCACCGTTTATGACTGAGAGACGGCTGTCTTTAACGGTTAAAATCAATGGCATCGATGATAACAGAACCCCTACCATTAATCTATAACGCCGTTAATAACAGTACCCTTACAAAACAGAACATATAACACCGTTAATTAACAGAACTCCAACAGTAATAACACTCAATAACACCATAGATAACAGAACCTCAACAGTAATAATAGAACACTAACAGTAATAACAGGACCTCAACAGTAATAACAGAACCCCTAACACCGTAAATAACAACCTCAACAGTAATAACAGGATCTCAACAGTAATAACAGAACCCCTAACATCGTTAATAACAACCCCAACAGTAATAACAGAACCAATAACACCGTAGATAACAGAACCATTACAGTAACATCATCATCACTAACGTAAACATGAAAAAACAACAATTTCTTGAGTGTTTTTTCAGTAACACCCAAACTCGTCACCAGAAAGTCCGTCACGTCACTAATGATGTAGACAGCTGGGGTGGACCTCGTCACTAGTGAGGAACGTGTGTGCAGGCAGGGGCGTTACCCTCCTGTAGTAGGGTAAGTTGTCGAGTCTGATCTGCTTCTCTGTTTGTCCATCTGTCAGGAGTGTATGTGGGTATGCCTATTTTGAGTGTGTGGGTATGCCTATTTTGAGTGCGTGGGTATGCCTGATTGAGTGTGTGGGTATGCCAGGTTGCGTGTCTAAGTATGCCTGGGTGAGTACATTCTCTAAATATCCATGGCTGATTATCTATGCCTGGGTAAGTGTAAGTATGCTAGGATAAGTGTGTGGATATGCCTGCATGAGTATGTGGGTATTCCTATGTGAGTGTCTGGGTATGTATGCATGTGTAAGTGTCTAGGTATGCATGCCTGTTTGGGTGTCTAAGTATGCATGGCTGTGTGGGAGTCTAAGTATGCATGGCTGTGTGGGAGTCTAAGTATGCATGGCTATGTGAGTATCTTGGTACGCATGCATGTTTGAGCATTGAAGTTGTGTCTACCTGATCGTATCTCTCTCCCACACGTATACAAGTGACTTACATGTACTTTATATAAGCACTCGACAAGGTTGCCTCCCACCTCCCACCAGCACCAAAGCTCGGTAAGCTCATCAACTATGGCATTACCGGAGCAACACAGCAGTCGGTCCCAGTATACGATGTGAGAGAGAGAGAGAGAGAGAGAGAGAGAGAGAGAGAGAGAGAGAGAGAGAGAGTCTTCATCACATACCTTAGTGACTTAGCTAAACTTATTGTGTCTTAACATGTATAACTCTTCCCCGTTGATATGATAATGTTAAAAAATGTTCAGTATAACCAAGACACGTGTTAACCTTCAAATGGACCCAGACAACTCCCAGAAGCGATGAGATACAGTCCATAGTTACTCCAGAGGTCATATGTTTAGGTGTGTTTAGGGCACATGAAGTCCACTAGCTGAAGGGCCTAAGTAACGGAGGTCCATTATAAACAAGGCCTCTGGGGGACTAGATGCTGGTTGGGGATGGGCACGGTAGGGAGTCGTAGATGAGGCACGGTAGGGGGTCGTAGGTGGAGTACGGTAGGGGGTCGTAGGTGGAGTACGGTAGGGGGGTCGTAGGTGGGGCACGGTAGGGGGGTCGTAGGTGGGGTCGTAGGTGGGGTACGGTAGGGGGGGTCGTAGGTGGGGCACGGTAGGGGGTCGTAGGTGGGGCACGGTAGGGGGGTCGTAGGTGGGGTACGGTAGGGGGGTCGTAGGTGGGGTACGGTAGGGGGGTCGTAGGTGAAGCACGGTAGGGGGTCGGAGGTGGGGCACGGTAGAGGGTCGTAGATGGGCGTCGTTATGGCCATAAGAGTACCTGGAGGGTGAAACAGAGGCGGCTGGGCGACACCTGAGTCGTGGCAGTATCTCCCCAGGCTGGGTGGTCGCAGTTGTTGTGGTTAGGCTGGGGCTGGCCGCTGTCTGGGAGGTGGTTAGATGGCTGGATGACGTCTGGAAGGTGGCTAGATGGCTGGATGTTGTCTGAAGGTGTCTGGATGACGGTTGGAAGATGGCTAGATGGCTAGATTATAAATAAAAACCTAATGAACTGTTATCCAACTCATCCTCTTAGGCTAAAGGATGAGAGACAACTATCACTAATTGGGTCAACGAAGAGATGAAACCTTATCGGCGGTAAATAACTCAGCTGGCCGGGTACTGAATGGCTACATCGCAGTCATAAAAGGTGACTCTTCTTCACTACAGGATAAAACAGTAGCCACAAGGAGGGCATGTGTCCCCAAAACCATTCAAGTCCGTAATAGTTGACCAAGAATGAAAGGACAGTCGATAGCCAATGACATCAAAAGAGACTCCCTTGCAGGTGCGTTTGAAAGAAAACAAAACAAAATTAAACCCAACAACAACCACGAACCATTACAACCAATAACAACAACAACAAATACGAACAAAAACAACCACAGCGGACAACAACAACGCCACCACGATACAGAAAGCTATACCGTAAACACGCATCATCCTTTGTGCTGACGACCTCAAAAAAAAAAGCAGAGAGAGAGAGAGAGAGAAATTCTGACTAATGCCTTCCCCTGGCTTGTAAGGAGCTGTATTCTCGTTGGCTCTGAACCACTGAATGCTAAAATACAAAATAAAATAGAATAAAAAATAAAGGTCCGAAGGGAATATGTCTTACGGGATCCAATGCCAATAGAGACCTGTCGAAGGGTGAAACTATCAGTGAAGAGGTTGGTGAGACGTGAGGTGAGGTCAGCCAGAGAGAGGGAGTGGGAGACAGGGAGGGAATGAGTGGGAGGGAGGGAAGGGAGGAGGGGAGAGAGTGAATGAGTGGGAGGGAGGGAAGGAAGAGAGAGAGAGGGGGAGATAGTGGGAGAGCAAAGGAATGACTTGGAGGGAGGACCCAGGAGATATTGAGCGAGAGAGAGAGAGAGAGAGAGAGAGAGAGAGAGAGAGAGAGAGAGAGAGAGTAGGAGAGGGGACGAAGGAGAATATGAGTGAGAAAGTGAAGGAGTAAGTGAGTGAGAGAAGGAAGGAGAGATTGAGTGAGAGCAGAGTGTTTGGGAGAATGAAAGAAGGGAGTAAGAAAGAGAAAGGAATAAGAGAGAGAGAGAGAGAGAGAGAGAGAGAGAGAGAGAGAGAGAGAGAGAGAGAGAGAGAGAGATACCCATCTGGTATAACTGGCTCTATGTTTACACCAGCCACCCACGCTTCAAGACGACCATTGTCCCTGCCAGTTACACCTCCCAAGACGCCCATCACACACCGACCCCGCAAACTCCCTCTCTTTGTTCCTCGACCGCCCATCACCATCGCCAGACTCCAAGTGGCCTTTGGGCTTTGTGAAGGAGAGTGCCCTGCCTGCCCTCCCCCCCCCCATCCCCAATGACCCATTGTTGACGGTGGTAAGGTCGTTCTAGGATGCGTTTACCCCATCGGCCAGATAGAGAGAGAGAGAGGAAAACAGTTCAATGTCTTTCATGTTTCTTATTAAAGGTTTCGTTGAGTCTGACGTGAATTCAACTATACACCCAGAGCTCTTCACCCTATTGGTTGGGTCGAGTCATTTGGTGATATTTAAGCAAAGGAATTAAATAATGGTTGCTGTAATCTGGTAATGTATGCAACCAAAGGTAAGTAATCTTCAGCCATTCCTTCTTCTCCTCCTCCTATTCCTCTTCTTCTCCTCCTCCTCCAAACTTGCTCATTGCTCTTACTCCAGATTCTTGAAGACTTCTCACACTAAGTTCATAAATTATTCTCTCACCTCTCACTCTAAGTTTCCCTCTTACCTCTCACTCCCAAGTTAATACATCATTCACTCACCTCTCACTCCAAGTTTCCTTCCTCTCACTCCCAACTTTATACATCATTCTCTCACCCTAACCTAAGTCTATACATTTTCCTCCCCTCTCCCTCTCCAATATTCTTCCTTCCTCTCACTTCTCGATTGAAGTTCATACATCCCTCTCACCTCTCACTCCAAAATACACTTGATCCTCTCACTCTCACCTCGCGCTACCAAACACCCCTCTCATCTCACACTCCCAAACATCCCTCTCACCTCACACACTCCCAAACACCCCTCTCATCTCACACTCCCACTCACCTCTCTTAATCTCAAATACCACTCACTCCCAAGCACCCTACTCACTTCCATAACCCACTCTCAAGCACCCCACTCACTTCCATAACCCACTCTCAAGCACCCCACTCACCTTTCACTCTATACACCTCTCTCATTTAGAAGCTTAAACATTCATGCACAGAACCAGAAAGTTTAATCCTTGTAGCATACACAAATACACACACTGCTACACACACACACACACACACACACACACACATTCGTTTCATATAAAGGGGTTAATTTTTCATATCAATAAAAGAAAGAAAATAAACAATTACCATTTGGGATTCACGGACGGGAAAAGGACAATAAGGACATTTTCACACTGGTGGGATAATAATAATAATAATAATAATAATAATAATAATAATAATAATAATAATACCGTAACAACAACAACAATATGATGATGATAATGACCAATAGATTACTAAACACACATAACATCGTAACATAAGTCAATAAACATCCACAATAAACCACAAAACTCTGAGTGTCGTTAAACGAAACACTCGTCATTAACAATAATAATCATAATAACAATAAAAAGTGAATCGTTTTATTAATTATAATTAACATTTAATTTACACTAAAAATTAAACATAATTTATATTTGTTTGACATGTGCATCGACCTGTATGTACGGCTCCTATGTGCGTTACGAGGGCTGTGTGTGTAACTAGTGTGTACGTATGTCTATGTAGGCATGCTGCTGACACAGTTTCCATGTGCGTTACCAGTGTGTGTACGTGTCTTTGTGTACCGACAGCTTTTGTGTAGTCGTGGAATTATGTACATATGGAAAATTACATACACAGGAATTATGTACAAACGGCATTTTGTACACGCGTTTTATGTACACAAGAGACGTAATTATGTTTACACGGCCTTAAAGTCCACACACATTAATATGTAAACTACAAACGGGATTTTTCTGTTCACACGATATTACATTACACGGATATACACACATACGAGGTTAAGTACACACACACACACACACACACACACACACACACACACACACACACACACACACACCAGGGATTACATGTGTACCCATGATTATGTACGTAATCCCATATACTATATTAATAATTATACGCCTACAAGGGTTTATGAATTAATATCTAAACATATATTTTTCATTAATAAACAAGGTCATTTGTGGGTCAGCAGAGGTCAAGTTAAGGCAGCTAAGGCTAGTTTAGGTTATGATGGGTAAGCTGGGGTTAGGTCAGCCCCACAGGTTACAGGTATGGTCAGTTCAGCCTCTCCGGTCATAGGTGTAGTCAGGTTAGCCCCATAGGTCAGAGATGTGGTCAGGTTAGCTCCACAGGTCAGTAGGTGTGGTCAGGTCAGCAGGTGTGGTCAGGTCAGCAGGTGTGGTCAGGTCAGCAGGTGTGGTCAGGTCAGCAGGTGTGGTCAAGTCAGCCCCACAGGTCACAGGTGAAATATATACAAGACAACAATAACAATGACACGAAGGGGAAGTAACAGCGCCCTGGCAGTGATCCTGACGAACGTAAATACATAACGAGAGGGATGGGCGTGGTTGACAGGAGGTGGGCGTGGTTTACGGGGGGGATGGGCGTGGTTTACAGGGATTGGGCGTGGCTTACGTGGTTTCAGTGTGGTTTACAGGAGATAGGCGTAGCATACAGAGGATGGGCGTGGCACACAGGAGGTGGGTATGACTTACAAAGGACGAGGTACAGCAGGGGTGTGGTTTGAAGAGAGAGAGAGAGAGAGAGAGAGAGAGAGAGAGAGAGAGAGAGAGACAACTCTGAACAATAAAGTGAATGACGAAAGTTTTAACGAAATGCGGATCGGTAGTGACGAGGAAGAGACATAAATGCGTTTTATATGACTCTTGGTGCTGGCAGAGGTACCACCCCCCCCCCCCCCTCACTTCCACCTCTCTCAATTGTACCTCCTACGGTGCCTCCCATCCTCTCACCCATTGCTATAAATGAACCCCTTCCTCCACCCATGGTTGTAAATATACCCCCCTTCTTCGCCCACGGCTTTTAAGGTTAGGTTAGGTTATGTTAGAGCAGGTAAGGTAAGGTCAGGTCAGGTCAGGTTATGTGGGTTAATGTACCTGATAAATACAGTGCATTTACCTTAAGAAAATTAGTAAACAGTAAATAAACACACTATTTACCTAACGAGAAACAATAAAATAAAACACCAATATTAACATTCCCACTAATGTTAAAATACATAACATTTCACATCTTATAAAAGCTAACATCAATTAAGAATATTAACCTTCACTTATCATACTGTACTGTAAGGCCAACAAAGAGAAATACAGCTGTAATAGTCATGTAACAAATAGATTCTGTATCCTCTAACTCTTGATAATTCCGCTGTAATCAACTCCTTAGAGACTCAATCCTTTACAACAACACCCTCAGGAAATCATAAACAACACTACGTCAATACAACACTACATCAACACTACGTCAATACAACACTACATCAATACAACACTACATTAATACAATACTATATCAACACTACATCAACACTACGTCAATACAACACTACATCAATACAACACTACATTAATACAATACTATATCAACACTACATCAACACTACGTCAATACAACACTACATCAACACTACGTCAATACAACACTACATCAATACAACACTACATTAATACAATACTATATCAACACTACATCAACACTACGTCAATACAACACTACATCAATACAACACTACATTAATACAATACTATATCAACACTACATCAACACTACGTCAATACAACACTACATAAACACTACGTCAATACAACACTACATCAACACTACGTCAATACAACACTACATCAACACTACGTCAATACAACACTACATCAACACTACGTCAATACAACACTACATCAACACTACGTCAATACAACACTACATCAACACTACGACAATACAACACTACATCAATACAACACTACATCAATACAACACTACATCAATACAACACTACATCAATACAACACTACATCAACACTACGTCAATACAACACTACATCAATTAAAAGAAGGTAACCCGGAAGTCTGAACTCTTATACAATCATACTCTTGGGGAATCTACGAGAAGAATTTAACACCTACCTACACCCATGGTCTGAATATACCATGTCGGCCGGTCCACAGTTCTACACCAGGTCTACACTCAGGAGAGACTTATGGGGGACATCGGTAGTTACACAACAATACCCACAAACTTCATAATTATCATAGCGCATAAAACTCTGTACTATCAAGAGCTTAAGACGTGATTTAACAGACAATTTCCTGTAGCGGCGTGATGACTCTTCCCCCCCTCCTCTTCCCCCTCCCAGGATTACAGGTACAGAAGTCTCCTGGGATTAGGTACAGAATTCTCCCCGGGATTACAGGTACAGAATTCTCCTGGGAATAGGTACATAATTCTCCCCGGGATTACAGGTACAGAATTCTCCTGGGAATAGGTACATAATTCTCCCCGGGATTACAGGTACAGAATTCTCCTGGGAATAGGTACAGAATTCTCCCCGGGATTACAGGTACAGAATTCTCCTGGGATTAGGTACAGAATTCTCCCCGGGATTACAGGTACAGAATTCTCCTGGGATTAGGTACAGAATTCTCCCCGGGATTACAACTACAGTTTCCCCTGAATTAAAAGTACAGTCGCAGACAATATATTATTTTCCTGGCGTGCATTTATGCTTGCTATAAATACCTTGTGACGCTGGTATATATATCTTGAGGTGTTTATATGTGACTGTTGTATTTAGCTTATGTATTCTGTAAATCACCCAGCGTGTAAATCACTATCAATCATCCAGGGTGTAAATTTAATCAAACCACTCAGTGTGTAAATTATATTAAACCAGTGAAAATAAAAATAAATCATCAGCGAGTGGAAATCAAATTTGACCAAATGGGTTTAAATGAAATTAAACCAATTGAATAAAAATAAAAATAAACCAAATGAATGTAAATCAAATTAAACCTACGAGAATAAATGAAATTAAACCATCGAGTGTAAATTTAATTAAACCAAATGTGTATATCAAAACAAAACCAAACGAATATAAATCAAATTAAACCAAATGAGTCCAAATCAATGTAAATCAAAACTAAACCAACCATTGGCTAAAAATCCCATATATTTTTTTTATCGTGTAAAAAAATTCCCCAGAGGACGAAATCAGTATATCTGACAGGAGGAAAATTCCCCGCATCTTATCTTTTTTCCCTCGTTTATTCCATAAGAAATCAGGAGCGAGCAGGGATATTTTTTTCTCTTTCCCCCAACCCATTTTTACATCGTTATCTTCAGTGAGAGTGATATTGTGAACTGGCAGGGAAATGTCCCCCCACCATCTTATTTCTGCTCTCACTTATTTTAGACGAAATCAGGAAGTTAGGGGGGGGGGGATGGAAATCAGGAAGTTAGGGGGGGGGGGGGGGATGGAAATCAGGAACCGCCGGGAAACATTACTGGGTTGTATTTTCACCAGTTTCTTCTTTATCTTTTTTTGTGGAAGAAATCAAGAACTGGAGCAGGAATATTACTGAAACCTGGAATTAAAGGCAAAATCTTATACAGTACTTTCAATTCCAACCGGATCTTACCTTTACAGAACAATTCTTCATTTTTTCACAAATTTAAAATTTCTCCCACAAAAATCAACAAAAATAAAAACATCAGAAATTATAATACAAACATTAAAAAATTCTTCCACAATTACTAATAAACACGGAATAACCAATAAATTTTAATAACAATAAAAATTAAACCAAAACCCAATAAAAAACAAACCATCCCTCAAAAACAATTAAAACCCAAAAAATATAAAACTAAAACTCACAGATTTTACAATTTCAATATTTTACCTCCCCCCCACCCAACAAAAAATTATGCAATTATATTCATTACAGAGAAATTTCCTTTCGTTTTAGTAATTAACTTGGTAAAGGTAAAAAAAGGTTTAATATCCTCCACCCGTTAAACATTCAAACGAACAATCAATTCTATTTAATGAAAGCTCTTGTTATGTGAGGAAATGCTGCGGACTTACGTTACTTATCTGGTATTAAGTCACTTTACTACTACTACTACTATTATTACCACTACTATTATTACCACTACTAATATTACTACTACACCTACTACTAATACTATTGTTATTAATGCTAATGATACGACTACCACTCCAATTATTATTACCACTATTACAACTACTACTACTAATGATGATGATAATATTACGAACAATAGTAAAAACAACAATAATAATAATAATAATAATAATACTGTACTGTTATTATTAATAGAGGAATAAGCGGATCAATATTCCCCCACAGTTAGCCAGCACTCGAGTGGCGACCTTCGAGAAGCCCCGGAGAACAAGCTAACAGACCCATCAAGTTTCAACCATGAGAAGGCGACAGCTGATCCATCATGTTGGCAAATGATTATCAGAGGAACAGCTAATCCATCCTGTTATCAAGACTCAGATACCTACTAATCCATGATGAGCAGCGAATCAATCATGGGAAATAGCTAATCCATAAAGTGAATCAATTATAGAGAATAACTAATCTATAATGTCAATTAATCATAGAGAATAGCGAATCCATAATGCGAATCAAACTCTAATCCGATAAGTTATAAGATACCTTAAAGAACATCTAATCACACAGTAAACGGCTACTGTATCAGGTATCAAGATCACATACGTCAGCAGAGAGAGAGAGAGAGAGAGAGAGAGAGAGAGAGAGAGAGGTAATGAATTGTGTGTGTGTGTGTGTGTCATCACCTCCCACAACCATGTACAGCTTACCACAGCCAAATGTCTCCTGAACAAAATTAATGCGAGAAGCTAACATCATCACTCTTCCTTCACTTTAACCATTGTGGAGTTGCTTCCTCCCTCCAACCTCCTCCTCCAAAAGACGAAAGGTGGAGTAGCATTTTTTTTTTCACACGACCAAATCCCCGACACACACACCTAATGTTTGTTAAGCAGGTGGATGTGCGCCTTGCTTCGTGCCTCGCCTCCCTTCCTTTCTCCTTCCTACAACCTACGTCTCTCCCTCTCTGCTTCCCTCACTCCTTCCCTACCACTACCTACGTCCCTTCCTCCCTCCCCACTTCCCTCCCCCCCCCTTCCTCCCCACTACCAAGATTAAAACTGCCGAACTATGGTCGAAGTTGGTGTGTGTGTGTGTGTAAACTTAACATGCGGGTCACAGCCTTAGTTTAACTTTTTCGGCACACAACGGTACCTCTACACAGCTGGAGGTCCAATATGTAATTATTATTATTTTTAGTAGTAGTAGTAGTGAGATCTTCCAACACAGGACTTCAAACACATCTAACGAAGCCCGCGTCGACGTCAGTGCTCGAGGATTCTGGACGCGGGGACAGCGAGCTTTCTTCGACATCAGGATTTTTGATCCCATGGCCGCATGTCACCGTAACCTAGCTCTCGATGCTGCACACAGGAGGAACGAGAACGACAAGAGAAGGGCATATGGGGAGAGAATTCAATACGTTGATCAAGGCAGCTTCACTCCTCTAGTGTTCACAACTTTTGGTGGGATGGGACCAAGTGCAAGATGTTTCTACGCCAGACTCGCGGAGGTGATCTCCGAACAGAAGCAGCAGCCCAGAAGTTATGTTACAGCCTGGATGAGATGTCGACTGTCCTTCTCTCTCCTTCGGTCGGCTTTGCTCTGCCTCAGGGGAACGAGAGCTTCTGCCCCAATTCCGACAACTGCTACAGATATTGACTATGAGGCTACTGTCACTGAATGCCGCATAGATCTGCGGCTCAACTAATTCAACACAGATAGAATAGCTACTGATGTATTAGGATATTTAATATTAAGGTAATAAAATGGTAGCGAAAGTTTGGCTATTGGGGGAGGCTGGAGGTCACGGTTAAAAAAAAAAAAACTAGTAGTAGTAGTAGTAGTAGTAGTAGTAGTAGTAGTAGTAGCAACAAACATCATAGCCTGGACTGTAATCTATGAAATACCTGTACCTGACCAGATTGACCAAGCACTGTATCCCAGAACTCAAAAACAGAATCTATGTATTCACGTCCTCAAGTGATGGGTATTCCAGATCTTATAACACAGTAATTTCAATAATTCCCAACTAATACCAAGGTGTAAGTGACAGAAACTCAGTGAAATTACAAAAAAACTATTGGTGAAGAAGAGGAAAAAACACAACAATTCACTATTAATGGAATACAAAATTACCTTGACCTTATAAAATAGCGTAAAAGAAACAAAGAAACAGAATTAATGCAGAAAAACTGATAATAAAAGTGTTTAAGTAATGTGAAATAATAATTAACCATTGTAACCAGAGAGCCCCATCGCTAACCTAACCTAACCTAACCTAACCTAACCTAACTTAACCTAACTTAACCTAACCTAGAATACGTGTTTGGATATCTTAATTTATTGTTGAAGCGGAACAATAACATCACGGTACCCTATTGTGAAGTTGACCTAACCTTTCACCTTCAGGATAAACAGGTCAATACTGTAAGCTAAGATATCTGGAGATGCGTGGGTCTTCCTTGCGCTTCACGAGCTACGAGAGGAGAGGTTAGGTTAGGTTAGGTTAGGTTAGGTTAGGTTAGGTCAAGTAAATCTCCTCATAATACAAATGAAAAACAAACACTTACTCAACAACTTATGATTTTTTCCAATAATTTAATAGTTACCCCAAGTTATTTAATCATTTAATTATTTTCTGATATATAAAAAAAACTTAAGATATTATGATAGCAAGTTATGGTTTCTGGCTTGCATATAGAGAGTTACTGCAATTTATATGAGGAGTTAGTCATTGCTTATACCAAAAAATAAGACAAAATCAAATTATAACCATGTTAAAAATACGATCTTATAGGACCATCTTGCGCCGTCTTTGATTACAGGTAAGATTCTTGGGGTGTGTTGCAGGTAAGATTCTCAGGAGTGTGTTGCAGGTAAGATTCTCAGGAGTGTGTAGCAGGTAAGATTCTTAGGAGTGTGTTGCAGGTAAGATTCTTAGGAGTGTGTTGCAGGTAAGATTCTTAAGAGTGTGTAGCAGGTAAGATTCTCAGGAGTGTGTTGCAGGTAAGATTCTTAGGAGAGTGTGTTACAGGTAAGATTCTTAAGAGTGTGTTGCACGAAAAACAACCTAACAGGCATCGAAAGAAGAGCGTCCTTTTATGTGTTGATCCTCTGCAGTACGGTGGAATTACACAGAACTAAAGGTAAACAAACAGGTAGCAGACACGCCGGGTTGATTTTAGACTCAGGTGACCACTATTTAATCTATTTTATCATCGTGTTGTGGCTGACAGGTCGGTTTTTCTTATATCTTCTTGCGATTATGTCTTTTCTCTGCTCTCTCTCTCTCTCTCTCTCTCTCTCTCTCTCTCTCTCTCTCTCTCGCTCTCTCTCTCTCTCCTTTCTAGCCCTCTCTCTATCCTCCCACCTTCTTCTCTTCTTATCCCTCCCACTCCCCCACCCACACAAATGACAAGATTCAGCCAATAACAACAAATGACCTATACGAAAACGACATGACCAAAGGCTTAACCACCCCCCCACACCCCACCAACCCCCCCCCCCAAAAAAGGTAGACAGTTTGTAGCAGAAATAGGGAAAATATTACACTGGACGCAGGCAATATAAGACTTCCCCGGTGGAAATTTGTGAGACGGATTGAATGATTGGTGGAATTCAGAAATGTCTTCATGAATATTGTAATTGAAAATTATACATATACATATATACGTATAGTGTATATATATATAAAGTTTCAAATTCGATACTTGTGCAGTGTGAGTGGGTGTGGGTTTTTTTTTTTTTTTTTTTTTTAATACGAGAGACTGACAGACAAACAGGCAGACAGACTCGGGGAACGTAGAAGGTAAGCATAGAAGGAAAGAGAAACGCGACAGAAAGAAAAACAAAGAAAAGGCAGAAGCAAGAAATGGTGAGAAACAGAGAAACACAAAAGACAGAGACAGACAGACACACAAACAGGAACGTTAAAGCGAGAAATGTAGGAGACAGAAAGAGACAGGAAGTGAGAGACAATAATAAACAACCAGACAGACAGACAATAGCACAGCAGACAATGATAGTCACAACCCTCGACTTCACATCAGGCGGGGACAAAGAAAAATGGAAACACCCGTAAAGGATTCCATCAGAACAATAACATGGAGGAGGAAGAAGAGGAAGAAGAAGAGGAGGAGGAGGAGGAGGAGGAGGAGGAGGAGGAGGAGGAGGAGGAGGAGGAGCGACGACCCCTTAAAGAAAATGGGATTACACGTATATTAGGCATCACCAGTTTATTTCACCTGCTGATTTAACACCAACCCTAACATTACCTGGAGGGGTTGGGTTGGGTTGGGTTGGGTTGGGTTGGGTTGGGCTGGGCTGGGCTGGGCTGGGCTGGGCTGGGCTGGGTCGAGTCAAGTTTATTTGGGTTGACTTGAGTTTGGTTTGGTTAGCTAGGGTTGTCTAATCTTCACATAATAAAAAAAATTTTCCTCAAATATTTCCTTTAAAAACAATATAACGACTTTATCAATACATGTTAGTTAAAGACCCAAAGGTATTATGATATACAATAATTCACCCCATTGTCCTGTAAAGTGCAAATGTGTGTCCTGGTTCCCCCAAATCGTCAAAGGGACAAACAACCCCAGCTTAAAGTTGCACGGGAATACATAGAAAACGTTACTTACTGCTAAACCCCAGAGCCACTGTTTTAGTCTATTTGTGGGTACATATATATAAAAAGATACCATTTTGATAGTTTGAGGAAAATAACACCCATGGATATTTTTTTCACAGGGTTGGTATGTAACAGTTAATCGAGTTGAGTAAACACTTGCTTCAAAGAAAAGGACTTGTTCTTTTTTTGTCAATTTGGTACTCACGGGATACTGTTGTAATTCTGTATTCTGCCCCCACCCTCATCCCCCCACCCTCATCCCCCCCACGCTGCATTTATACTCTCAGACTGCTGCGGGAATCATGGAGTAAAAAAAAAAATTCTACTTTAAATATTGAAATACATAAATGTTATTGTAATATAGATAAAGATTTTTGTAATATATATAAAGGTTTCTGTAATATACATAATCCATTGTAGTTTCGGTACCTGGGAATCTAAGTTATTACCACTATCAAAATCACTGAATCTTTTATTAACAAACCTTGAAAATAATTAATCCTCCTTTGTAAATATAAATTAATACTGTTGAAACCAATTTATCTTTGTCATAATATCACTAATAAGTTATTATTATTTTCTTTAAAGTAATAATTTTTGGGTGTTTTTTAGTTTCTTTATAAAATAAGACCTAACACCACTTTCCACTTCCTTATTAACAAAACATAAAAATTACAGACTTTCCCTTAAAAATAAACCTGAAAATTAGCAAACATCCATTAACATTAAACCTAAAACCAGACCATCAACTATTAAACCAACCAAAAAATCACAGATCATCCCTCATTACCAAAACCTAAAACTAATAATAAACCACCTCAACAA
This sequence comes from Homarus gammarus, assembly GCA_958450375.1. Classification (NCBI taxonomy): domain Eukaryota; kingdom Metazoa; phylum Arthropoda; class Malacostraca; order Decapoda; family Nephropidae; genus Homarus; species Homarus gammarus. The sequence goes on along the minus strand of CAUDMG010002887.1, from coordinate 488,806 downwards.
AACCTGAATATTTACCAAAACAAAACACACAGGAAAAGGAAGCAACCAAACCTGTAATATCCAAATGACTTGAACTTGTTTTTTATTATGTAAAATATTATCAATTCAATGGCAAATTACTTCATTGGACGGATACAAAATATATAATGAGTTTAGCTGATTAGTAGAATTTAATTGCATAAAATGATAATGAGTTAATTATGTTTCTATATACTGTTCTAATGCAAATTGATATAGCTTATGTGACTACCCCCTATATCACACTCCCCCCCCCCTTACAACCCACAAAAAAATAAATAAATAAATACAGTAAATAAATAAATAAATAAATGGTTGTTTTAAGTAGTTTTGGCAATTTTGAGGGGACCCGCAGTTGATTCTTGTGTCGTGGACGGATGACTTCGGGTCGGTGCAGTCTCTCTCTCTCTCTCTCTCTCTCTCTCTCTCTCTCTCTCACCCCAGTCACAGTACCAAACACATCTCTCTCTCTCTCTCTCTCTCTCTTTCCTCTGTCAAAGTCATAAGCGGTGAACGTGTCTACCTTCTCGTTCTCACAAACAACTCGTCAACCGGTCACTGAGGCGGCTGCACACGTTCACTCACCTGTTAAACAAACACAACAAAGGGTTATCACACCGTCAAAATTCTGCAAGGAAACTCAACTTGCTTACTCCTACGAAGGTGTAATTGGCGTGAGAGAGAGAGAGAGAGAGAGAGAGAGAGAGAGAGAGAGAGAGAGAGAGAGAGAGAGAGAGAGAGAGAGAGAGAGAGAGAGAGAGAGAGCCTTATCAAATTATAAAACAATAAGATGATTCTTTCTCTCTCTGGGTCTCAAGAGATTACAAAAATAAGATGAAGATTGAGAACAGAAGATGAAAGGAAGGATAAAGAGAATGAAGATTAAAATTAAAAAGATTTGGTTGTTGTTTACGTCCAATCCGTCGTGTACACCCCATGTGTCGTGTAGAGCGCGCATGTTGTCCCTCACAGGTAGGAGTGTGGTGGCGGAGGTATCTAGGGGTCGCTCCTACCTGCCAACTGAAGCCTGTAGCGGCATCTATCACCATTAGGGCGCCTCCCTCAGGACTCCCGGCCCAATCTCGTTCACCTGCCCCAAAGGACCTCCGAGCAGGGCGGCCCTTACTTCCTCCCTGTGTCAGCCCTTATCTTCCCTCACCCCGTATCCCTTTCTCCTCCCGTCGTTTTCTACCCATTCTCCCCTCCCTCATTTCCCCTCTACCTTCCCACATTTCCTATCATTTTCCCCTCGTCACTTACCCCTTTATCCTCTCCCCTCGCCTCCTACATCCCCTTTCCTTCCCCTCTCTTCTACCTACCCTCGACCCTTTCTGCCATTTGCTCCTCCCTTTACAGCTTTCTATTCCTCTCACCTTCACCTCCTTCATATACTTTCTATCACCTTTCCCTCTCCCTACTTTTCTTCTCCACCTTTTCTTTCATCATGTCTTCTATCTTCCTCACCTATCTACTTTCCTCTCTCCTTGTTCTTTCCTACGAGATAATTGCATTTATTCCATCTACTTTTATATCGTGTCTTTTCTCCTATTCCCTTCATTTTATCTACCCTCTCCTCCATTATTGTAGGCATTCTATGACCATTTTTACACACACGCACACACATTCATAGTGCCAACATAAAGCTGTGTGTGTGTGTGTGTGTGTGTGTGTGTAAGAGAGACACACACAATAGGATGTCTCACTGTATATTGTTAAAAGAAAAAGAATCACCAATTTCCAATATCTCCACACAACCTTTGTATTATAATGGGTTATGTAATGTTCTCTATTGTGTTCCGTGGGTGTTCGGTGGTACCTGTATCTTGTCATACAGCCTCGGGTACTCTCATGTCCTGTCTTATGCTGTACGGGCAAACCAAGACAGTCAATCATATTTTACGAGCTGAATCGACGGTCAGGGATAACAAGGAGCTCCCCATCCTGTGAGGGATGAATTCAGGGTTAAGGAAGGAGGTAGGGAGGGAGGCGAGGAGGGCTAGTTGAGGGCTACAAGGAGGTGAGGGTGAGGGTTGGTGCTGGATATGGGAGGTAAGGAGGGCTGGTGAGGGCTGGAATAAGGGCTAAGAAGAGATGAGAGGTAAGAGAAGAGGCGTGGAGGGTTAGGAAGAGGAGATGATGGGGGCTGGTGAGGGATAGAAAAGGTGAGGAGAAATATTGGGGGCTTGGGGAGGAGGTGAAGATAATTTGGTAGGAGTTAAGAATGAATGGGGAGGTCCAAGGAATAGATCGGGGTAGCAGAGGACTGGTGAAAATTGGGGAGCAGGGGAGTTGGGGAGGGTAACTGAGCGCTGGGGAAGCAGTAGTAGATGTTAGGGGATGGAGAGAGCCGGGGAGTAATTGAGAGGTTGGGGAGGGTTGGGATGAGGGCTACGGGAGGGTTAGGAGGGTTGGGGAGGACAGAAAATAGGGCTAGAGGAGGGTTCAAGGGTTGGGGAGGGCTGGGGTGAGGGCTAGGGGGAGGGTTAAAGGTGCTGGAGAGAGTTGGGGTGGGTTTTTTTTTTTTTTTTGGTGGGGTGGAAGAGGCGGTGTCAGCCACATGTGTTCTCTGTTGCACGCCTTGACCTTCACCGTTCAATGATCTGGCATACACTTTCTCCACGTCTTGCAACACCGAGTAGCTGGACACAGTGATGTCATCAGACACACAGACTTCACCAGTCAGCTGAGCAGAATGACATTATCAGTCCACTGGACACACTGACGTCAACAGGATACTGAAAATGAGGGTCACCATTCACCGTGAAGGCAATAACGCCACCAGTTCCTATGCCCGGGTGTGGGGCGGCCAGTGACACACTTTTCCTGGGATTCCATTATAAGCAAATTGGGATAAGTGGCTCAAAGGGAGAGGAGAGGAGAGGAGAGGAGAGGAGAGGAGAGGAGAGGGGGGAGGAGGGGGGAGAAGAGAAGAAGAGAGGAGAGAGGAGGGGGGAGAAGAGAAGAAGAGAGGAGAGGAGAAGGGGTAGGGGAAGGGGAGGAAGGAGATATTGTCAGTGCTTGGGGAAGAGGAAACAGACAGAAGGAGGTCATAGGGATTAAGTAATGTGGAGGTGAACATTTATAAAAAAAATAAAGTTTCCATGTTACTTTGTTTACATTCTCCTGATTATAAACAATTGCCATTCCATCAAACAACCTCCCTTACACTATATACTATTGTTCTGACTGAGAGAAATATTCCTCTATCTCCCAAGTCAAAGATTACACCCCAGGCCTACCCCCCTCCCCCCCGGCTACAAATGGCACCTAAGTCAACTCCTATCTTATCAACCTAAACAATCAATATAATAGAAATACTCTGAATACTCAACGCCATAATATCCTGACCACTATAGGGCTTGATAAACAACCCTTGTGACTAGAGCCTATTTGGGCGGAAGTCGTGGTAGGTAAGGCGGACCAATCCCCAATATGCAGGCCCTCATACACGTGGATTCTGCCTACTCACGGATTAGTTGATAGTCACCTGTCGACCAATACTCTCTCTCTCTCTCTCTCTCTCTCTCAATTTTTAATCTTCTCTCCCTCCCTCCTATCCCCCTAACCCACTCCAATTCTTCTCCTCTTTTTCAATTCCTCTTTCTCAAGGTGAATCTTCCACCCCTCTTCCCCCTCCTCTTCTTTTCTCCTCCACCCCTTTCTCTTTTTTTTTACCCAATCCTTCAAAGGACCACTTTCCCAAAGGTTACTGTACCCTCCTTCCCTCCACCCTTCCTTCCCTCCTTCCCTCCCTCCCTCCCGTTCCGCTTGGTTACCCTCTAACAGTGAGGTGTCAGGATGATAACCTCCCAGTTACACAGTGACCTCCAACACACACACACACACGAAGGTCGCCTAACAAACTTACAAATTTCCGATGTGTATTACCGAGGGGAAAGGGAGGGAGGGAGGAGGATGAGGAGGAATTCATTTTGTTGACATGGACCCTTTGGTGAACATATTCCCACCAAGGAAAAAAGACAGACAGACAGACAGACAGACAGACAGACAGACAGAGATAGATAGATAAACATTGTATACTTACAATACATGAATATACTATGAAAAATTCCCGACATAAGTCAGCATGAACTTACGTAATCTATTTCAACATATTTCATCCACAATAGTGAAAAATATTCGTAAATCTTGTTTTAACTTTTAATAAAATGATAAATATTTCACTATAAAATATGATATAAAACAAACACCAAAAAATAAAATAAAAACTATGTTAAAGTTATAAATATTATTTTGTATTGTGGAAAAAATATATTCATTATTAAGAAAAAGTATTTATAAGTTTTGAATTATTATACGAAACAGCAACATCATCATCATCATCAACAAATTTATAAAGATCTATTTCACCCTAAATTATCCAACACAATAGATCAAAATAATATACCAGGTTATGTACCTTATAAAAAAAACTATCTTGTTATATTTCACCTAAAATAGACCCAAAGGAAAAATAATAGAATTCTACCCAGCTATATTTCAAACACCTTTAAAATCGTAACAAAATTTACCATAAAAACAAAAACTTCAAATTCGTCAAAAAAATTGCTTATATTTCAACCTCAAAATCGAGGCAACAAAACCCACACAAAATCGGTATAAATAAAATAAACAAATAAAATAAAATAATAATAATAATAATAAATAAATAGAAATAAATAAATAAATAAATAAATAAATAAATAAAAACATTGTCGTCACAGTTCACATTATACCATCAACAAATGACCCTCACACCTCAACTCTTCCCAATTAACTTTAAATGAGACAACGAAAAAAAAATAATAATGACTTTTTGGGGGGAGAGGGGAAAGATGGGGGGTGGGGGGGGGGGGATAAATCGGTAATCCCAACAGATTACAAACATTTAGTCGTCTATCCCAGCAGATTTTCCCCCAGATTTCCCTACCATCGCCTGGACGCCGATATGAAAAAGCAATTAATGTTGAGCTCATCAAAGCAGGTGGGGCATACACTCCCAGATTTTATGCTCTCCCGTTGCTGGAAAAGTGAACTAAATCTGACACATTTCCAGATTTCCAGATTTTCAGACCCGGGGAAAACGTAACTGTGGAATGCCTTTGTGTCAGAGTTTTTTTTTTCCTGTGTATTTTTATTTTTTTTATTTATGCTGCCCACTGTGTAAGCTGAGTGGTATAGTGATTATTGTGTGTGACTGTCTGTCTGTCTGTCTGTCATTTTACATATACCTCTGTCTGTGTTTGTCTGTCTGTCTGTCTGTCCCTCAATACATCCTTCCATATCCCCTAAGCATATTTTACCCCAGTCTGAGTGAACAAAAGAGATTTAGCAGCTGTCTGTGTGTGTCTGTCTGTCTGTCTGTCTCACCCCAAACTATCAGCGGATTACACAAAAAACAATTCACGTTCATTACATAAATCCTACAAACCTCTTTTATTTACATCCTAGGATTAATGGATTTCCAGCTCTAGGATTACTATTTATTTGTCCTCTTGATTCTTATATCCTACGACACGAGGGTCAAAAACTGCCTGTGGGGGGATTTCATTGAATTGGGATTCTATTTTTCAACTTAGGGATTACTTTAAAAAATGCTCGTGTTACTCACATTTTCTATAGGTAAAAAAAAAAGTATAAATATGGTTTTATTAATATATTTCTGACAAAACTATATCAACTGATTTACTCTACGTCTAAAATTTATATTAAATTTGAAAGACCATCAAAATTAAATTAGCGACATATAAGTAGATCTATAAGTTCCACTCCTTATTTACATTCTCACGTTACAAAAAGTGTAATCCGATGCATTTCCAGATTTGAGATCGAAAAATGGAAATATGGAAAGAATCTAATTTTTAAATGTAAATCCAATACAAATTTAAAAATATTCCACAAAAAACATTTTAACACGAAGAACTGTATTTTTTATTTTATTTTTGTAATTTAAAACAAATGTAATATGGCGTCTTTCCATATTCGGGATCACATTACGGAACTCTGGAAAGAATTCTGTTTTAAGAATATTGTTTTTTATGCACTGAGGACAAATGTACTTTAAAGTGATTTCAAAAGTAATAGGATTTTGTAATGTAATTGTGAGCAGTGTGTCATATGCGCTCTCTCTCTCTCTCTCTCTCAATAAAATCATCACGAATAAATATAAAATAGGTAAATTATTTGAATTATAATATTTCTGCTGATATGGACTCTGCGTTTTGATGGTAGACAGAGGGGGAGGACGGCAGACAGGGAAGGCAAACAGAAGAAAGGAAACCACACAAGGAGGAAAGGCAGACAGAGGCAAGGAAGGCAGACTGGAGACACAGAAGGCAGACAGGGGACAATGAAGGCAGACAGGGGACAGAGAAGGCAGACAGGGCACAATGAAGGCAGACAGGGGACAGAGAAAGCAGACAGGGGACAGAGAAGACAGACAGGGGACAGAGAAGGCAGACAGGGAAGAGAGAAGGCACACAAAGGCACAAAAGGCAGACAAAGGCAGACAAAGGCAAAAAAAAAAGGCAGACAAGAAAGACGGACAGAGGGAGGGAAGGCAGATAGGAAAGGAGACAGACCCAGCCGGCGGTCACTGCCAGACAATGGAGGTTTAGTGTAACAGGAAGATGACATTTGTTACGCCCACAGAACGTCACTGTGAGGTGGTCATGGGGGGGAGGGGGAAATGAGGGGAGGGTCATGAAGGAAGGGAAGGAGTAATGAAGGAAGGGGGGGTTAATGAAGGAAGGGGGGGTTAATGAAGGAAGGGGGGAGTAATGAAGGAAGGGAAGGGAGAGCTATAAGGGGAGGGGTAAGGGGAGGGGAGAGGCATGATGGAAGGGAAGGGATAGTCATGAGGGGAGGGGTAAGGAGATGGGAGGATCATGAACGATGGGGAGGGGGATGGACATGATGGAAGGGAGAGTCATAAAGGAAGGGGAGGGAGAGTCATGAGGCAAGGGGTAAAGGGAGGGGAAGGCATGATGGAATGGGAGGGACAGTCATGAGGGTATACTACGGGGGAAGGTTTGTGAGGGAATGTGAGGGAGAGTCAGAGCCCAGGGCAAGGAGAATGCACCTCACACGAGAGAGAGAGAGAGAGAGAGAGAGAGAGAGAGAGAGAGAGAGAGAGAGAGAGAGAGAGAGAGAGAGAGAGAGAGAGAGAGAGAGATATACCCACACTTCAAGAGCGCCGGGATGAGAAGGCTGGATTAAACTTAATTCTGTATATCGCTGAGGCAGAGCCGCACACTTTAACATAGTTTAACACACTTTAACTCACTTTAACATAACTTAACACACTTTAACATAGCTTAACACACTTTGACTCCCTCAGTCTGCTCTTCGCTCTATTTGCTCGCTCTATGAACGCCTTGATACACTGATAAAAAGAAAATGCTTCGCCAACGCTTCTGGTCCACTTACGTCATTGGCTCATCACTGTACCTCCAGCCCTACCAACCCACGACCTCTTCACTGCACCCCCGGCCCCATCCACCCACGAACTCTTCACTGCACCCCCGGTCCCATCAACCCACGAACTCTTCACTGCACCCCCGGCCTCATCAACCCACGACCTCTTCACTGCACCCCCGGCCCCATCAACCCACGAACTCTTCACTGTACCCCCGGCCCTACCAACCCACGACCTCTTCACTGTACCCCCGGCCCTACCAACCCACGACCTCTTCACTGCACCCCCGGCCTAATCAACCCACGACCTCTTCACTGCACTCCCGGTCCCATCAACCCACGAACTCTTCACTGCACCCCCGGCCTCATCAACCCACGACCTCTTCACTGCACCCCCGGCCTCATCAACCCACGACCTCTTCACTGCACCCCCGGTCTGACCTCAAAGTTTCTCACATACCTTCCTAACACAGGTGATTTTTGTCGTTGTTGACTTGTATTCATTTCATTTCGCTTCAGGTGAGTCTCGTGTTTCCACCTACATTATTCATCTCTTAATTACTTGATAACCCCAGCTTCCTGTTATAGCCCCCTGCTTTAACCTTTCCCCTCTGTTTTAACCTTGACTGTCTGCTTTAACCTTACCTGTTTGTTTCTGTTTTTCCCCTGTGTTTTAACCTCAACTGTCTACTTTAACTCCTGCTGTAACTCAACCTGTCTGCTGTAACCCAAACCAGTCTGCTTTAACCCTGATTATCTCTGTTTTCCCCCTTCTGTTTTAACCACGAGTGTCTTTCAATTGTTTTAACCTCCCCTGTATGGTTTAACCTCACCTGTCTAATATAACTTCCGCTTTAACCTACCCTGCCTGTACCTCAACTATCTGTTTTAACCTTGCCTGTCTGCTTTAACCTCATGTGTATACGTTAACCTCCACTGTTTATTTTAACCTTAACTCTCTGCTTTAACCTCAAATGTTTGCCTTGAGGGAAGATTCACCAGGTCGCCCACACTCAGGGCTTTAAGCATTAACATAACTGATATTTCACTTAAACAAAAACTAAAAGAACGACGAACGAGAAGGGTAAAATATATAGGCGTGTCAAACTGAATAATAATAATAATAATAATAATAATAATAATAATAATAATAATAATAATAATAATAATAAATACAAAACTCCTAATAAGAATAATTATAAGCCTTAACCTGAAAATCTAACATCATTTCATTCTCAAAAATTTTAAATAAACAACAAAATTTAGATAAAAAAAAATTCAGTACATCTTAAGTCTATGAGGTAAATGGCAACTTTTAGACGAAAGAGTTGAATTATACGATATATAGAGGTGAATCATTGAGGCGTGAGGTGTACAGGTGGGGCGGTGATGTGATGGATTGTACACCAGATTCTTTGATGGTATGGTTAGGTTAGGTTAGCGACAGTATAGGGATAGTAGTTTTGTGGTAGTAACAAAAGTAGTATCAGTACTTGCAACAGTAGCAACAATAATGATAACAGTAGCAGTAGTGGCAAAAGTAGCTACGGCAAGTGACAAAAGTAGCAGCAGTATTAAAGCGGTGGTGGTAGACAGGTGCCACATGTAGGCCGTGGTGGAGTACACACCGACTGTCACTACACAGCATCACGTTACCAAGGCAACCCTCTCCCTCACCTCCCAACAACATTCCTCTGATAAATTTCACCTCCTCCACCAATCTACCACCCCACCCCCCCACCCCCGCACCCACCAACCACTGAACTCGATTAACCCACCACTATCAACATCTACCACTACCATTTACCACAGCTATAATTCATACTACAACAATCGCCCCGCCCCACCTACGATGTGCAACACCCACCACCACCACCACTACCACCATCCCTACCGCCTACCACCCAAATACACTACCACCACTATCTCCTACCACCCACCACCACAACTACACGCCATCAAAAGTACTGAACAGCTTGGCCAATATAAAATGTATGTGTGTGTGTGTGTGTGTGTGTGTGTGTGTGTGTGTTTCATCATCAAGATAAACCATCACATCACGCGTCAACAAGGTAGGCCAGACAGACTCACGGCTTCTCTTTCCACATCCCTACGATAAAACACAAACTTTAAACAGGAAATCTCCCCCCCCCCCCCCCCACACACACCTACCTGCCCAAGTACACTCCCCATTCCGACCTGAAGCAGCCAGCCAGATCAGCCCATTGACAAGCAATCTGGCGTAGTAAACACCCTCTTGGCTACACATTCACAGCCCTCCTCCTCCTGCCACTGGCCTCCTCCCGTTCCTCCTCCATCCTCTCCCTCCTCCTGCCACTGGCCTCCTCCCGTTCCTCCTCCATCCTCTCCCTCCTCCTGCCACTGGCCTCCTCCCGTTCCTCCTCCATCCTCTCCCTCCTCCTCCTCCGTGATCAGCGCCCCCTACTGAACTGGCCATCAATCAAGGAGGTTGGTCTGAAGGAGGAGGGGCAGTAAATGATGATCCTTTGTCATGTAATGGGTGGCAGGAGGGCTTGGAGGGAAGGGACTCCATGAGGGTCTTGGGTCTTGTGTATGGAGGTGGTGTGTAGTTCTGGACGGGGCTGTTGGGGGCTGCTCACGATGATGGAGTGAATGTCCAGTCTCCAGTCGGTCGGTTCAGGCACGACAGGTGTTTTGGGTCCCCATGATGTTAATTTACACCTTCACCCTCGATGTAACTTTCTGCCTCCACCCTCGATGTAACTTTCTGCCTCCACCCTCGATGTAACTTTCTGTCTCCACCCTTGATGTAACTTTATGCCCCCCCCCCCCCCCCATGTCAGTTTCTGTCTTCCACCCTATATGTCACTTTCTGCCCACTCTAAGATACTTTCTACTCCCGACGATACTTTCTACACACTCCCCCATCGACTTACCCAAAGATGATGACGGTCACCAATGTATCATACACACAAACTTAAAGCCTCTCTCTCTCTCTCTCTCTCTCTCTCTCTCTCTCTCTCTCTCTCTCTCTCTCTCTCCAGCACAACATAAGACCATTTCTCCAGGCTATACTCCCTCACTCTGACATCTATCACCAACATTTACACCATCACACCCACTGTTGTGTATTCTTGCCAACAATCCTCTCTCCCGCGTCACCATTACCACTACTGATCTGCAACCACCACCATCACCACTAACAATAACACCACCACCAACAATAACACCACCACCAACAATAACACCACCACCAATCACTATGTACGTGGGTGAGGCCTCGTGTAGTCTGGCAGCGGTGTACCGTTACAACGTCGAGCTTGTGATGGCCCTAAGTTGTCTGTGAACGTTTCTTACCCCAAATACACCTGAAAAACACCACAAACACGACAGCCTGTGGGAAATTTTGTGCTGTTGACCCCCCCTCCCTCCCTCCCCTCAACCCCCCACTAAGACACGGATGGGGGAGAGAGAGAGAGAGAGAGAATTGACGTTAAGAAGAGATTAAGGAGGTAAAGGAAGAAAGGATAAGGAAGAGAGAGAGGAGGGGGAAAAAACTTTGTGGAGATAAATTGGAAAGTGAAAGGGAGGGAAGGGGAAAATGGTGGAAAGAGGAATAATCGTATGAGTAACAATGGGAGGAGAGAGAGAGAGAGAGAGAGAAATGTGCACAGAAGAGAAGTACCCCTCCCCTATCATCCTCTACCCTCCAATACACACACACACACACACACACACACACACACACACACAAACACACACACCCTCCCCTACCCTCCTCCCCACACACACACCCTCCCCTACCCTCCTACCCACACACACACACCCTCCCTTACCCTCCCCCCACACACACACCCTCCCTTACCCTCCTCCCCACACACACACCCTCCCCTACCCTCCCCCCCACACACACACCCTCCCCTACCCTCCTACCCCCACACACACACCCTCCCCTACCCTCCTCCCCACACACACACACACACCCTCCCCTACCCTCCTCCCCACACACACACACACACCCTCCCCTACCCTCCTCCCCACACACACACCCTCCCCTACCCTCCTCCCCACACACACACCCTCCCCTACCCTCCTCCCACACACACACACCAGGTCAGGTATCGACATTTAACCCCACTACTCTCCTCCCGACAAAGGCTTCCCCCCACACATAAAACACCTCCCTGTCTCCCACAGAAACTGAATTATATTTCGCCTTAATATCTAAATCAATCGGAAGGCGTTTCTTACCGGCTTCCCCATTAGTGAAGATAAAACTCAGTGCGCTGGAGGCCACATATTAGGTTTATTCACCTATTATTGACGGTCTCAAGACGCCTCGAGCCAACTTGGCAATGTGCCCCCTTGGGAGTTGACACACACACACACACACACACACACACACACACACACACACACACAGTCAGTATTATAACAAGTACAGTAGTATAGCAGTATATAAGCAGCATCACAAGTAATATACAACAATAGCACATATGCAGCAATTAAGACAGGTGCAGCATTTAATACAGGTGTAGCAACAGTACAACAGAGGCAGTATAATACCTGTAGAACAGTTAACCAGACCAGATTTAACTGCAGGTAACTTAAACAAAATTCCCTGTTCTAATAAAATATTTAAATTCTCACACCGCCGGTAATACTTCAAAGAAAAGTGATAAATTAGTTATAATTATGCCACAATTCAGTAATAATTCTCTTATAATTTGATAATTTCTAAACTGTATCCAATTATCATGTACGGTATATTTGTGTGATAATTCTAGTATAAATCTGTAATCTTAAAGTATTTTAAAATCGAGTATTAACCTTAAATAATTTCTATATAATTCAATCGCCTAATAATTCACCAGTAATTCAGAAACAATTCTCTAACAATACAACATATAATTCAACAATAAATTATCGGTAATTCACCATCAATACGGCGATAATTCAATGATAATCCGACCCTAATCCATCCTTTAGGCCAGAGCGCAATTTTGTAATAACTTCATTTAAATAGGATTAAACAAACCAAGTCATTGATAGTTAGTGACACATTACAGGATTTTATTTTAGGGCTAAATAGAATCCACTTTAAAAGAGGGATTTAATTTTTAAGGATCCCTAAAATAAAGGTTTTCAGTGTTATAATATTGCGCTCCATTAAAGTTGAGTATACCCGTATATAGCAAATTTCCAGTACAGCGAACTTCCAGTATAACGAACTTCCAGTACAGCGAGCTCAGTATAACGAACTCCTGGTATAGCAAATTTCAAATGCAGCGAACTTCCAGTAGAACGGACTACTAGTATAGCGAACGTCCAGCATAGCGAACTTCCAGTATAGCGAACTCCTAATACAGCAAATTTCCAGTATAGCGAACTTCCAGTATAGCAAACCTCCAGTATAGCGAACTTCCAGTATAGCGAGGCACCAGTATAGCGAGGCTCCAGTATAGCGAGGCTCCAGTATAGCGAGGCACCAGTATAGCGAGGCTCCAGTATAGCAAGGCTCCAGTATAGCGAGGCACCATTCTAAAGTGATCAGGCTGAGCATCACGTTTACGCCTGTCTGGTTGAGGGGAGGGATCCAGTATGTCTCGTCGACCAGTTAACTTCCTTGTCGATTACCAACTAAAATGACTAGGTGAACACGTGTCCTGGCCTGGCTCTAACCTGTGGGGTCATGCGTTCAACGAGTCATGCGGCGTTCAACGAGTCATGCGGCGTTCAACGAGTCATGTGGCGTTCTATGAGTTTTGCGTTCAATGAATCATGCGTTCGATGGTATATAGGAATGTGGTTTAAAGAAAGTCGTGCATTCTGCGTTCTAAACCTCTCTACCGATGATCCTACACACACACACACACACACACACCTTTTCTTCTTTACCCCTCCTCCACCTTATCCCTTAACTGCAAAAAAAAAAAAAAAAAAACTCACACACCCTCCCTCACCCCTACTCATAATGGTTGCCCCTCGTATTAACGAGCTGCATGACCCAGTGTCAAGGAATAGTCCGAGAAGACCGGACAACTCGCCAACTGCACTGGCTAACCATTACCCCGGAACAAGATCCACAAATAGATTAACGTCCAGGTTCACAATTACTGCTGGGTAGGCAGAGGCAAATGGCGGTAGGAAACTTGCCCATTGTTTTACCCTCCCCTCGTCTTCCTCCCTACCCCTTAACTGCAAAACACACACACACACACACACACACACACACACACCCTCCCCCCCCCCCCTAGTTAATCTGTGGCAGCAAACACAGCCAGCAAACAGAGGCAGGAGCCGTAAACACATTCACCTCCTCCCGGCGTGTTTTTCCCCGTACGCTGAGATTAACTAGCAATTAAGAGGCTGTTTTACCTCTTCACAGCCTCCTCCCCCCCCCCCCCTCCTCTTTATACGAGATGGGTTTCCGCTCTTCTTGCTTCTCTTCCTCCTCCTCATTCTTCTCTTCTTCTGGCTTCGACTACTCCTATCATCTCGTTATCTTCCATTCCTATCCTTCTCCTCTCCTTCCTTCCTTCTTCCTTCCCTATCCTACCCTTGTATTTCCCTCTGCTCCTCCTCTTTCTCCTTTCCTTTATTCCTCCTCATCTTACCACCTTGTTCTTCTCTCATTTTCCCTTCACCTCGTTATCGTCTCGGTTCATATCCCCTCATTTATTCTCTCGTCTCGTGTCTTTCCCTCCCTACCGTTTCCCCCCTACTCCCTCCTTTCTTCCTTTCCTCCTCGTTCTTACTTCTGTTTATCTCCCCGCCTCTCCTCCTCCTCCTCCTCCTATCCTTTCTCCTCACTTTCTCTTTCTTTCTCTCCTCCTCCACGTACCCACCGTCTGTCTGTTGGTCTGTCTGTCTGTTTATCTGTCTGCCTGTCTATCTGTTTACTGCATATATGTTTGTATCTGCAAATATGTCTATCTGTCTATATTTATCTGTCTGTCTGTCTGTCAGGGGGCGATCAGAACGACTCAGGTGGCTGTCATAGGGGAGTAATGACGTCAGCTCAGGTACTAAGGGCTAATTTTGTGCTTCGTTAGCCCTTGTTAATGACTGTTGGGGGGGAGGGGGAGAGGGGTAAGGGAGGGGGAAAGGGGTAAGGGAGGGGGAAAGGGGTAGGGGAGGGGGAGAGGGGTAGGGGAGGGGGAAAGGGGAGGAGAGGGATGACACAGATGGGTGAGGGGGATGGGGTGACAGATGGAGAGGGTGAGAAGAGGGGTAATGCAAAAGGGGGGAGGAGGGGGGATGATATAGATGGGTGGAGGGGAAGAGGGGAGGGTGATATAGATGGGGGTAGGGGTTATGGAAGGTTGATGAGGAAGGGGGAAGGGTGCAAGGGTAGGTGACAGGGAGAGCGCGGGGGAAGTGGTTTAAAGAGGTTGAAGGGGGAAAATTGACGGGGGGATAGTGGTGATGGAGAGGGGAAGAGTTGACGGAGAGGGAAGAGTTGACGGAGGCAGGCAGAGTTGACAGTATATGAGCTGAAGATAACAATAATAACAATAATGATAACAACGATGACGTCACCAAAAGCAAAATATTACGTCACAGGAGAACAAGGCCAATGACGTCATTAATTACCCTGCGTCGCCCGTCACATGGCTATTAGTGAGATAATTACGGTCATTAGGAGAGAGAGAGAGAGAGGTGGGGGGGAATCGGGGAGGAGGTGTTGACGAGCAAATAATTAGTTCAATGATGATAATATTGTAGTTAGGTCAAGCCGGGTGAGTGTGATGCCTTAATTATCTACATCTTGTTTATTATTATTATTATTATTATTATTATTATTATTATTAGTTTCGGTGATAATTTCAATATAATTATCACTATTATTATTATTATTATTATTATTATTATTATTATTATTATATTTCCTGAATAACGTTACCAGCGACATTGTTACCGATTAACTGGTGATCAGACCGCTAATCAAACAAGTGCTGACGTGAAAATTGGCAATCAGATAACTGCTGATCACACAACAACGACTGGCAGCCACACTGGTGCCACACAGACCAGTGCCACAAGGGCCACCACACGCAGGGGGTAGAGGAGGGGTCAGTGACACTTTTACCTCCATCTTAATTATAATTTCATTTAATGGTCTTGTGAATTTTTTTTTTTGTCATTGTTATCGTTGTTTTCGGTACTCGTTTGGTTTATTTGTTACTATTGTCTTTAGTTGTAGATGTTGTTTGTTTTTTGTTAATGTATTTGTTTTTTATTTGTTTTCATTGTGTTCTTCGTTTAGTTAGTTTTTATATTTGCTTATTCTTGTGTCTTTGTTGTTTTTATTATTGTTTTTTATTGTTTTTTTATTAAAGGGTTATATATGAACGCACATTTTAGGTTAGGTTAGGTTAGGTTAGGTTAGGTTAGGTTAGAGTTGTCACTATAAGAATTAACCCTTTTTTTTCCTATCGTGGTCAAAATATCGTACTAATAACGAGGATTTCATGGTGATGGCAAATATTAATCCCAGGATGATGACCGCATTAAAGCTGATGGTTAATGACAATGGGAGGCAATACATTACACAAGACACTAAACCCACTGATGAAATGGTTCCCCACTACCAGGGTTAACGCGTTAATCTGGCAACACCGTAACGCCTCCTATAAACACATCTGGCAACACCGTAACGCCTCCTATAAACACATCTGGCAACACCGTAACGCCTCCTATAAACACATCTGGCAACACCGTAACGCCTCCTATAAACACATCTGGCAACACCGTAACGCCTCCTATAAACACATCTGGCAATACCGTAACGCCTCCTATAAACACATCTGGCAACACCGTAACGCCTCCTATAAACACATCTGGCAACACCGTAACGCCTCCTATAAACACATCTGGCAACACCGTAACGCCTCCTATAAACACATCTGGCAACACAGTTTTTGTATTTATCTTTTTTTTTTAATCTGGCAACAACTCTACACTGATTAATGTATTATTGGATCTGGTATCACTGTCATTTTGTGTACATACAGTTAACATCATTATGGGAGGCTTAATACTTTGGCAACATTGTTCAGGCTCATTATAGACTCCTCACTATCCTACATCTGGCACCATCACAGTATAACCATCGTCTTACATCTGTCATCAGGGTGATATATCCTTGTTGCTGAAGATATATTTTAACATTCAATTAAAAATATATCTGTCACCCAAGTTTCATCCACATGTTTCATCGAGCAGCAAAACGTCCCTAACATCTTACATCTGGCATCACAGCATCTCTAACATCTTACATCTGGCGTCACAGCATCCCTAACATTTTACATCTGGCATCACAGCATCCCTAACATCTTACATCTGGCATCACAGCATCCCTAACATCTTACATCTGGCATCACAGGGTATCTTACATCTGGCATAACAGGGTCCCTGCCACATCTTACATCTGGCATCACAGCATCCCTAACATCTTACATCTGGCATAACAGGGTCCCTGCCACATCTTACATCTGGCATAACAGCGTCCCTAACATCTTACATCTGGCATAACAGCGTCCCTGCCACATCTTACATCTGGCACAACAGCGCCCTGCCACATCTTACATCTGGCAGGACAGACGTACGGCTACACATAATCTAGATCTCATAGGACAACACTGGCGGCTACAGATGAGGTTCAGTAGTCCCTGGGAAGCCGTATACGTCACACCTCACACCGAACATAAACAAGGCTTCATCGTCTCCCCAAACAGCCGCCATAATAACGTAAACAAATAAAAAACGAAAGAATATAAAGTCAAAGATCCAAATCCCGACATTATCAAACATATAAAGTAAACAAGTACACAATAAGTACTTATACAAACACAAACTTACCAAACAAAAACAATAACTAATCCACAACAAACACGATTAAAAAAAATCCGATACTCATTAACTTATCCAACACCTCAGAACATCCTAGGGAGAGTAACATGCCAAGACACCATGTACAAACAGTAGAAAATCTCCCCAAAGTGAATGCAATAATCACCCTTATCACCCAAATTATCTTAGAACGTCCCAGGGAGACTAACATGCCAAGCCACCAATGTGCAAACAGTCGAAAATCTCCCTAGGTGAATGCAAAAATCACCCTTAACTATCATGTAGAGTCGAGGCGGGCGTAAACAGTGACATTTTATACAGATATGGTGGAGATAGATTGGGCCAGGGTGCCAGTGGACGTGGCAGTGGGTGGCACTAGGTGGCACCCTCTGTCAAAACACGGGAGGGGAACGGATATGTATCAAACCCGTCACACGAAACCGTAACAGAGTCTCTGAACAGACCGTCACAACAGACCCTTAAGAAACTGTCACATCACAACACAACCTTCAAAACAGACCGTCACATCAGCGTCACTACACATCATCACAAACAACAGAAAAGACGTCACATCATCACAACCCACTATCACAAGCCACACACCTAACTCAACCCACCATCACACACCTGACTCACCTTCCTGTCACGTATAAAAAGGACATAAACCACACTCTTCTCACCTATATCAAGACAAGGATCAGCTATGCCCATGTGGTTCTCAATCCCCAGTTACGAGGGAAAGAAGATTACCCGAATGAATCTGTGAGAATGTTTATGAGATCCGTATCAGTGGTTCAGATTCACTACGATACTGTTTTGTGGCACGTGTGTGTTTATGTATGTCGCGAAGATGTTTATAGAGTATGTGTAAGATGTGTATTAGTGTGTGGCTATAGGTGTAAAAATAAAGTGTCAAGCTAGATTAAACATGTGCATAAGGCCAGGTGTATTGGGGGGGGGGGGGTTAATTACCTCATAAATATACCTGATTTTGTGTTTATTTTTAAGTTCATGGATTAATTTTTTTTAATGTTGATATTTAAGTTCAAAGATAAACAGACTTCCATATCACTCTCGTGCTAATTTATAACACCTGAACCTAATTAAATACAATAAATGAAGGTGTAAAGACGACATTTATCACTCCCCCCCCAAAAAAAAAATTGATTTTTCATATTTTTAAATAAGTTTTTCACCGATTTTAGGTCCAAATACACAAAATAAGTCTTTAAAAAAATTCACAAATATAAATATTCCAAAAAAAATACATATGCAAACAATAAAAACTTTAATATCAACCAACAAAAAAGTATATAAAATATTATTAGTGTATGAACCCCTGAAAAGTATGACTGACTGCCCTTGCGTGACACCAAAGACATGGCAATGACACTGGTAGCCGGCCCCCCTGCTCCTTAAGCTGTCATATTTACTTATATTTACTTATACTTGTGTTAGTAGTTACTTTATGACCGCCAGCTGAGCCCATAAAATATACCAACATTTGAATCACTTTACAGTAGGTATTGAGTCAATGAGTCAATCGTACTCGTATCCTGTACTCAGACCACTTGACTCACCGATATGGATGACTCGGTATCTTAGTGAGTCAATCGTACTCGTATCCTGTACTCAGACCACTTGATTAACCGATATGGATGACTCGGTATCTTAGTGAGTCAATCGTACTCGTATCTTGTACTCAGACCAATTGACTCACTGATATGTGTGAGTCAGTATCTTAGTGGGTCAAAAGCGATCATGAGGGCATGCAAGATTATTCTCTCCCCCTCCTACTCCACATATCAAGAAGCGCTCAACACACTGACCCTTTCGACTCTCACTGACCATCACCACGACCTCATCTGCAAATTTGGTAAGAAGCTTCTACACCATCCCCGACACCGGCTCCTACTACCACCCGAGGTCCCTTGTCCGAGAATTGCTGTTCGACACCACAACCGCATCCAGCCCATACGTGCACGAACTGATCGCTATAAGAACAGCCCAGTCCCAACCATTGTAAAAATTATCAATAACTTGTAATACTGTAACACTGTCACTATGTTGAAATGAACTGTAGTTTGAGTTTTTCCCCATCTAAGTTATTATATGTCTTATTTGTGTCACTTATGTTACTTGTATATTATTTGTAATTCGTAACCCATTCCCCAAATATGTAACTGTATATTTTCAGCCTTCTGGCTGCCAAGCTCTTTCAATAAACCGTTAATTATTATTATTATTATTATTACACACACATTCACTCGTACGGGTGAGTCAAGGGGGTTCATAACTCGCCTCTGTTGGGTACTGGTGAGTAAATATTGACAGAACGGTGGTGATGTTGCCTCAGTGATAAAAGGGGGGAGGGGGGGGATTGGATCATTAATACCCCAAACTAACCTAACTTAACTTAACCTAACCTACTTTTAACACAAATTAACCTTATCTAACATCACCTAACTTAACATTGCTTTGTCCTAACCTAATTTACCCTTAACCTAACCGAATTTAGCCTAGACTTAACTTAATCTACCCCCCTTTTCTAGCCGAACATAACCTAATCCGGCAATACTTTTGTAACCGACCCAAATTTAATATTAACCTAACCTAACCTAACCTAACCTAACCTAACAAAACTTATCCAAAGTCATTTTACCAGAAACTTTAAATAAGGATAAAATAATCCGCACATACAATAAAAAACAAAACAAAATAAATAAATTCATTAAAACAAAAATCTTACAAATTTATTTTCTAATCAGCCCCCCAAAAAATTATTGTCATTTCAGTCTATAAATAATTTCCCACCAGCTTTAAAAATTATTACCATAACTTACAAAAGAAAAAAAAAATATTGTCCCAGGGAAAAAAAAAAAATAAAAAATACGAATAAATTATCTAATATTTCCTCAACAGTCTTAAACTAATTTTCAACTAACCCCCCCCCCCCCCAAAAAAATTGCACCAGCATAAAAAAATACCACATACAATACACACACAAAATAAAACATTACCCCCCCCCCCCAAAAAAAACTTTCCTATCCTCTCTCCAAAAAAAAACAACCTTCTCCATCCCCCCTTCAAAAAAAAAAAAAAAAAAAAAAATGAAAAATTGGAACAGTTTAGCGCTAGCCAGAAAATCCCTAGCCGAAGTGGGGGGTTGGGGGGAGGGGGGTGGTAAGGGGGGGGAAGAAGGGGTTGGGGGGGAAGAAGGGGTTGGGGGGGAAGAAGGGGTTGGGTTGGTAAAAGGGGTAGTAGGTGGGACGACGAGGAGGAGGGCGATAAAGAGAGGGAGGGGGGGGGGGAAGGTGGTAAAGGGGAGGGGGTTAGAGGGATGGTAAGAGGACGGAAGAGGAGGGTAGTAAAGAGAATGGGGAGGGAAGGGGTAGTAGGGGAAAGTTGAGGTGTAGGGGGATTGTAGGGGAGGGAAATTTGGGTAGGGGAAGGAAGGGAAAAGGTGCTGGGAGAGTAAGGGAACAGGTGCTGGGCGTAGAAAAGGGGCGTGGCAGGGGAGAAAGTAGGTGGGTGGGGGAGGATAAGAAGAGGAGAGGGAAGGAAGGAGTGAGATAATGAGAGAGGGGATATAAAGGATGGGAGACGGAGAGGGAGATGAGAGGGAGGTGAGAGGGAGATGAGAGGGAGGTGAGAGGGAGATGAAAGAGGGATA
The DNA here is from genome assembly GCA_958450375.1 of Homarus gammarus. NCBI lineage: Eukaryota > Metazoa > Arthropoda > Malacostraca > Decapoda > Nephropidae > Homarus > Homarus gammarus. The sequence continues at coordinate 467,862 of CAUDMG010002887.1, read as the reverse complement.
TAAGGTAAAAGGCGGGGAGAGGGAGATGAGAGGGAGTGAGAGGGAGATGAGAGGCAGGGAGATGGTGATGAGAGACAGGTGATAGGCAGGTGAGAGGGAGGTGAGAGGGAGATGAGAGGGAGGTGAGAGGGAGATGAAAGAGGGATATAAGGTAAAAAGCGGGGAGAGGGAGGTGATAGACAGGGAGAGGGAGATGAGAGGGAGTGAGAGGGAGATGAGACGCAGGGAGATGGTGATGAGAGACAGGTGATAGGCAGGGAGAGGGAGATGAGAGGGAGATGAGAGGGAGGTGAGAGGGAGATGAGAGGGAGATGAAAGGGAGGAAGCGTCTGGCCATTTAAAATATAGACCAAAATCATGTTCATATCGCCCCTGACCGGTGAAACTGAATCACTGACGCTGAAAGAAAAAAAATTGGCAAAACAAAAAACAAAAAAATCGAGAGAAAACACACAAAACAGGGGAGAGGGGAGAGGCAAGGTGAGGAAAGATGGGGAGAGGGGGAGGAAAAGAAGAAGAGGGGGAGAGAAGAGGAGAAAGGAAGAGAGAGAGAAGGATAAGAGGAAGGTAGAGGAGAAAGAGGGGAGAGGAAGTGAGAGAGGCCTGTGAGGGAGAGAGAGAAAGGAAGAAAGGGAGGGAGAGAGGAGACGGAGGTAAGAGGGGAGAGATGGGGGGAGATAGACAGTGGGAGAGGAGGTGAGGGGAGGTGAGGGGAAGTGAGGGTGGGAGGAGAGGATGAGGGGAATGCGTAGCCGAGTGCAAAAATGCTTCAAGTTGAGCCGAAACGCTAGCTTTTTCACAATAAACTTTCACACGAGTTTCTCTACTATTTTCCCAATCTCTCTTTTACATATGAACCAAATTTATAGATTTTTGTATATAAATTCATATTCTATTGCCAAAATGTTTATTAAGTAACACAGGTGGTCTTGAGGGAGATAGTCTACAAGAGGAGATAGGCTACTTATCATTTATAGGCCTATTGAGTGGTAAAATCCAGTGGTATATGGTTTATAATTAACAATAATAAAAACAATGATGATGATGATGATTGACACCCTATGGCAACCACCTCAACTGTTATCTTGGCCAGGAGCTGTTATTAATACGTTATCTTTCCTATGACACGTGACATGAAACCCACCTCAACTGTTATCTTGGCCAGGAGCTGTTATTAATACGTTATCTTTCCTATGACATGTGACATGAAACCCACCTCAACTGTTATCTTGGCCAGGAGCTGTTATTAATACGTTATCTTTCCTATGACACGTAACATGAAACCCACCACAACTGTTATCTTGGCCAGGAGCTGTTATTAATACGTTATCTTTCCTATGACACGTGACATGAAACCCACCTCAACTGTTATCGTCGTCAGGAGCTGTTATTAATACGTTATCTTTCCTATGACACGTGATATGAAACCCACCTCAACTGTTATCTTGGCCAGGAGCTGTTATTAATACGTTATCTTTCCTATGACACGTGACATGAAACCCACCTCAACTGTTATCTTGGCCAGGAGCTGTTATTTATATGTTATCTTCCCTAAGTCACGACAGGACACAAAACCTCACTCGTTATCTTCGTCTAGTGTCGTAATTAATGTTATATTCCTATAAAACATGAGACCCACCTCACCTGTTATCTTGATGAAGGGCTGTTATCGCTGTATTATCTTACAGGGTTATGTACTGGCTCTCCCTCGCTGTTATTTACCTGTCAAACACAATAAAATACATACCATTAGCGGGTTGGACTGACTTTAATCACCTATGAATGATTCAGTGTAATATATGTGATTTAGAGTGAGTAAGTGAGTGAGTGAGTGAGTGTCTTGCAAGGATTGGTAATTTTAACAATGTCATACACGCATGATAATATTAACACAGCCACTGGGGTTAATGTTAGCCTTTAATAATAACATAGCATCTACATAAACTTCCTGTATTTATCATCTTTCAATTTATCCTCTTTAGTAGCTCCCTCTCCTTTCCACTTCTCTCCTCTCCTTCTCCCTTTCCTCTCTTGTTCTCTCCTCTCCTCCTCTGCCTCTCCCACGTCTCGCTCATGCCACAAACAGAAAAATAGAGGAAAACTGTGAACTAAGTTTAGTGGCTGACAGCACATGGTGTTTTGCGTGGGGTGGGGAAGTGGGGCGCCCTCTCTCTGTGGGGTGGGAAAGTGGGGCGCCCTCTCAATGTGGGCTGGGAAAGTGGGGCGCCTTCTCACTGTGGGGTAGGAAAGTGGGGCGCCCTCTTATTGTGGGGTGGGAAAGTGGGGCGCCCTCTTATTGTGGGGTGGGAAAGTGGGGCGCCCTCTCAATGTGGGGTGGGAAAGTGGAGCGCTCTCTCACTGTGGGGTGGGAAAGTGGGGGGCCCTCTCATTGTGGGGTGGGAAAGTGGGGCGCCCTCTCTCTGTGGGATGGGAAAGTGGGGCGCCCTCTCTCTGTGGGATGGGAAAGTGGGGCGCCCTCTCAATGTGGGGTGGGAAAGTGGGGCGCCTTCTCACTGTGGGGTAGGAAAGTGGGGCGCCCTCTTATTGTGGGGTGGGAAAGTGGGGCGCCCTCTCACTGTGGGGTGGGAAAGTGGGGCGCCCTCTTATTGTGGGGTGGGAAAGTGGGGCGCCCTCTCTCTGTGGGATGGGAAAGTGGGGCGCCCTCTCAATGTGGGGTGGGAAAGTGGGGCGCCCTCTTATTGTGGGGTGGGAAAGTTGGGCGACCTCTCACTGTGGGGTGGGAAAGTGGGGCGCCCTCTCACTGTGGGGTGGGAAAGTGGGGCGCCCTCTCACTGTGGGGTGGGAAAGTGGGGCGCCCTCTCAATGTGGGGTGGGAAAGTGGGACGCCCTCTCACTGTGGGG